>JAPMUY010009855.1:580000-607500 GCA_026901105.3 Galaxias olidus
TTGACCAGTCAGACACAAAGACAAGGAGCACATCAGACCAACAGCAAATTTCCATCCAGACAGACAGGAAAATAAAGTAGAATTTAAAACACATACAATTGAGTCTAGCTGAGAGCCCTAGCCCTAACCCTAACCCTAACCCTAACCCTAGCCCTAGCCCTAACCCTAACCCTAACCCTAACCCTAGCCCTAACCCTAACCCTAACCCTAACCCTAACCCTAACCCTAGCCCTAACCCTAGCCCTAACCCTAACCCTAGCCCTAACCCTAACCTTAACCCTAACCCCCCTAACCCTAGCCCTAACCCTAACCCTAGCCCTAACCCTAACCCTAACCCTAACCCCCCTAACCCTAACCCTAACCCTAACCCCCTAACCCTAGCCCTAACCCTAACCCTAACCCTAACCCTAACCCTAGCCCTAACCCTAACCCTAGCCCTAACCCTAACCTTAACCCTAACCCCCCTAACCCTAACCCTAGCCCTAACCCTGACATGATAAAGGGAAGATTGTAAAGGAGTGAAAGAAGACAGAAAGGAATGTCAGACAGCTCCTCTTCCTCGGGCCACTGGGTCAGCCGTGTGTCTCACCTTGCAGCCGCTGGCAGAGACCACCCGGAGGTCTGCCGGGATCCTGTCTCCTCCTTTGATCTCCACCAGATCTCCTTGCACCACCAGCTCAGCATTGATCTGGAGCTTCTCCCCCTCCCGGATCACTAGAGCTTGCTGCCACAGAGAAAGTCACGGTCACATTGGAAACGGGAACAGGCCGGAAAGAAAGAAAGGGCGAAGCAAAGAATAGCAGATAAAAGAGATGAAAAGGAAAAGAGGGGAAGAGAGAGAAGTAGAGAGGAAGAGAGAGAAGCAGAGAGGGCAAAGGAAATGAGAAGTGAACAGTAGGAGAAGAAGAGGAAGAGGCAGAAAGGGAGCGAGAGAACAAGACAACAGGGACATTGGCAGAAAGGGAGGAGTAAGAGAAGGATGAGAGAGAGGAAGATGAAGAGAGAAAATAGATTAAAGAATTAAGCAATGGAAGAAGACTCGACATGGCTGAGAAAGAGCAAAGTATTTATGCAAGCACACTCACAACCCACAGTCAGCTCCAATGATTATCCCCCTCTCACTGCATATGCTTATTACGTTTGAGCTCCAGTGACTGGGAGTCCACTCCAGGGAGGAAGCATTGATTTGGAGGGGCTCTCCAGCTCACCTGCGGCACCATGTTTTTGAAGGAGTCCATGATGCGGGAGCTCTTGGCCTCCTGGTAGTAGGAGAAGCAGCCGGTGATGATGACCACGGCCGCCAGCACTACACCCAGGTACAACTGTGAGGAGCAGAGCCCACACAGACCTCAACACAGAGACATGCAGCCAGCACTACACCCAGGTACAACTGTGAGGAGCAGAGCCCACACAGACCTCAACACAGAGACATGCAGCCAGCACTACACCCAGGTACAACTGTGAGGAGACAAACCTCAACCTCAACACAGAGACATGCAGCCAGCACTACACCCAGGTACAACTGTGAGGAGCAGAGCCCACACAGACCTCAACACAGAGACATGCAGCCAGCACTACACCCAGGTACAACTGTGAGGAGACAAACCTCAACCTCAACACAGAGACATGCAGCCAGCCACTCTCTAGTGCTAATCAGGAGACGAGAGAGAATCTTTAGGGAATCGTAAGAGGCATTGGGCCTGGTGCCAAATTCTGCCTTCTCTTGTTGACTGTTAATCAAATGAGAAAATGAGGTGTATTTTAAGCTTTTTTAATCTAACACTGTATTCGCTTTAAAGTATAACGTTGTTCATGGCAGTAATTGTTCTCTGAAATTCCGTGGTGGCGATGCCACTGTGCCCGCTGGGAGGAGGGAGGGATTCTCACGTTATCATTGGCCGGCTCGTCCTCCGTAGCCGCCTGGATACTGTAAGCCAGGAAGCAGAGCAGAGCCCCAGTCCACAGCAGCATGGAGAAACCTCCGAACAGCTGGCGACAGAACTTCACCCACTCCGGGGTGGTGGGGGGAGGGGTGAGGGAGTTGGGTCCGTCCCTAGCCAACACCTCCAGAGCCTTGGCCTTGGTCAGACCCTGGAGGAGCACCCCCGTAGAGAACACTTATTATTAGCATCTCATCATACAGGTTTGTTTACTCTGTGTGTGTGTGTGTGTGTGTGTGTGTGTGTGTGTGTGTGTGTGTGTGTGTGTGTGTGTGTGTGTGTGTGTGTGTGTGTGTGTGTGTGTGTGCGTTTGCTAAGGCTAAGGTAGTTGTCTAGCTCTACAGGTGTTTTTGAGTATGTTTAACATTGGTTGTGTGTGTGTGAGTGTGAAAGCATTTAAAAATGGTTGTGTGAGTGTGTGTTTGTGTGTGTTTGCACTTTTATTTAGTGTGCATGTGCATAAGAGATAAGGATTAGACTAGGCGAGGGAGAGGGGTCTAACCTCAGTGGGACTAACTTGGCCAAAGTAACAGCTGGAGTTGGTTTGGTTGGTGTGAGGCAGCAGGGTGGGGAATTCTGAGATTAGATGACTGTTGGGAGATTAAAATTTGTGTGTGTATGTGTGTTACCCGAGCGAGGTCCATTTCGTAGCGTCGGCTCAGCTCATCGGTAGTTATCTTGTGTTCATCCTGTCAGAACAAAGAGGCATGTTCAGTCCTGGGTTTTCACAGGCCAGGAGGAAAAGATCATTCTAGAAACAGCACACTTCTTTGTAGGCTAACACATCTTGGTGTTCTCCTCCCTGAGCGTTCAGTGTGGAAGCAGACTGGGGCCGTGGTGCTGCTTACCATGGCCACCTCCTTTTTCAGCTCGTCCATATCCTTCTCCTTTTTCTTCCTCTTCCCTCCATTCTCAGTATCATTCTGCAAAACAGAGGATATTTACCACACCCATCCACTGATGTCCATACCACACCCATCCACTGATGTCCATACCACACCCATCCACTGATGTCCATACCACACCCATCCACTGATGTCCATACCACACCCATCCACTGATGTCCATACCACACCCATCCACATACCACACCCATCCACTGATGTCCATACCACACCCATCCACTGATGTCCATACCACACCCATCCACTGATGTCCATACCACACCCATCCACTGATGTCCATACCACACCCATCCACTGATGTCCATACCACACCCATCCACTGATGTCCATACCACACCCATCCACTGATGTCCATACCACACCCATCCACTGATGTCCATACCACACCCATCCACTGATGTCCACCATATCATCCACTGATGTCCATACCATATCATCCACTGATGTCCATACCACACCCATCCACTGATGTCCATACCACACCCATCCACTGATGTCCATACCATATCATCCACTGATGTCCATACCATATCATCCACTGATGTCCATACCACACCCATCCACTGATGTCCATACCACACCCATCCACTGATGTCCATACCACACCCATCCACTGATGTCCATACCACACCCATCCACTGATGTCCATACCACACCCATCCACTGATGTCCATACCATATCATCCACTGATGTCCATACCATATCATCCACTGATGTCCATACCACACCCATCCACTGATGTCCATACCACACCCATCCACTGATGTCCATACCATATCATCCACTGATGTCCATACCATATCATCCACTGATGTCCATACCATATCATCCACTGATGTCTTCCTGCTTGTCTGCATGCAACCACACTCCAAGGCATATTTCTAAGCGTCTATAGAAACCCAATTATATTTGTTTTGTGTTGGTTGATTTCAATATCTTGGTGATATGACATATGAAATAAGTCCTCTGAGATGGTGAATTCTTCCATTTGTGTGTTTGTAAGTGTGTTTGTGTGTTTGTCAGTGTGTTGGTGTGTTTGTGTGTTTGTGCGTGTGTTAGTGTGTTTGTCAGTGTGTTTGTGTGCTTGTAAGTGTGTTAGTCAGTGTGTGTCGGAACAGTCGCTGCATGAGGAATGTGGCATCATGGAAATCATCTGCCCCTGTCACTCTTTCCTCCCAGCGCGCCAATGAAAGAGGGACAGGGCCTGAGAAAGAGAGAGGGCAGGCGGGTTGCACGATGAAAAAGTAATCAAAAAGAGCCATAGAGGGCAAGGGGAGCTGGGAGAGCGGATGACATGTGTCGGGCATTGCAATTTCAGTGTGACCAAGATTATCACCCAATGTCTGTACTAAGCTAAATGCAACGCCAGGAAAATACAAGGTAAAATGTGTCATTGTGAAAAGAAACAGTTAGAGCAAAACCTGTTTCGCACCTAATTTGCACTCCAGTGCGACACAGTCTCAGAAAGGTTTGGAGAATTGTAGACACATATAAAAAGCTGTTGCAGACACATATAAAAAGAAAATAATAGTACTTTTCCATGTGCGCTTGTGTGAGTGAGGGTAAATGTGTAAACTGTATTGTCTAATGAAAGAATCCCTTTGATTAAATGGTTGTAGGGGGCCTTTTATATAAACATTCAAATGCATCAATAAAGCTGGTATGTGAAGTGGATCTTACCTCTTTCCCCATGGCTGCAGCCTATAGAGAGCGCTGGTTGAAATGAGAGAAAGAGAGAGAGACCTACAGGGGCCCCGTCTGCTGGTACTCTGTCCCATGAGTGGAGGGCATAGGGTGTATTTTAGGCCTGACGTCCCCCTCACCCCTCCCTGGAGCCCCGGCCCCCTGGTAACCTGAACCAGGGACGCCCTCCCACCCTGCTACCTCCCCCGTCCAGCCCCCCCTAGCCCCCGGGCAGGCAGACAGACGGGCCTGTGTGTGGGGGACTGCACCTGCTCCCTAACCCCCTCTCACCCTACTCTGTGGAGAACAACACAACAAACCCTCGATCACTTGTCCACCACGTCAACAACAGCCACTCCTGACAACGTGTGCTTCAGTCTGAGCAGTGGATCAATAAGGACTAGCTTATGGAAAACATTCAGATCTACTGGGGTTCACACTGATCGATATTACCACTGTGTTTCAGCTCTGTCACTCCACTGCAGTAGACAGGACCCATTTCTAATCACTGGTCCAAGGCCCCTAAATACCAGACAAGTAGATGACATTCACAAAACAACATCACAGATCAGGTGTACTGAACAGCTTTATTGAATGAAGGAGACTCATGTTGGAATAATCAAAACAACAAAGACAAAGATATTTTCATTTCCGGTTTATTCAGTTTTCCCTTTGACGACTAAGATGAGCTTGATGCTTTACTTTTGATTTACTTTCTCTTTACAACACATTTTATACATCAAAAATAAAATTAGTGCCACTTGGATTATAATAAGCATTAAAGTAAATGTATGAAACAGTAAGGATCTGCATGTGTTATCTGATGACCCTAACAGTACATAACACTAACACAAAGAACATCTGTGAAGACATGGCACTGTGCTTTGTCTAAGGTAAGGTGTCTGTGTGGCTGTGCAGACAAACACAAAGCAATGTAAGAAACATTCGAACCGTCCTAACAGAGAGTTCAACACAGCGTCTTTAGTCAACTACAGTTTTCTGAAAGACGAGATTCGAGGCTTAGCACCCTGTCCAGTGGCTACATTTAAAAAGGAAACATCCAATCTGACCCCAAACCATCCCCCTATCAACCCATCTGATCGGAATTCCACCCTGGCTTTAAGCAGCAACTTAACATGGAGCTTTGGGGAAAGAGGAGCTTGTCTGTAGTGCTGCATGCAGACTTTGGCTTGGCGTAGCTACAGAGGAGCCTGTCTGTAGTGCTGCATGCAGACTTTGGCTTGGCGTAGCACTACAGATGAGCTCCTTTCTCCAAACGTTCCTCCCCAGCCTGCGTCTGCTTCTTCTGTTTTTTTCATTCATGTTACATTGCATCTGAAGTTGACCTTATCACCCTCATCTTCTCTCTCGCTGTGCGCGTACATCCCCTGGCCCAGCTGGCAAACACCTCAATGTAAAACCATTTCTCTCTCCTCCTGACAAGTGTGCACTACAGAAACAGCCACACAGATCCCTCTATTCGGGAATCGGTCAGAAATAGAAGAGAATATTCTCTAACATCTGGCACCTCTCACATGATGCCTTCCATGCAGTTTGGGTGCAGAGCACATACAGAGTTTCTTTGAATCGGTTTCAGTTCTCTATACCTAGACACACACATACATAAAACAAACACCAACATTTGAAACTGGCAGAGATAGAGCTAGATTATGAAATTGTATTTGTACTCTTCGGAGATAACTAAAGGGACAATTCTGCATATTTTAGTTTTCCTTGCCCAAAGGGGCATTCCAACCAGCACAAATGGAGAATAACTATTAAAAGAGTTTGGGAATTCATGGTGTCATTCTGAGGGTCAGGGAGAGGGAATCTGTTGGGGGGCTGAGCGGGGGGAAAAGATGTTCATCACTGACTCTGAAGAAGAGGAAGGGAAGGAAGAGAGGACAGAGGAGGAGAGCCCAGCTTTAGGCTACGGGTCTGGAAGTGTGATAAGACACAGCAGAAGAGTACAGGCCTAGAGAGCCCTGGACCACGAGGAATAGAGGACTGGACAACAGAAAGATGGAAAGAAAGAAATAAAGAGAGAGAGAGAGAGAGAGAGAGCGAGAGCGAGAGAGAGAGAGTGAGAGAGAGAGAGAGAGAGAGAGAGAGAGAGAGAGAGAGAGAGAGAGAGAGAGAGAGAGAGAGCGAGAGAACAGAAGGACCCTGTTACAGGCTCATGCTATTATAATTAGCCCAGGGCCAAAGGGAGAGGGACATGCAGCAGGAGAGCGAGGAGAGAGACAGATGAACCCAACCCAGAATAGCTCAGCACTGAAGCCACATCACTTCATGGTAAGCTCTTTGTCAGTGCCTGAGAATGTCCACTGGCTGGCGATGTGACGTCATTCCAAAGACTCAGTCGCGAGAAGCCAAGTCAGACTCATTCTCTGCATGGGACGTGTTTGGTGACCCTCTCTGTGGTTTGTTGAAATGAGGTGCTGTTAAAGCGAGCCCTAACACTTCTAACTCCAGACCACTCTGAGCTGAGGCGGTGGGCACACTGTGACCTCCATTAGCCCAAACTAGAGGAGACTCAATCGCTCCCAAGCAATGGGGCTCTGAAGCTTTCCATCTATGCAGCAGGGAGTCATATTTCTCTTTCTCTCTCTCTCTCTCTCTCTCTCTGTCCCTGACTCACTCTCTCTCTCTCTCCCTCCCTCTCTCTCCCTCCCTCTCCCTCTCTCCCCCTCTCTCCCTCTCGCTGCAGTTCAAGAAGCACTCCAGTCCAGTAGAATAGAGCAGGACAGACATTAAGGGTCAGCCCTTTAGGGGACCTCTGAAGGCCCTCGCTGACCACCAGGCGTGTTAAGAGTAAAGCAGAATGTACTGACAGCACCTACTGTGTCCTGGGGGGGGGGGGTGTTTAGGGGCGTGACTGGGAGACAGTTAGGACTACTCTTCAAAGCAGGTCTGTGTGGACAAGCACAAGACAAGTGGAAGAAACGAGGGATGGGACAGACAGGACAGAAAAGGAGGGAGTGGCCTAGAGGAGTGGAGGCAGGCATGAAGAAGTCAGACCTTTATCTACAAGAGAGAAAAGAGGAAGAGATAGAGAGAAAGGAGGAAGAGAGAAAAGGCAAAAGATTAGCTTGGAAAGTTTCAAATTCACACAAATAACAGAGATAAGTAAATTGGAGGGAGATGGGAGAGAGGCTGTACAGCTGAAGGAGGAAGAGATGAGGTAACAGGAAGAAAAGGACATCAGTGTGTGAGATGAGGTAACAGGAAGAAAAGGACAGCAGTGTGTGAGATGGGGGGAAGTCAGAGTTTGACACATCCACTCCAAAGAGACAAATTGGTTTCTCCCGGCAGCGGGCGCACGCCGTCACATCTCAGAGCGTCAGAACCCAACCAGCTGTCACTCCACCAATGGCTTTTTAGATGTTGTTATCAAACGGGCCTGCGTTCCAGGGGGCTCTCTTTCAAATGGCATATGGTGAGAGCCCCCCCACAGGGGGGAGGGGTCCTCTAATGTAACAGGCTGACCTGAGAGATGACGGTGTGTCTGTGGGGGGACAGGACGAGGAGTAGGGGCCTGATGCTGTCTGGAGTGGTCTACAGTAGACTGACGGGTTTGGGGGAAAGATCCTCCTGCTCCACCGTCCCTACAATTCCCACAATCCCCTTCCCCTGACCCCTGACCCCTGACACCGTTTCTCATTCACTATTTGTTTAGAGGGTGATTTTGTTGGCGAGGCTGGAGAGGAAGGAGGCTGCCCTTGTGGCGGGCCCGCCTGCCTCTCCTCCCCCCCCCTCCACCCTGACCCTCTGGATGAGCTCCAGGTCTATGGTCATCAGAACGCGGCCTCCTCCCTCTCCTCCCCCCTCTCCTCCCCCTGGCTGCGGGGCTGCAGTGTGTCTGGGCTGGGCTGTGGGGGCTGAGGCTGGCTGGTGGGGGGGCTGGGCTACAGGGGCTGGGGCTGGGGCTGGCTGGTGGGGGGGCTCTAGCTCTTTCCCGCCCTTCCCCGTATCCTATTTCTTATCCTTGCGAGACTCCTGCTTCTTCTTTTCCGAGGCGGCCCCCTTCAGTTTGGCCGAGTCGGCAGCCGGCACAGGGCCCTGCGGGAGAGGGAGGGAGGGGAGAGGGTAGGGGGGAGAGAGAACAGGGGAGGAGAGTCACTCGAGGAGGAAAAGAGTGTATGGGCGAGAAGAAGGGGAGGAGGGGGGAGGTTAGTAGGGGAGGGGGTAAGATAGGTTTGTTAGAAATGAACAGATGAGAGATGGGTTAAGAGAAAATGGTGGAGGTGTGTGAAGAGGAGAGAAAGACACATTTAGAGGGAGGACAGGGGAGAGGTGGAGCGGGGGAGGGAGGGAGAGATACAGTGGTTTTAGAGAGGGAAGCAGGTGAGCGGGGGCGGAGTCCAGAGCTGCAGGGGGGGACAAAACAGGTGCGTTAGGGACACACTGTGATGGTGGCCTCTGTGCCCCTGTGAACACCCAGAGCCGGCACACACACTCCTACACACACACACACACACACACACACACACACACACACACACACACACACACACACACACACACTCCTACACACACACACACACACACACACACACACACACACACACACACACACACACACACACACACACACACACACACACACACACACACACACACACACACACACTTGATTCTTCCTGATATTCTATGACAATATAACACAAGATATGTACCACTTCTGTACATTATTTCTGCATGTATGTATCCTCCTTCAGCATTAATGAGTCTATTATATCTTAACATGCAGAAATAGGTGCCGTCATAAAATACACAGAGTGGAGGGCTAATGCCATTTTTGACTATTGGTTTGAAGTTTGAAGAGTAAATAAACGTTACTGAATTATTAATCATTTGTAGGTATTTACGAATTAATAATATACGACTGTGCAATTAAATATAGATGGCTCACTGACAATGATGAATGAAGCTTGAAAAACCACTGAAAAACAGAATAGTATTTTATAAATGGCAGGAGTCTACAGTGCCCTGGCTAGAGAGCAGAGCTGCACTGTTGTTTTGCAGCTCTGCTTTTAGACCGCGTCCACAGTTTGGGGGGTCGGTGAGTAAAGTCACCAGGTCCCTGCCTGCATACTAATCAACCCCCCTGACCTGCACGCACACACACACACACACACACACACACACACACACACACACACACACACACACACACACACACACACACACACACACACACACACACACACACACACACACACACACACACACACACACACACACACACACACACACACACACACACACAGACAAAGACAAAGAGGGAGAGGGAAACGGGGAGAGGTAGTGGTTTTCTGTCAGCTAACCAAACTGACAAACTGAGGCAAAAGACCTGAGGAGAGAGGAGAGAAAGAGTGAGAGAGAGAGAGAGAGAGAGAGGGAGGGAGAGAGAGAGAGAGAGAGAGAGAGAGGGAGGGAGAGAGAGAGAAACTGGGGCAGTGTAAAGAAGAGAGAGCAAAGGAAAGATGTGCGTCACGGCCAGCCACAGTGAAAAGCAGAAAGGAGAGAGAAAAGAGAGTGAGGTAGGAGGATGCGACTGAACAGAGAGACGGAGTGATTGAGGAAGGGGTGGAGGAGGAGGAGGGGGGGGGGAGGCGGGGATGGGGGATGGGGGAGGACAATGGGTTTGGGTGGGTTAGCTCAGATCAATACACAGTGCACTCTATTATCATTCCAGCACACTCTGTGTGAGTGTGTGTATGTGTGTGTGTGTGTGAGTGTGTGTGAGTGTGTGTGTGTGTGTGTACAAGCACCTACAAGCAGTCTTGTCCCTCCATGCATGCCATGTGTGTGCAAATGTAGCTTTTTTTCTGAAGTAGTGTGTGTGTGTGTGTGTGTGTGTGTGTGTGTGTGTGTGTGTGCAGATCCAGGGCTGGGTTCTGATAATGGCAAACAGCATACTCCAAGGGGCTTGTCTCTCTCTGTCTCTCTGCGAGGTTAGTTGTGCTAGCCCAGCAAATGGAAAATAATCAAGATGGGCTCACTGCTACAAATGATGTTGTGTCAGCAGGGCTCTTAATAAGAGACGATTTGATCAAACGACCACTTACTAACACACCATACCCCACGGGTTCCCTGGGTGTGTGTGTGTGCGTGTGTGTGTGTGCGGAGCCTGAACGAGGGGAGAGGAGGAGGGAGTGACACATAAGAGAGTGGTGTGTGGTTCACACAAAATATGTTGGTGCCTTTTCTCTCCTCTGCCTCTCACAGCTATGGAGAATAAGTGTAAGAGACAACACTGTCTATTTTCTCCCACAGCGTCTTTAGGGGGGTGAGATATTATTCATGTATGCACTGTCATCCACCCTCAGGCGTCGAGCGCAATTGACTGCAACTGAAGTGTAACCTGACAATCATGTGACTGTGGAAGTCAAGAGAAAAGAGAGGGCGAGCGAGGGAAGGAGAGAAAGAGAGAGAGCACAGGAGATGAAAAGTCGTCTTATCGAGGTAGACGAGAGCCCTGACTTGCGTAACCCCAACACGATGTCTGTGCTGACTGTTAAGTGTTTGAACCTGACCATCTCCAAGCAGACAGACAAGTGCTGCCCAACAGGGAACTCTGCTGCTGCCCAACAGGGGAAACATCTGCTAGCTGCTGGTCTGAGATCAGCCTGCTGCCTCATCAGAAAAGTAGGTGTGAATTGTGCCATTCACCAGCGTCCTGCAATCTAGGCAAAATAGTCATTTAGAACCTAAATGTCCGTCCAGTCCCACAACATCCCACCTTTACAAACCTTTCATCAGCTCAGTGCTTCAGACCCTCACAGCGCTCTGAGGCCTTTGTAACTCCCAGCAGCAGGGCTCGGCACAGGGCCTGATAGCAGCCAGCCTAAATAACGGGGCTGCCTGCTTTTCATTTGACTCCCATTGAGCCAAATCAGTGGCTTCCGTCCATTTGCCTACTGTGAGCAAATCAGGAGCCCCGTTCCTGGCCAGTGGCGTTAGCGCGTGACCTTGCTGCAGCCATTTCACAGTGGCTGCTCTGATTTGGCCTGCTGGCTATTTACTGCACTCTGTTTATTTGGCCCTGGAGGAAGCTAAGTGATGGGAGGGCGGTGCAAGGGGGGAGGGCCCCTTAAGCATTCTGTGGGAGAAGCATGCAATTTTAAGCTGCCGGAGCACTGAGATTACACTAGAATTTGAACGGCATGAAAGCTATTATCATTGCAGCTTTGAATGACTTGTTGTTTGCTTATGCTCTGGCCTGCAGGAGGATCACACACTGAGAATGTGGATGATTTGAGCTGCGTGTGCCGCTTCTGGCTGACATTATGCAATATGATTAAGCAGATGTACTATTACCCAGTCTGCTGGCATGTTGTGTGTGTCATGCTTTTGAGAAGATGAATGGGCAGGTCTTGATGTGTCATGGAGGCCCAGCTCCTCATTCAGCATGCCCATGCTTCTTCAGAGACACTTCTAATAGCTGTGTGATTCTATCGTGTTAGCTCCCAACTGCAAGCCAAAGGAGGTGGACAATGGCTGACGTTGTTCTGTTGTGGATTTGTGTTGTGGCATAGTGTGTTCTGGAGAGGGAGGAGTGAAGAGCAGAGAGGAAGAGGAGGGGACTTGCCTGTCTCGGCTGAGGGCCCTCCTTCTTTTTCTTGCCATGTTTGCTGGAGAGGACAAAACAAAGACAGTGTCAGGATGTGGAATCTCCCCCTCTAGTGGTCACAGCCAGGTACTGCCATGGAGCGCTGGCTCAGAGGAAGCTGCTTTGTCTACTGGGCCTGCTGCTGGAGACTGGAGACATGGAGCGCTGGCTCAGAGGAAGCTGCTTTGTCTACTGGGCCTGCTGCTGGAGACTGACTGCTGAGGAGACTGGGGGGTGTAAGCAGGAAGCAGACAGATATAGCCTGGCCGTGTTGCTTAGTACGATCAAAGGAGTTAAGATCTAGATCCTGGTCTGTTCCTGGCCACTCTCTCTCTCCAACAGTTTAGTAGTTACATCAAGTCGTATGGACCTTCACTGAGCTCACACACACTCCTAGGCCAACATGGCAGCTAAGCCAGGCAGGTGTCAGTGCCAGGGAGGGGCTCAGCTTTAGGTACCAGGCCCTGGCAGAGTCCAGTCCGGCACAGGCCCACTGACCTGACGCTGAGGTTGAAGACACGGCGAGCCACCAAGAACCTCATGAGATAGTAGATGACCACGATGAGCACCAGAAGACCCAGGACAACACCAATGATGGCCCCGGTGATCACCCCAGCCTGGATCGGGACTGGGGGACAGGGAGAGGGGGAAGGAGAGATATCAGGATAGAGAGAAAGAAACCAGAAAAAAAAGATCTTAAAAAGAAAACCTTGATTAGTGAATGAGAACAAAAGGTTGAGGACCTAACAGCATGTTGGCAACAGAAGGTGAAGCTGTAGAGTCTGAACCCCCACAGAGTCTTAGCACACTAAAGACCCCCAACGGACATCATTGGTAAAGTCCTCACCCTTCTCAAAGACCAGCAGCCTGACACTGGAGGGATGACCCACTATGTCAGGGGGGTTCTTGGCGTCACAGGTGAACGTTCCGTTGTCGCTGAAGTCCAGGTTCTTGATCAGGATGGAGCCGTCTCGGCGCGCAGGGTTCCCCACAAACTCCAGTCGGTCCCTGAACGGACCCTTATTGTCCAGATAGGGGGCGCCACTTGTGTAATGAAAGATCTGGGGAAACGGAAACACAAAGTATGTTAATGATGTTAGTGCATCACCAGAGGATAGTAAAGATCACCGTACAGCCACATCTAACCTAAGGGCTTTCCTCTCAGACTGATAGTAAAGATCACCGTACAGCCACATCTAACCTAAGGGCTTTCCTCTCAGACTGATAGTAAAGATCACCGTACAGCCACATCTAACCTAAGGGCTTTCCTCTCAGACTGATAGTAAAGATCACCGTACAGCCACATCTAACCTAAGGGCTTTCCTCTCAGACTGATAGTAAAGATCACCGTACAGCCACATCTAACCTAAGGGCTTTCCTCTCAGACTGATAGTAAAGATCACCGTACAGCCACATCTCTAAGGGCTTTCCTCTCAGACTGATAGTAAAGATCACCGTACAGCCACATCTAACCTAAGGGCTTTCCTCTCAGACTGATAGTAAAGATCACCGTACAGCCACATCTAACCTAAGGGCTTTCCTCTCAGACTGATAGTAAAGATCACCGTACAGCCACATCTAACCTAAGGGCTTTCCTCTCAGACTGATAGTAAAGATCACCGTACAGCCACATATAACCTAAGGGCATTCCTCACAGACTGATAGTAAAGATCACCGTACAGCCACATCTAACCTAAGGGCTTTCCTCTCAGACTGATAAAGATCACCGTACAGCCACATCTAACCTAAGGGCTTTCCTCTCAGACTGATAGTAAAGATCACCGTACAGCCACATCTAACCTAAGGGCTTTCCTCTCAGACTGGTAATATCGTGAAGCAAAGCCATGATGACATATGTAACAGTGTGTGTCTAAGTCTACAATGGCTCCATAGGAAAGCTCATGCTAAGCTACTCCTGCCTCTACGTAGGTCATTGTACAGGCAGAACACTTCAGAGTGTGCTAGTTCTGAAGAATGTCTCCAGTTTGACCAGAACTGAATGTGTGAGAATAGCTCTGGCAGCCAGCATGCTCAGCTATGGTCCCCAGCACCCAAAGTACTTTTCTGTATCTGTGCACTGTTTGGAACGCTAAACATTCTGCCTCCCAGCTAGGGACCTGTGGTCTGTGAGGAGCTAAATGGAGTCTTCTCGTGGAGACAATGGAGCTGAGAGTTTGTGATGGCACTGGAAACGAGCTGGACCTAATGAGTGTCTTAGTCTGGAAATCCACTCAGTCCAACATGAACATCCTAGGAACTATTATCTACAAAATGGAGTGTTTTAAAAGAGCCCTGTGGCAGGACCAAAGTGCTGGGAATATGAGTGTGAAGGTCTATGTGATGAAGAAGTGACAGAGGACAGAGGAAAGAAAGAGAAGAGTCATCTCAAAGGAAAAGAAGGTGGAGGAGAAACCAAGCGAAGGGAGAAAACACATACTGAGATGAGAGGGACAAAGGGAGGAGGAGGAGGGGGAAAGGATTTAGAGATGAAGAGAGGTGCTGGGGGGGGCTCCAGACACAAAGAAGAGCTGAGGGGAAGGACCAAATGAAAGAGCAGAGTCAGGGTGGGCTGGATGACAGGGAGTGTGTGACTGTGTGTGGGAGTGTGTGGGTGTGTGTGGCTGTGTGTGGGAGTGTGTGACTGTGGGTGTGTGTGGCTGTGTGTGGGTGTGTGTGGGAGTGTGTGACTGTGTGTGACTGTGTGTGGCTGTGTGTGGCTGTGTGTGGCTGTGTGTGGCTGTGTGTGGCTGTGTGTGGCTGTGTGTGGCTGTGTGGTGCTGTGTGTGGCTGTGTGTGACTGTGTGTGGCTGTGTGTGGCTGTGTGGTGCTGTGTGTGACTGTGTGTGGCTGTGTGTGGGAGTGTGTGGCTGTGTGTGGCTGTGTGGTTGTGTGTGTGGGTGTGTGTGTGTGTGCTGTGTGTGTGTGCTGTGTGGTGCTGTGTGTGCTGTGAGTGTGTGTGGCTGTGTGGTGCTGTGTGGTGCAGTGTGTGTGACTGTGTGTGTCTGTGTGTGTGGCTGTGTGTGACTGTGTGTGACTGTGTGTGGCTGTGTGTGGCTGTGTGGTGCTGTGTGTGACTGTGTGTGTTGCTGTGTGGTGCTGTGTGGTGCTGTGTGGTGCAGTGTGTGGGAGTGTGTGTGGTGCTGTGTGTGGCTGTGTGGTGCAGTGTGTGGGAGTGTGTGTGGTGCTGTGTGTGGCTGTGTGGTGCAGTGTGTGGGAGTGTGTTCTTTACCGAGATGCTATCCCGGGCGCCATCAGGCCGGTAGCTCCAGGAGAAGGTGACTTCCTCAGAGGTCCAGCGCCAGGAGAAGAAGGAGCAAGACAGCCGGACATCGGAGCCCACCAGGGCGTGGCGCTCCCAGCCCGTGTAGATGGCTATGGCGTGGGATTGCTGGGGCACTGCGGGAAAGAGAGGGGAGGTGATTGTGCATTCACTGGGGGAAAACAAGTACACAGTATGCATGCAGGAGATTGTGTTTGCACACACACACTAATCCTTTATTTACGCCCACATTACAAAGACAGTACAGAAAGGGCACACAAAGTTAAGGAAACGCCTGCCTAAAATACTTGTGTACTTACTGGTAAGACACATCACTTGTACAAACAAATGATGTGACAACAAACAAGATACTTCAATATTCAGTTTTATTGCAGATTAAAAAGCTGTATCCTCTATAACACACCACTATCAATAATTGTGGAGACAGAGCAATACTTGGCAAGTGACTTGGCTCTCTTTGAGAGAGTAGCCATCTGCAGACATACCAAAAAACATCTTCAACAACTAGTCTATATTGCCAAATCTAAAATCAAACAGCTGGTACATATGGCCCGGTCCAGAGGGAAGTAAATAAGTTCTCCATTCATACCCACCATGAGAGAAATGATCTGAACCTCTAACTGTGACCTTGAGTATCCGGCTGTGCTGCTGGAAATGTGTCAATGAAATCAAACTAGACGCTTTTAATTAAAATTTTACAGAGCTGCAAAAATCTGACAGGGGAGACAGAGAATTCTGCAACTGGCGCCAAACCGCTGTCAACACCTTGTCGGTGAGGTTGTCACAATATTGGTGCACTAACTCAGACAACAGAGTCAAAATGCAGACACTTTCAGTCTGTGTTGGGTCTTACCCACTGTCTTACCTACTGTTTCTGTGTGCAGTCACCTCAGTGTGAAGGTAAAGTCAACATTAAACTGTTCTTGTTCTGAACACACTAGCTGTCAGGCCTAATCCCGTTTCTGATCTCTACTGTATACAGGCATTGTATGAAACAAAAACAGCACAGGATTTCTTTTCCCCACTTAACGTTGCACCAATTATGACTGGAAAAAGTATTCTCTTTCCATATTATCTTTTTTACACAGACGTGAAGGCCATGACACAGCTCTTTTATTCCTGAAAACACATCAAACCATGTCAGAACTTTGGGTAAAATAATTTGTTTTACCTGTTCCCAACAGGACGATCGACGCCAGCGCTAAGAACATCAGCATGGTGCCAGACTTTTGAAGTTGCTTAAACGATACGGACCTCCGAGAACGCAGTCAAAGTTTCCCCCTTGAGAAAGAGAGTGAGAGATTGAAGACTGTGAAAGAAAGACAGAGGGATGACAGGAGAACAGAGGGATGGACAACAGAACCCCTCTGTCCCCCTGTTTATAGCCAGCCACACCCTTCCCCCAGCCCGGCCCAGTCCCCCTCTCTCTCTTTCTCTCTCTAGCTCTCCATCCTTCTCCTCCACTCTGCTCTCTTTCTCTCTCTAGCTCTCCATCCTTCTCCTCCACTCTGCTCTCTTTCCTAACTCATTGCATTTCTGACTTTCTTTCATTTGACAAATATTTTTTTCAAGTTTGGGGAAAGAAAAATCTGATTCTGAATTATTGAGATCTGAAAGGAATTTCAACGATAAAGCAACTTTGCACATTCAGTGCAATAAGGCTTCCTTCGAGTTAGAATGATCTGAAGATGAATGTGTGCATTATTCTGTAAGTCCATCAGGGTCACTGTGTAGCGCTGTATGTCTGGGGTGCACACGAGGTGAGGACTAGAGCAGCACTGTTGACATTCAGTTATGTCATCACTATGTGAGTGTGTGTGAATAGGACATGAGTATGGGTGGGAGGGATATGTTTGTCTACGTTTGTTCATGTGTATGGAGGGGAGGTCCTGAAAAGGGGTTCATGTAACCATCTCTCTCTTTTCTCCCTCCTTTCCCCTCTTCTATCATTCTTTTCTCCTCTCTTAGCATCTTCATACCGGCCTAGAGTGAAGGAGGGAACAAAGACTCCAGTCTTCCCTCTCTCTCGCTCTCTTCTCTTCTCTCCTCCTTCTCTCCAGATTCCTGTCGTTTGCTGACGTCTGCCTGTCAAACAATGGAGAGAGGGGGACAGGGGGCGACTGCTGTGTCTCTGTCTCTCAATGGCGCTTTCTTTCTCTCCAACCTCTCCATCGCTCTGTCTCCCTGGACAAAGCAGTGTATTCTCTGTGCAGCGGCCTGTCCTCTGTCTCCCTGGACAAAGCAGTGTATTCTCTGTGCAGCGGCCTGTCCTCTGTCTTCCAGCAAAGTGAGTGGGGAGAGACCCAGCTATATATAGAAGGGTTGATATGAGGACAGAGACACAGACATGAAGGAGACATATGAAGAGGGCGCATTTCATTCCTGGAAAAGCAACCATCCATCCTTTTGTCATGTGACATAAGTAATTATTCAGCCAATGGCGCTCCAAATGGGAAATATATGATTTCATGAGTGTTCTCTGATTCATTTCTCGTTACAGTATAAGTAGTTCTTCCTCAGGACTTACTTCATCTTAGGTGAACGTGTGTCGTGTAATTCCCAACCGAAGAGACGGTTTCTCCCCTCCCACTTAAGAGCATCTGCCAAGGATTCCCTCCACTCCCTCACTTTCCTCTCCCTCAGCAGAATTCAATCTCAACACCACGTATAGTCAGTAGAACAAAGTCCAACACTTTATCCATGTTAGAACCTCCAAAAGCATTCCGACGGATCAATGAGGAAACACCAGCCAACCACCAACCTGTTGTCAGCTTTAAGTGTCTAACCGGGGAGAGAACCAACCAAATCACTACATCCTAGCCGATTAGGGCAAACCCTTCCTCCAGGCCTGAGAAACAGGGGATCCTTTCTGAGTGTGGCAGGTGGCCAGCCTCATCAGTAGCAGGCGGCGGCGGAGGAGGCAGGTCTGAGATTGCTTTGGCAGACAGAGATGGTATCAGATGGAGCTGGAAACAGGAAGAGACAGGGAGGGAGAGGGGCAGCTCTCCTGGCTGCCACTGATAAAGCAGAGAGCCATTACCTACTGCTAAATTATACAGAGAGAATCGGTCGACAGCAAGCTGCAGAGGAAGAAAACTCAATCTGTGTGCGTTTTGAGACCTTACTGATATTGGATGAGCCCTCAGCCACAGATTGGAGGTATTGGAGAGGACAGGCTCTCAGACAGGCAGGAGTCATCAGAGAGTCTGCGGATGTGGGACAGGGGGTCCTCCATGTGGTGTGTGTGTGCTGACAGGGCTGAACAGGTGTGTGTTCTGGTGATTAGCATATCAACAGACCCAAAGCATCTGGAACACACACCACAAGGACTCACACACCAATCTGACCTACAATCCAGAGATAATCTGTGTAGAGGTTGTATTATGTGTGTAAATCCTGCGTCTGTTGTGTGTGTGTGTGTGTGTGTGTGTGTGTGTGTGTGTGTGTCTGGGTCTGTAAAGGATTGCCTCTGCTCTTTTCAAATCATATATATATATATATATATATATATATATATATATATATATATGATATATAGTGATATATAGAGTATATATAATATACTGTATATACAATATCTCTCTCACACACACACACACACACACACACACACACACACACGTATATATACTGTTGAAGTGGGAAGTGTATATAAAGCATTGTGGACCTCCACAAGTCTTCGTTCATCCTTGGGAGCAATTTCCAAACGTCTAAAACGCATTCTGTCTCCTAGAGATGAACGTACTTTGCTGTTAAAAGTGCAAATCAATCCCAGAACAACAGCAAAGGATCTTTATCCATTCCACAGTAAAACCAGTCCTATATCGAAATAACCTGAAAGACCGATCAGAAGGGAAACAGCTCCAGCTCCAAAACCGCCATAAAAAAAGCCAGACTAGGGATTGCACCTGCATATGGGGACTAAGGTCTTACTTTATGGAGAAGAAGGGAAAGCTTGCCAGCTGAAGAGCACCATCTCAGCCGTGAAGCCCCGGGGGTGGCAGCAGCATGTGGGGCAGCTGTGCTGCAGGACGGACTGCTGCACTTTACAACATGGATGGCATCATGAGGAAGGAAGATTATGAGGATATATTGAAGCTACATCTCAAGACATCAGCCAGAAAACTAAAGCTTTTCTTAACAAATGGGTCTTCAAAAAGGACAATGAGCATACTTCCAAAGTTGTGGTAAAATGACTTAAGCCATAAAGTCAAGGTGTTGGAGTGGCCATCACAAAGCCCTGACCTCAATCCAATCTGTGGAGCGTGTGGGCTGGTCATGGGAACGAGAGACAAAGAAAGGCAGAGAGGGGACGAGCACTAGACTCTCATCAGGGTCATGGAGCTAACAGCCTGAGAAATGATCCAATAGAGCAATAGAGCAGACTGGAGGAGGAGCTGGGACTGAGAGAGACAACAATCACTAACATAACCAACCAATCACAAGGAGGTACTGGGGGGTTGGATAATCAGACAGAGTATTAGCATGCCCAAATAAGGCAAGCACAACTAACCAATCACAAGGAGGTACTGGGAGGGTTGGATAGTCAGACAGAGTATTAGCATGCCCAAATAAGGCAAGCACAACTTATCAATCACAAGAAAGTACTGGCAGGGTTTGATAGTCAGACAGAGTATTAGCATGCCCAAATAAGGCAAGCACAACTTATCAATCACAAGAAAGTACTGGCAGGGTTGGATAGTCAGACAGAGTATTAGCATGCCCAAATAAGGCAAAGGAGCCACGGAAAGCAGGAGGCTAGGCCCAGAAATGGACACAGGGTAACTACTGTGCAGGCTACAGGCCCAGGAATGGACACAGGGTAACTACTGTGCAGGCTACAGGCCCAGGAATGGACACAGGGTAACTACTGTGCAGGCTACAGGCCCAGGAATGGACACAGGGTAAATACTGTGCAGGCTACAGGCCCAGGAATGGACACAGGGTAAATACTGTGCAGGCTACAGGCCCAGGAATGGACACAGGGTAAATACTGTGCAGGCTACAGGCCCAGGAATGGACACACTGTGCAGGCTACAAGCCCAGAAATGGACACAGGGTAACTACTGTGCAGGCTACAGGCCCAGAAATGGACACAGGGTAAATACTGTGCAGGCTACAGGCCCAGGAATGGACACAGGTTAAATACTGTGCAGGCTACAGGCCCAGGAATGGACACAGGTTAAATACTGTGCAGGCTACAGGCCCAGGAATGGACACAGGTTAAATACTGTGCAGGCTACAGGCCCAGGAATGGACACAGGTTAAATACTGTGCAGGCTACAGGCCCAGTAATAACAGCATGGTCTTCCTCATGAGGAACCGTTCATTGGGTATCTGCCACAGCAGACAGTGATATCCAAGAACCATAATTAATCTGCGTTGGGGATAATGCACGCGGCCCACGTCTATTGTCCCCAGTGACAGTTTTATGGATTTCACAGGCCCTTGATGAGTCATGTACAGTAGATTTATGCAGCACCCTGCAGAAGATGCCAACAGTGTGGGGGTAGAGGAGAAAAGACCTGACATCATCCACCCTAAGTGGCCTGACATCATTAAAATCGAAAAGGTTACTGGCCAACGCTGGCGCTCCTGCTCAAGAAAAACACCATTGATACTCTGTGGGTTCAACCCAGGACAATGCCAGGGACTTTGCCCTCCTCTCTGTCCCTTGTGCCCTGGCATGGCAGAGATGTCCCAGAGCGCACCAAACAAAGTTGTGGAGGGGAGGAGAACAAACACATTGTTTCATGGGGTGGAGAAAGGGCTATTGTGTGCGAGACAGATAGCCGGAGTAGGAGGGGAAAAGAGAGGGCAAGGAAAAGGTGAGGACAGGAGAAAATCAGTATTTGTTTCACACACACACACACACACACTTTTTTTTCCCAACAGTTAGGGGTAATCCATAACCTTCCTTTGGACAACTTTTAAACAGAGTCTCAATGCATCACACAAGAGCTGTGTTGCTTTTCCTTTCATGTGAACCATAAAAACACAGGCAGCCGACAGCTCTGCCAGATCATTCCATTTGATGCCAGCTCTGATGTGATTTGATGTGCCAGGTGTTTTTCATTCAGCACTCCCTCCTGTGTATCCAGCCAAACCATAATAGCCCTGGACACCTGAGAGGCTGCTGCTAGGTGTGGGTTGCAAGTTCAACTCCCAGGTGGGGTGGGGCTGAGCGGGTGAGTTCACCTGAACTAACAGCATGGCTGTTTCAACACAAGCTATAAGTGGAAAAGGGACTCTGTGGAGATTGGGTCCGTGGTGCCAGCAATGCCCCGCAGGCTTGTGGTATGAGCCAGCTGCCCCTCTTGGTAAACATCCGTCACACACATTTACACACAGAAACATGTCCACACAGAGACGCAGCCACAATGGCAAACACACATGTATATTTAAACACACGTCAGCTGTTGTCACACAAGCTCACACACAGCTACTCTGTTTCTGAAGCGTGAATCATAGAATATGGAACTGCAATATTTAATGCTTTCCTTGTTGTACCACATTTCTTTATATTTCCTATCAAAGGAACTTATAAAAATGGATTACTTGTGAAGTTAACGTAAAACAGTCCTGTAAACGACTTTCTTTGAACACAAATAAATGTACATTCACACAATACATAAGCTACCTTAGAAACCAACAACCTCAAACTAAACATTATTGAAATGAACAGCTTACACATGCTTCATTCTAACCACAAACAATAAACCCTATGATTTTCTAAAGGAGACAGCTTGATGAAATTCAAACCAGATAAGAAACATACACGCTGATATTTAAAGAAACAGAGAAGTGGGGAAAGCAGAGACCAATGGGAGGAGGAGGGGCCTGGCAGAAACACACTGGCAGAAACAGATGGAAAGGCCAAACAAATCAGAATTTCCATGGGCAGCCTCCTCTGCAGTAGCAGAACAGGTCACACAACCCACACACTTCCACATGCACACACTAACACACAGCCAACCACCATGCATACTCATTGTGCATGCAAACAAACCCCCAGGCAAACTTTTAACAAGCTACCCGTCTAATGGTTGAGGACATGTCACTCACACTGCAGCTGCATCCTATACCCAACTCATCCATTATCAGCCACTGGCAGATCAATCCTATCAGACTATCCTCATAACAGGAGTCAATCCTTGGCCTCCTATCTAAAGGAGCGGCTCTATTTCCAGTCTGATGGAAGCATCCTTTAGTCCCTCTGAGCCCCAGTCAGCCTGGTTTGACATGTCTTTGATCATACGGCACAGCCAGCAGACTCCCTGGTCCATCCAAACACCCTACTGGAGTCACGATGAGCTGGAACTATACATCCTTAAGCACTGACCCTTTGTGGAGCAGAGGAGAAACCTTTAGCATGGAGCAAAGGAGGAACTGTCGACTCAGCGATATTTGGATGCTTTCTATGCACATACTTCTGAGTTGCATTCACAATTATCAAGACGTTTTCTGTCATAAAAAGGTCATATTCAAAATTGTTCAACCACCTTCATGTGCAACATATTCAAAACACAACCTCAAAATGATTTGCTTGTGTTGAATAAAAATTAAATAACTCAAAATAATTGCAAACATTTTAATGAAAACGGTCCCTTTATTCACTTGACATTATATTTAAAAAACACAAATCATATATGTACAATTGGAGATGCCAGTCATTGACTGGTGGTTTGTCATGAATGGCTCGTGACAGAAAGCTGTCAGTAAAAATCCTCCAGCTCCACTTTCCCTCCCTGATTCTGAATCTGCTGCTGCTTCTTGTACAAGTCAGCAATCTGGAAAGAGGGAGGAGAGAAAGACAGCAAGAAAAAGATCGAGAAAACTGGTTATGACGGAGAGAATGAGCCGGAAAGAAATAGATCAGTACAATCAGCAAAAGAGAAATATGAAGGCAGGTGAAATCTAAACACGATGAGGAGAGGACAGCGCGGGCTAAAAATACCCTCATTATTCACTCTCTGGGGTCTTTGAAGTAACTAAGCCGGCCGTCAGTAGAGGTAGATCAGGGATAACTTCATTAGAACTGTACTGAGCTCAGCCATCCTGGATCAGACGCTTACCTGCGCTCCAGAGGTAGCGTCCTCCGGTTTCTTGTCATCCCGGACGCGGAGGAAACGAGGGAACCTCAGGGAGATCCCTTTGTCTGGTTCCACCTGGAACATTATCATTACAGCATGTACATATCACTATAACATCACCCAGGAGATTATGATCATATCACAGCATGTACAGATCACTATAACATCACCCA
Organism: Galaxias olidus; assembly: GCA_026901105.3. Classification (NCBI taxonomy): domain Eukaryota; kingdom Metazoa; phylum Chordata; class Actinopteri; order Galaxiiformes; family Galaxiidae; genus Galaxias; species Galaxias olidus. The sequence goes on from JAPMUY010009855.1 coordinate 603,694, forward strand.
GGAGATTATTATCACATCACAGCATGTACATATCACTATAATCTGGGGGAAAACAGGAATAGTTCAACTTTTATGTTGACAGCATTCCATAAAGCTGTGACTGTCCAGTGGGTTGGTACGGTCAAAGATGTGATGCCTCCCTCCCACAATAAGGACAACTGCTTTAAACATCTAGCCAATCTAATAGACCCACTTGATTTTATTCTGGAAAAACATTCCAGACAGAACTAACCAATCCCATGGCGGCCTTGTAGATGGGCGACAGCGATAGGTCGGCACACTTGACCTCCCACACTTGCACAGCGTCCAGCCACACTTCAGGCTCAGCTGATTGGTCCACTCGGTAGTAGGCCCGCGGCTTGGCCAAAATGTGTTCCTGGACGGAGGAAAAACAAAATCAATGGATCCACACGGAGAGTTTGATGAAAGCACACAGTGGGCCTCAGCAGGCAGACCAAACACTATCGACTGCTTACCATCCCACTGCAGGGGGGACACCACTCCATCTATCAAACCATGCCCCGTCCACCACACAATCTATCCATCAATAACAATACAAGCCCTCTCAAACACATGACACAGCCCATCCAGGAAGGAGCTCAAGGCTTTCCTGTGTGAGAGCCGGCAGCCCTGCTCTGTACCTTTAAGAAGGAGTAGTGCTGCTCCAGATCTTCATCCTTGAAGCCTGTGCCGATCTGCAGGCCACACAAAGCAGAGCAGTGAGGAGTACATCTCTGTGTGTGTGTCTATTCCCCTGAGGTGCCACAGTGAACAGAGCTGGAGGAGTGTGGCGTCCCACAGTCTGTCCCCTCTGTAGTGCCTGCAGCACTGTCACCTCTCAGAGACAAACCCACTGAGAGAGACACACACACACACACACACACACACACACACACACACACGCACGCACGCACGCACGCACGCGCGCACGCACACACACACACAGCAGTGCAGGCATGCAGACTGACAGGCCAGCTTGTTGAGCATCCAGCAGTAGGTTTACAGGGGAATACAGGTGTGTCAGCGCTTTGTGTACTCACACCTGGATGTGAGCATGTTTTAATATGTCCGTGTGTTAGGGAGCGTGGGGTTGTCTGTTTGAGTGTGCGTACGCTTGTCCATGTGCCAAGTCTGATCCTAAGTGTATGCCTGAATGCCTGGAAGGTTCTTTGTGATTATAAAGTGACTCACACCAGTCTCTATCTCTCTCTCTCTATCTCACACACACCCGCACGCACGCACGCACACCTTGCAGATGGCCTGGTATTCCTCGTTGTCTTCATCGTAGCAGGCTAGCAGGAAGCCTCCGTAGGTGCCTGTCCTCCTGCCTTTGCCCAGGTAGGCTCCTATCACACACAGATCCACCGTGTCGCCCACGCCCTCCAGGTAGTCCTTCTTTAGCTACAGCACACACACACACACACACACACACACAGGGTGGTATGGATGGTATCCAGGATAATTGACGAGTGTGTGTGCAGCCATTATCATCAACAGACTCACCTTCAGCCAGTTGTGTGAACGCTTGGCAATTTCATAGGTGGCATCCTTCTCCAGAGTCTTCACCATCAGGCCCTCACAGGAGTCTGACCCATAACACACACACACACACACACACACACACACACACACACACACACACTTTACACCATCTACTCAGCTGGAGAGCTACACAGAACAAGGGGTCAGTGTACAGGGTCAAGGTTCACCTCTGACGGACTGCTCCAGAAACTCAGCGATTTCCTCCGTGTTGTGTGAATCGATGGCGCGTGCAAACACAAACTGTCCCTCCTGCTCCTGGAAGCTCTCCTTCAGCAGGGCCCTGCGCCGCGACAGGGGCTCTCGTACCAGAGACTACACACACACAGGAACAGACCTGGAACCATCACCTCCTACTCATGGCCTAGGGCACTGCTATCACCATCAGACCTCAGAGCGCACGCACCATCACTCACACACACGCACGCTCACTCACACACTCACTCACACACACGCACGATCACTCACTCACTCACACACTCAAACACTCTCACACACTCACTCACTCACTCACTCACTCACTCACTCACTCACTCACTCACTCACTCACTCACTCACTCACTCACTCACTCACTCACTCACTCGCACGCACTCGCACACACAGACAGACAGACAGACAGACAGACAGATGGTATCGCCACCACAGTAATTACAATGAGTATTACAATAATTGTCAAATTACGGCCTCAAGTAGTCTCATCATTGTCATAGTGAGAGAAAAGCCCCGGCTAATTCACTCCAACACACACAAAGCCCATCAACTCCTTATGAACAGCATTACCCAGAACCAGTGGAGCCCACCTCTCCATTGAGACAGAGCAGATCAAAGAACAGCATTACCCAGAACCAGTGGAGCCCACCTCTCCATTGAGGCAGAGCAGATCAAAGAACAGCATTACCCAGAACCAGTGGAGCCCACCTCTCCATTGAGGCAGAGCAGATCAAAGAACAGCATTACCCAGAACCAGTGGAGCTCACCTCTCCATTAAGGCAGAGCAGATCAAAGAACAGCATTACCCAGAACCAGTGGAGCCCACCTCTCCATTGAGGCAGAGCAGATCAAAGAACAGCATTACCCAGAACCAGTGGAGCTCACCTCTCCGTTGAGGCAGAGCAGGTCAAAGAACAGCATTACCCAGAACCAGTGGAGCCCACCTCTCCATTGAGGCAGAGCAGGTCAAAGAACAGCATTACCCAGAACCAGTGGAGCCCACCTCTCCATTAAGGCAGAGCAGGTCAAAGAACAGCATTACCCAGAACCAGTGGAGCTCACCTCTCCGTTGAGGTAGAGCAGGTCAAAGGCGTACACACACACTTGGACCTTTATGTCAGAGGCATCCACGTCCTGCACACAAAGACACTGAGGGTCAGGTCATAGGTCAACTCTGTAAGGGTTAGGGTTAGGTCTACTCTGTAAGGGTTAGGGTTAGGGTCAGGTCTACTCTGTAAGGGTTAGGGTTAGGGCCAGGTCTACTCTGTAAGGGTTAGGGTTAGGGTCAGGTCTACTCTGTAAGGGTTAGGGTTAGGGCCAGGTCTACTCTGTAAGGGTTAGGGTTAGGGTCAGGTCTACTCTGTAAGGGTTAGGGTTAGGGCCAGGTCTACTCTGTAAGGGTTAGGGTTAGGGCCAGGTCTACTCTGTAAGGGTTAGGGTTAGGGTCAGGTCTACTCTGTAAGGGTTAGGGTTAGGGTCAGGTCTACTCTGTAAGGGTTAGGGTTAGGGTCAGGTCTACTCTGTAAGGGTTAGGGTTAGGGTCAGGTCTACTCTGTAAGGGTTAGGGTTAGGGTCAGGTCTACTCTGTAAGGGTTAGGGTTAGGGTCAGGTCTACTCTGTAAGGGTTAGGGTTAGGGTCATGTTGCCTTGGGAACCCTCCTCCCTCTCGGCTGGGCTCACCTTCCTCTTGCGAGTGGTGAGCACCTGGAAGGGCTGGATCATCTTCTTCTCCTGGTCCCAGGCTACCGCCTCACAGTCCAGCACACAGGAGCGCACCGAGGTCTTCATCACCTGGGGGTCGGAGTGAGACGGGCAGATGGAGAGGAAGGTTGGGCCATTCATTTCATTCCTGACAGCGGGCAGCGCCTCACCTTGGGAATGCGGGAGATGATGTCGGGATACTTGGTGGTGTTGTCTTCCTGGTTCCGGCTAAACACGCGGACCTCGCCGTTCTCCAGAATATGGATCTGGAACACATTGTAGGCAACGACACATTAGCAACGGTGCCACTACAAGCTTTCAATTCAAGAAGACACATAATCTACTTCAAATGATTG
>JAPMUY010009855.1:612500-730000 GCA_026901105.3 Galaxias olidus
CCTCCACTCTGTTCCTCTGCTTTCTCCATTTTTATAGCTGCTTTTCGAGGAGCTATATTCAAACAAAAACACCAATATTTGGCCTTTCCTCATAACTAATAGAAAAGTATGGACAATTATGGAGGCAGCTTTTGTTAAGGCAAGCAGGAAAATATGCAGATTCTACAAACCGAAGAAACTGCTGATGGCGGGTTTCTTGGCTAAGTTCTTCCCTGCCTCCTTATCTTTCTCCACTTTCTCCGGCTCTCCCTTCTTCCCCGTAGTGCTTTGACTTTCAGGACTTTTTGTCTCCGTGTTCCTCTTCACCTCCTCTGGCTTGACACTGACAGGCTCATTACCATTCTCATGCTCTTTCTTTCCCTTGGCTTCATCGCTGGCCTTTCCACCACTGTCTTCTTTTGACTCGCTGGTCTCCATAGCTGGTTTGTCAGTGTAGTCTTCCTCATCTTCATCCTCCATTGCCTCTTCTCCGTCATCTGCAGAGGTGAGCAAAAGGAAGTGAGTGGACCAAACAGACAAAGAGGTAATGAGCCGACAGACTCGTAGAGGAGAGAAACATTACCGGGGTTCTCTTCTCTGTCCTCAACCCTGGCTCTCTTCTTTTCCTGCAGATGATCCTCCATTTCTTCATCCTCCTTCTCCCTGTCACTACTACTCCTGCTTTTGTCCAACTTCCTCTTGGGGAACTGCTTCCTGGCTGAACCCACAGGAGACCCGAGTGAGGGAAAAATAGTGAGGTAAACGTCTGATAAAGTGAGGTAAACGTCTGATAAAGTGTCCAATGTAATTCATTAAAATAGTGAGGTAAACGTCTGATAAAGTGTACAATGTAATTCATTAAAATAGTGAGGTAAACGTCTGATAAAGTGTACAATGTAATTCATTAAAATAGTGAGGTAAACGTCTGATAAAGTGTACAATGTAATTCATTAAAATAGTGAGGTAAACGTCTGATAAAGTGTACAATGTAATTCATTAAAATAGTGAGGTAACCGTCTGATAAAGTGTACAATGTAATTCCGTCTGATAAAGTGTACAATGTAATTCATTAAAATAGTGAGGTAAACGTCTGATACAGTGTACAATGTAATTCATTAAAATAGTGAGGTAAACGTCTGATAAAGTGTACAATGTAATTCATTAAAATAGTGATCGTCTGATAAAGTGTACAATGTAATTCATTAAAATAGTGAGGTAAACGTCTGATAAAGTGTACAATGTAATTCATTAAAATAGTGAGGTAAACGTCTGATAAAGTGTACAATGTAATTCATTAAAATAGTGAGGTAAACGTCTGATAAAGTGTACAATGTAATTCATTAAAATAGTGAGGTAAACGTCTGATAAAGTGTACAATGTAATTCATTAAAATAGTGAGGTAAACGTCTGATAAAGTGTACAATGTAATTCATTAAGTAGCAATGCTCATTCCGCCAGTATAAAAAGGCATTGCAAAATTTGCTATCCACTCACATTTAATGTCAAGTAATGAAAAATCAATGAGCTACTAAGCAACATGAGAAGGAAGTGATCCCAGAGATCCCAGAGGGGAGAGGTGGGGGTGGCAGGCGTCCCTGATGAAGTGCCGGGGGTTGCAGTGTTAGCTGGGGTGGCAGGCGTCCCTGGTGGGGCTGGGCCGGGGGTTGCAGTGAAGTGCTGTGGGGCTGTTGCAGTGTGGGGTGGCAGTCCCTGGTGGGGTTGCAGTGTTAGCTGGGGTGGCAGGCGTCCCTGGTGGGGCTGGGCCGGGAGGGCAGAGAGGGGTGGAGACGATCTTGAATACTTCCTCCTAGATCAAAGGAAATGGGATGCAATGTTACCACACAATACATTTGTAAATGGTCAGATTACTATATGGCAGAAAGGATGGGATCAGGTCATTTTACTACAGCAAAATATAGGCAATTCAATTCCACAGGCATGCAAAGTGAAGAAAGGTTGGCTCCCTACTGGGCAATCATTGTCAGAAATGTCTTCAAAGTGTGTCAACAAGTTTAAATTAGGACAGGAGCCAGCTATGGCACATCCTATAAAGCTAGTGGGGGGTGAATGAAAAGAACCATCTGTTTCATGCATTGGAGAAAATGTACCTTCTCCTTTTTGGGCTGGATCACTTCGCTCCCTTTCTCCTGGCTGGTGGCCTGCTCTTTCTCAATCGGTGGCTCATCATCACTGTCCAGGATTTGACGACTACGTCTGTTGACTTTCTTGACAGGCGAATCCGCTTCATGTACTCCATTCTGCACTTTCAGGGGGCTTTTGACCAGCCTGGCATGGAGGAAGTAGCAGTGTATATCACAATCTGCTCTTTTAAACCTGACCAGCAGCTTGTCGTAATTAAGGACTTACTCTTTTATCTCTTTCAGGGGTTCTCCACTCTTCTTCCGGTCTTTTTCCTTCGCGACTTTAGGCTGAAAGAATGAACTACAGGTAGAAAGTGAAGTATTTTAGGAAGAAATATTGTTTACATTCACCAAGAAATGCTAAAGATAATTATCATGGCGTTTCAATATCGTGTCTCTATTGAAATATTATTTACAACGTAAACCAAACAGTCACTTAACAGTAATCAAAAACATCAGGCAGGCCATGTGTGCACAACTTTCGATTTGGTATACATAACACACATTTTCGAACATTAAATGAGCAACAACCAAACTGTAACGTAAGCTAGTTACCTAACGATAGCTAGCGTCAAATTAACTGTCCTAAACAACTAGGAACTACGTTAATAGTACTAATTTTGCTAACGTTACTTACGCTATGCTTCGTTGCATGATGCAGTTTATTGTAGTTATAAATAACGAATGACAAAATATTACTTTTTTTTGCAACTGCACAATGTGCAAATTCTCTCATTAACCCTTGTTCTGAGTAAAGAATGCGTATGCCGCTGATTGAAATATTCGGCGCCAAAGTGTTTTCTGCGTTTCTGTTTATCCCGGGAAAATAATCATCTGTTCCGAAAGTTACATCGACAACTTACTTAATGCGCTATATATACTGCCCCCTGCTGTAGTGGGTGTGCAATCGTTCTGAGCAACTTCTTGACGTTGACTGCAATAGATGTGTCATGCATAATACTGCTGTTCAAAAAACATTGAGGATAGGAACTTTACAATATATTTATTATATGGTACAACTAAATCATTAAAATATGTAATAACTGTCATAATACAATGATTTGGAAAGTGTATCCATTTGACAAGAAGTGCTTATAGAAGATTTTGAGAAAATATACTTTTCAAATAATGATTTCCAGGAAAAAAGAAGATTATTGCAATCAGTTCAAGCATTAGTAATACAGCTAAATAACAGCTAAACCTCATCAGATAAAACATGAATATCGAAAACTAAACGTCAACTAAAGATCCTTTTTTTAAATGTTTTTCAATGTGTTTCAGTATTTCCAGATTTTTTTTTCTTTCTCAGTCTCACTCTCTTTCAAAATTGTCCAGCTTCATCTCTCCTGTACTCCCTGTTATTCTCTTTGCTTTATTGATAGTTATCATATCCCATTCTGCAGCTGTCTTGGTAGGCCAGCCATTTGCGCTGTTTTGAAGGGCTGCTGTGACAACTGGAATGCCTGATGCTTGCTCTCTTAGGCTGTTTCCAAGAGAAGGCGAGATTGAGAAGAGAGGGGAGTGGCCTTGAAAGGATTGTGGGAAGAGGATTGGCTTAGGAAGGGAGTACGGCAGCAGGAATGGATGCTGCATTGGCTGGATCACTGTCAATCAAAGAAGACAAACAACAGACATGACACACACATGAGCCTGGACTGTACCAAGGTCTGTGATGTTATATTCAGAAAGCATTTCATACTCTATTATCTAGCATTTGACTACTCATCTACAAGAGCTTCTTTCTGTGTAAATAAAAGTATTCTGTGCAAAGAACGTACAAAGCCTTGAGAACATGCACTACAGATGTTTAACAACCTGAGGTTGAGATATGAGACTCCAGGTTATGGAGTGTTATGAGGAGTCCAGTCATGTGTTACCTCTGTCCATCATTGGCCCTGCCCCTCCACACAGAGCAGCCGCACCCTCTGAGGAGAGTAGAGGGAATGCAAGAGGGGGGCTTTGTACCAGCTGGAGAGTGGAAGGATTGTGATGATGAATTGAGGGTAATGGACTTGACATATTGCATGAGATGGTGATGTATGTGATGTATTATGGATTTAGTTTCATTGAGGCCATGCTACACACAAACAAACACACACACACACACACACACACACACACACACACACACACACACACACACACACACACACACACACACACACACACACACACACACACACACACACTGACCGGGTGGTATGGATGGTATCCAGGATAATTGACGAGGATCAGTTTGTTGAAGTTGAACTTGTAGGTGAATCTCTTCCCTTTGGTCTTGTGGAGGATTCGTTTGTTGTAGTAGTACCTTATTGACAATGTGGGTATACATTTTTCAGATGACCTCACCATGTGTAACTATAGTTTGACTATCTGAATAAGTGTGTGTTTCTGTGCGTTACCTGAGTGCTCTGCTTAGTTTATCATAATTCATATGAGGTTTGCCTTTCCTCTCCCCCCACAGCCTGGCCAGCCTTTCAGGATCCCGGATAACAAACTCTCCCCACTCTCCACCCCAGCCAATGGGCCCTGCCTCACCCCGCCCCAAAAGCTCAAGCAGGAAGTGCCACAGCTGCACCTGCCTGGAGCCTGGCGACCAAGCCGGCTTGTATGCCCATTCAGGGAACAGCAGTGCTGGGAGTACAGGAGGGATAGAGGAAATCAATGCACATGGAAAAGTTAGAACTGCAATTGTTTACCAGGCAACACCAGGTAAATATTATAATTTAAGGATCTTCTTTTCATTCACACACACACACACACACACACACACACACACACACACACACACACACACACACACACACACACACACACACACACACACACACACACACACACACACACTCCCCCCCCCCACACACACACACACAATAAGTACTGTATATGGTTGATGTAATAAACAAAAACACTCTGATAGCACAAAAACACATCCATACACACATTGCTAACTCTCAAACACACACACAAGCACACTTACTTCTGTTCCAAAATGGAGATGAAATGGGTCCAAATGAGGAATTACAGTTACACTGCATCTGTAAAACAGAATCCACAGTTTTTTACCATTGCTTCAGCACTGATAACACAACCTTGTGGTAATTTTTCTAAACTGAAGACACAGAAAAAACGGATCATCAAAATACACTTTTGTTCACTATAAACACTTGTTTTCAATTGTTTGGATACAACACACATAAACCTAACTTAATTTATTAATTCAAAGTTCAAAAATGTATGATTTTCCCTGTGGTTAAAAAGTTAAGAATGTATGGCGTGTACTCTTTGTTACCTAAATGGAGCCCAAATTCAGCGTGTTTCGGCTTACTTGGGAATTTTGTCAGGTGAAAAGTTATCATTTCAGATTAATGTGCCTGAACTCACAAAGAAGGTGAGGATCAGACTTGGAGTTCTATATAAGATAAGGTCACGCTTTTCTCTTGGAAACAGAAAGACAATTGTTAAATCCACCCAAATGTCAGTCATGGATTATAGTGATATTGTGTGTATGCATGCAGCCCCAACTGTTTTAAAGTCCCTTGATGCGGTTTACCACAATGCTCCGTGCTTTGTCACTGGGGATCATTTTAGAACTCATCTCCATGCACTACATAAGACTGTAGGATGGTCTTCTTTTAGTGATAGGAGAGAAAATACATTGTCTCTTTTTTGTTTACAAGGCATTGTAGGGCAAGTTGCCTTTTTCACCTTTCGTCTATTTTAAAGCACAAGTTCATTCGTCATAGGACACAGGACTTAATCAAACTTGGAAGCCCAAAAGTAAAAACAGAACATGAGAAATCAGCTTTCAGTTTTTTTACTACACCTAAACGGAACAAGGCTCCTTACGAATCATTTCTGTTGTTCTATATGTGCTGCCTGTCCATATGGTCCTATGTATATACGATAATGTTATAATGTTTTATAACGTTATATTGTTCTATATGTGCTGCCTGTCCATATGGTCCTATGTATATACGATAATGTTATAATGTTTTATAACGTTATATTGTTCTATATGTGCTGCCTGTCCATATGGTCCTATGTATATACGATAATGTTATAATGTTTTATAACGTTATATTGTTCTATATGTGCTGCCTGTCCATATGGTCCTATGTATATACGATAATGTTATAATGTTTTATAACGTTATATTGTTCTATATGTGCTGCCTGTCCACATGGTCCTATGTATATACGATAATGTTATAATGTTTTATAACGTTATATTGTTCTATATGTGCTGCCTGTCTATATGGTCCTATGTATATACAATAATGTTATAATGTTTTATAACGTTATATTGTTCTATATGTGCTGCCTGTCCATATGGTCCTATGTATATACGATAATGTTATAATGTTTTATAACGTTATATTGTTCTATATGTGCTGCCTGTCTATATGGTCCTATGTATATACAATAATGTTAAAATGTTTTATAACGTTATATTGTTCTATATGTGCTGCCTGTCTATATGGTCCTATGCACCTCTGTTCAAGATAATGTTATATTGTTATAGTACAATGTTATATTGTTATAACATAATGTTATAATGTTATATATTGTTTCTATTGTTATGTATATGATGCCTGTCTTTATTGTACTATGCACCTCTGTTCAAGATAATGTTATAATGTTATAATATAATGTTATAATGTTATATAACGTTATATTGTTATAATATAATGTTATAATGCTATATGACGTTACATTGTTATGTATATGATGCATGCCTCTATGGTCCTATGCACCACTGTTCAAGATAACGTTTTGACAGATTTGACATTGCTTTTGCAATACTGACAGCGTTTTATTACTGATTGAGATGATATCACATTGCAGTAAGATTATACAATAAAATGATTAGTATTCACCTACAACAATTAGCAACAACATGGAACAGGCAGGTGATGCAGGGCACAGCATAGCAACAACATGGAGCAGGCAGGTGATGCAGGGCACAGCTTTGGTAAAGAAGTGAGATGGCGAGGAAGAGGAGTAGAAGGAGGAGGAAAACCTGGTGGTGAAGTGGAGAGAGGTGGCAGTGGGCCTCGTTGGAGAGAGTTAGGGGGCGCTGTAGAGGACAAGGCCATGCACCAAGACAGGTTTGGCAAGACAGTCAGAGGACGAAGACGTTTTTTGTTTAACATTTTGTAGCTGTGCTTGGTTTTGTTTTGACCTAAGTTTGTGATTTTTTCTTCAGGCAGTAAATACATTTCAAATTGTGTTCAATGATTTCACTGTATATCTCTACTACTCATTTTACAGAAATGCATCAAGTTTTTTATACTTCAAAATAATAGGATTTGTACAAGCGACTAAACAGTGACACTATGGGTATATTGTGTGTGGGTGATCTAAACTAATGTTCCTTCCGTATTTTATGAAAGATTAGTTATTTAAACCCATTATTCTGATGTTGCATGGTTTCTTCACAGATATGAATGTGCAATGCAAAATGTTTAATATATGTATCCATCTATCCTATGTTACAAGTAGTGATGGTTTTAAGTGTTGTGTCTAAAGTTTTGAAAAATGACCACAAGGTTCTGAAAATAGTGCCGAAGCAACAAAATTGTGATTAACTGAATTAACTAAAACTTGATTTGTAGGAATACCATACTATTAGTTATCATCAAAACAAAGGATGAAGTAAAAGAGAAAGTAAAAAACAGGTCAATAAATCTTTCAATCATTTAAGTTGAAAACAAATGGGTTCTAGAAAATGATATTTTACCCTAAGCATTGACTAACCACGCTGTTGCAAAATAAAAGTATTGTTTACCATAGACACGGTTTGAAATGATGCAACCCTGCATTTAAAATGTTTTATTGTAAGTAATTTGTTTTACTTTTAACTAGTTATTTTTTATTCCTGAAATAATCAATGAAATGTGTGCAAAATCTATCAATTCTTGTAATATTTGTCATATTTGTTCCCAAATCTGATGCAAACAAACTTAGCATGTTTAAAAAGCTTATCTAAAGTACAGTATGTGTTGGTTGCATTATATGTGTAGTAGCATCACATTACAGCAACATCACATTCAGGCAGATAAAGTGTTTTAGAGTAGAATCTTCGGACACAGCAATATTCAGTGAACATATTTCATGGTCTCTAGTGTTGACTCTAAATTAATGCACCGTAAGAACTTTATCTCCAAATCATTAAGAATTCAATAATATAAATAAATACATTAGTAAATATTACCTCGTCTGATAATGTTGCAGTGTTGAATGCTGGATCTTTGTCCAATCCAGATGTCGGTCCTAGTGATCTGTCTATTCATCAGTCAGTCCAGTGGAAGTCTAGGCAGGGAGGACACAGGCACAGACTGTGGAGATAACAGCCCTATCCCCTCTACCTTCCTCTCCTGTCCCCACTTCCTGCTCCCTACCCCCTGTCTCAGCTTCCCTACACCCACTTCTCATCACTTTATTGGTCCATTAAAAGAAAAGCCATTGTAATAATTAACAAGCATGAACATTTCATTTCAATACATGTTAAAAAGGAAAATATATATATATATTAAAAAACAGGGATACTGGAAGACATTTTGTTTCTATTCCTAAAATCAATATTTGTCCTAAATATGTTTTTACATAAAAGTGGTGCCACCATATTCAAATGAGAGATTAAAGTGACTTTGGTGAGTTTGGTTCAAATTCACAGGTGAATTTCCACTGTATTAGCGATTGTTATTGATTTCTGAAGACTGTTTATACTCATTATCATCAATCAAGTGAAAAACTAAATCTATAAAAAGAAAAGTCTGTAATGATTAAAAACCTGGAATTGGTATACAAAGGGTGCACCTCTCTCTCTCTGTACATAATATATATTTATACATAATTATCTCCTTATTTCTCTTTCAGATTTACCCTCTCCTCAGATGTGATAGCGGACACCGGAGGCTTTTAATTCCAGTGTAAATACAAATACTCCTCCAGACAGCTATTAATTATGCATGCTGCTAATTGAGTAGAATGTCGCTTTTAGCAGTACACAGGCCCTTGGTAACATGCAGAAGGCCTGAAACCAGACACACACACAAATGTACACACAGGTCAGGTCACTACTACTAAAACTAACTGAAAATTAAGTAAGATGAGACACGCACGTCAACGATTATGTCACGATACACTGATAAGGGATTGTAGTATGACTTTATTTTTTTTTTTTACAACTTATCTGATTATATGTATTTGTTTATTGAATCATTCTAAAACAACAGCAATGACATTATCAGTAAATTGTCTTGTGGAAATTATTCGGTTGACTTCAAATCAACACAACAATCATCATACTGTTATTCCCCTATATGTAGCTACATCAGTGGCATACAAATGGCATACAAAAGTCCCAAACAGGAATTTACTTTCACCAACGCCTTTTCTTAATTTCCAGAAGCCTTATCTCATGATGTGTGACTAACCCAATGTGTTTTGGTTTGTGTGCGTGTGTGCTTTTGGATGAGGATTCTAAAGCAGGATTATGCCGTCTAAAAGGACTGCTTGTTTTACAGATGACGACCCCCAGTCTTAAGCTGGCGCTTAGCCGCTTGCTCAATCTCTTTCCCCTTCTCCCCATCCTCTCATCCTCTCTCAGCATGTCTTCTCCTGCATCTCTCCCTCTTCATCTGCTGTCATCCCTTTGCGTTTCTCCTTTGTCTTCAATTCAACAGCATTCTACACATGTACTCTATATTCTGCATGATACTGTGTGTGTGTGTGTGAGACATGTAAGTATGCAGGGCCCTGTATGTGGCTGTGATACCAGGAGACAATAGTAAGTGTTAAACAGGATGAAGGTATTGTAACAGACCAGGGTCATGCTGCAGGGTCTTAAGTGACAAATCCTGTTAGAAGATGGATGAAGGACTAAGCTGGCACTTTTTAAGGCAGCAATATTCAACGATGGCGGTAAGTTTAATAGGAATCCTGTGTTTGCATGTACACAAGAGAGTGTGTGAAAGAAAGAGACAAGATTCGAGCCATAATATCTCTTGCTGAAGGGCTAGTGAGCTAACACTAATGCCACCTTGGCTAAGGGCACTTACGACTAGGTTACACACCAATTGTCTTAGGCTCTCTCTCTCTCCTCAAAAGAGTGAAGCCTTGTTCTCCCATTGATACAGTCTCTCTTGCCTCTCCAGGGAGCTGTGGTTTCTGAAAGGTTTCTCAATGTTCCTAATCCTTCCACCCTTTGTGCCTTGGCAAAAAATATATCCGCATGTAATCCAAGAAACCAATAGCTTGTGAGAAAGTGTTTGTGTGTGGAGGTCAGAATCAAGAACTTATTTGGAGTGCTCTACAACAGACAGACTCAAATAGTCTTCTTCATACATGTCTTTATTTGAATGTAAACATGACTCTGGAAAGAGCATCAGCCAGGACCATCTTTAGATTATTAGCATCAATAGTTTTGTACAGTGGTGGATAGAACATGATCATTCTTTACAATAAATAACATTTTAAATCATTTCTGCTGCATGCTACCACAGCCGACAACCCTGCTATCATCCTCTCTAGCTTTACCTCTTCAGTGGTTGGTGTGTGTGTGTGTGTGTGTGTGTGTGTGTGTGTGTGTGTGTGCGCGCGCGCGCAAAATGTCCTTGCTGAGGAATGTTATTTAGGGTCAAACATTAAAATAAGTAGATGAACTCTATGGATGTATTTTAATCTTAAGACACCTACTCTAGACATCAGAGGCTTGTAGGTTATCAGATCATTAAATATGTAACAAGTGAAGAGTTGCAAAAATAACCCTTTGTATTAAAAAACAAAACAAAAGAAGAAAGGTTTGATAGGAGTCACATAGTGTCACAACGATGCCACACAATCTGCTTAGTCAGCTTCACAAAGAAAATGTACAACATTCAAAATCACAGACAAATTTTTACTGATAGATTTGAAAACGTAGTGTATTTGTGTAAAAATGCTTGCTAGCCCAGCACAAAAGACAGACCAGCTACTCCACCATTTGTTTGTACTTAATGCACAAAACAGGGCATGCCAGACTGATGACAGATATTGGACTTTTTGATTACTTTTAACTGTCCAAAACACATTTCATTAAGTATGGGAGAGGGAGGTGGTTCTCCCTTGTGAAACTGACACCAATACAGTTCCATTGTCTCAAAAGAACCACACCATTTATTCTTAGCCAACCATCTACAGCGAAACAACCACAACTTTCCAAGCCTTACAACTCACATCACTTTCAGTGCCATCTTCTCCTGTGTGATATATAAGAAACAGAAGTTACTCAGGAATATGTTTCTATGTGTGTTTGTTGAGATGATGCTGTTCAATCGTTCTCTTAGAAAACTTTAAGGCGTCCATGCTGCTTTACATCAAACTCAGTCCTATACGGGAAAGGCAGCATAAATATCATCCCTTCAAACAATATCTTGCTCCATACATTGACAGGTGCATTTTGAGGGTAACATTTGATCTATTGGACAAAAATTTCTCAATTTAGATCAATTTTCTTCACAAACAGAACACAAATTAAAATGATTCCATAAAATGGCCACATAAACTAAATAAATTAAAATGTTTGATGCATCTTTTTTTGAATGGGGGGAAAGCATCTTCATCAGAGAGTGACAGAGATGTCCTAATCACATTGTTTGACCTGCTGCCACTTCATTCAGCTATGATGGGGAACGCCAGGGCAGGATGGACATGCCCAAACAAAGCCCTCACTGGCCAATGAGATTCAATCATCAGCATCATTACTGGATTTGAAGAAATAGTGCCCTCACCTCACTTGCAAGACATCCCGTTTGGAAAGCCACTGCACAATGACTAAGAGGCCAAAGGGACGGAGGAGAGAAACGTTTCCTTTAGAATGGAGAGCTGAATAAATATTTCCTTTCTGGTAAAAAGATGTCTCTCCTCCAATGCCGTGTGGAGTTGGGTTGGATGTGGCCGGGTAGACTGGGGGCCAGACCGGCCTATGTGAAGTTCTGTAGGGGCTGGCTGACGCGCATGCAGGTCCAGTAGAAGGCCCGCCCCAGAGTGAGCAGCACCAGGAGCAGCAGCACTGCCCAGGAGGCATAGATGCCCTGATACTCCTGGGCCTTCACCCATGTGCCAGCCTGCACAGACAGGGAAGGAAGGTGAATTGAACACACAGGAAAAAGTCCATCAGATTCATCTCAACAGTCTCCAGTGGCATCTTACTTACTAGAAGTAACACAGTAAGAGATATCATGCATGCGTGCAATTACTGCAGTAACACTCTGTCCCTTTATCACATGAGGGCCTTCCCACGTATTCAGAAGGATTCAGTGAAGTGAACTGAGATCCCCTCACAGGAGTGAAGGCAATACGGTGAAGCATCCGTTCAATCTAACACCAGGATGTAGCACTGAGGCCATTGAAAAGGAGAGCAGAATAATGAATCATGCCTTTCTGCAGCGTTCTATTTACCCCAGTGGGGTTCCCTATTGCTCTACTATGATCGCCTTTCAATCCGTTTTCCAATGAATTTCTAAATGCATTGATGCCTGTCAGAACTTTAGAAGCAGGTGAGGAGTGTCCTTTTTGTTGTTTTTCTACTTATTTTACATGTTTCCAAGCATTGCTTTTGCAGTGTATCAAAGGTACCAGAGGTGATGGCACTCCTATTATGTGTGTAGAAACATTGGGGCAACAAACACAACTTTGGTATTTTCTTTGAAGAGTTTAAAGTTGCTTTCAATGACTGAAATATACTTTGATTTACGACAGTAGAATATAACATATAGGATTTTACTGTTGCACAGTGTACCAGTACAGAAAAACAAAACGTTAAAAGGTCCTAAAACAATATTTTCTGGTACTAGTGGTATTACGACAAACTATTTGTTCTGTGCTAAACGCTCTAGTAATCGTGAGCAATCATAGCACAGACACATTCACTTACTTTCTGAGCCTATTGATCTTTCTATCATTAGTCCTGTTACCTGGTTTTAATAGCATGAACAATTTGTAAATTGGTACCAAAACGTTGATGTCGATATAAAGACAACACTGTGTATTAAAAACGTCTTACTAGAATAAGAGTCTGTCGTTCTACAATATATATATTTACTGCATAGTTTAATAAAAGGTGTGCTTCTTTAAATATATGTGTATTCCCACTGTTTGTGTGTTTGCAATACAGTGTCCACTCACTATCAGACCAGCCGTGGAGATACTGAAGAGTAAGCACAGTAGAAAACACCACAGGCTCCGCCTACGGGGGTATCGCTGACCAATGGATGACCTGCAGGACAGAGGGAGGGTTAGATTAGATAATTAAACCCCTGTGTATCAGTGACAGAAGTCATCTTTAAGCCCTACTACGGCTACTTTTACAAAACAGCCTGCGGTCCATACCATAAAGAGACTAATGGGATTGGAATGGGAAAAATAGCATCACATGCAGAAAAGAAAAAGAATTCAGACACGTTACACTATAACTGTATACAAAGAACCCAAAGCTTTACTTGAGAAAAAGCATTGGTTGTATAGGCCAAATCAAAGACAGGTTTATGTGGCGACATGAACTGTAAGAACCACTCACACTTTTCTGCAGTGTGGGCATCTAGCAAGGGTCCTGTCACTGAACTCTGTCCACTGAAACAAGCCATTAAGAACATTGGTTCAACGTAAAAAATAACTTTACACAATAGTCATTTATTACAACATTAAGACACCAGAAAACACATTCACATTGTAAAATAAGCATGTGACGGGAGTGCAGAACTGTTTCTGTCACTTATGGGCTTACTGCGTCAACGTGGAGTTAGTCTGTTCACCTGGAAAAAGGTGCCCACCGTTCTGATCTCACCTCGCTCATTATCTAATGTTACACGCTGCCATTCCCAGCCCTTTACATTAAAGCCCGGCCAATAATGAATGCTTAGGGCCGATGCTAATACCATTATTAGGAAGTAAAACATTTCTGATATTCATATCATATATATATATACACACACACCATTTTTGCAATGATCCCTCAAATACGGTTATCAATAGGGTGGTAATGTTTAAGCTTGTTTTATGCTGATATTCTCTCCTTGGCCAGGGATGCATTGTAAAAACAGATCTCAATCTCAACGGCACTCGCCTGGTAAATAAAGGATTCAAAAAAGAAGATGATAATTACACAATAAAACGTTCTGCTTTGCATTTCAAATGTTTTCATTTAATGGTGACAAGCAGTAGTGTCATGTAGTACAAGAAGAAGAATATCTAATCACTGCTGTTTGTCTCTCTTAAACATTGTGGTTGGCGAATCCCATGGAGGATGACATCTCCTACCAGGAAGGTGTTGCTGCAGTGCCCACAGGACACACGCACTCCGGCTGGCTGAGGGTCAGGGCTGGCAGGCCCAGGGTGGACTGGCCCCAGGTTTATGATCCTCTTGCTGGGTACAAGGCACACCCACAAAAACACACACTTACTTTTCTTGTGTCTCTGTATCACACTCACACACTGCTGCTCTTTATCTGGTTCAAATTGACTCTCGCTCTCACGTACAACAACTCACCAGTATGGCCGGGGACAAGCGATTCTCTGGGACGTGACTTTGCAGATTAGCAAACAATTGCAGGGGCAGCGAACATACTTCTTTCCGGCTGGAGCATTCTTAATGGGCTACAGAGAGACAGACATTCACGGTGATGACATTAGAAATCCACAAGTAGAGCTATTTTATAGTCCTATTCAGTAGTCTTATAACATCATAAAAGCATCTGTATTTTATTTTTAATTGTTTGGGTTTTATTACTTATTTATTTTTGCATTACGCTTTCGTTGCTTGTATTTTATATGTAATTTTTTTTGTTTATGCTGGTTTTCTCCTCAATTATTGTGTTCTGTCATTCTGACATCCGCAATAGGACATGCAGCTAATGCGCACTTTCTTCTGTAAATTCAAACTAGCCTAGAGCAGGGGTCACATTCAGTGGCTATGTATGTAGGCTTCCCATCCGATACTCAACATGGTCAGATCTCCCACAAAAGCTAACATTAAATAAACAGAACAATACAAAGTTTTAGGGATGGCGTCCTTTCAGTGATCTGACAATGCAATTTATAACTAAGCACATTTCACACAAATACATTTTTTGCCTCTTAGACACATTTCCCAGTTCTGACATATTTAAATTTTTTTTAGGAGGTCCAAATTATTATCTTGATCTAGATTCAACTTCTATACATGGGCCACTGCCTCTCTTTGGCACTTCTTAAACCATAGCTGTTGTTTCTGCAGTAGAAACCTCAACAGCACTGCAATATACCGAGCAATAACGTTAACTGACGTTTCTGCCAGCTTTTAGAAAAAACACTGAGCACATTAACGCATGTCTCTAGCCAACATGGACAGAAATAGAATTATGAAACCTAACCTGAAAATAGTTGAAGATAACAATGTTGGGAACGTTCATTAATATTTAGTGGGTAAGGTACAGCCTGGGGCAGACAGTAGACTGCTGTAGATGTCACACACCATCCTGCCAATCAAAAACTAATCTGGGCACAACCATTAAAGCATCAAAAGACTCCAGGAGGAATCAATGTCTGGCATTACAATTTAACATTTATTTCATTACAACAACCATTTTATCGCCGCAACGCCCCCTGATCAAAAATGTGCCCAATTGCACCCTCCTTGCAGTTTATACCAGAGGCCGTCCTACCCCCATTTGAGACAGCTGGACGGTATCTGCAGAGGCCTGTGTGTTGGGGTGGTACTCACAGTGGCCTCGTTACAGACCCCACACTTCACAACATGCTGGTGGATCTTGCCCTCCACTGAGATCAGGCTCTGGCACACCCGGCAGCTGATGACTGGAGCGCTGCCACTCTCTGGGGAGGTGAGGGGCGAGTAGGGTGGGGGGTCTTCACCTAGAAGCACCGAAGGCTGTGTCGGGCTAGGGAACGGGGGAAAGCCTAAAGAGAAAGAAATAAAGACAGAAACACCTAAAACACAGAAGGGTTAAGCAAAGCCATTGTTTTTTTAAACAAGCTTAATGGGAAAATTCGTTTTGGCCTTCAGTTGAACAGAGAGGGGCTTCATAAAAACCGATGTCAGGAATGTAGGAATAGGCTTAATTGCTCACTGTATGTGTATGTGTATGTGTGTGTGTGTGTGTGTGTGTGTGTGAATATCTCGAGAGGCATAGAAAACAGAAACCAAAGCGGAAAAGCTTACGATACGGATTGTTTAGAATAGATGAACAGCGGATTAATCTTGACAAGTGAGCATCTCACGAAGAGGGTGGTAATTGTTTTTTCAATCTGGTTTATGTATGTCCTGTGCCAAATAACTATCCGGTTAGTCACTGACGTTTCAATCTACTTAATTGAGAAACACGACGTGATCTCACCTGATCTGGCTGGTTCAACCAGGCAACCAATTAACAGTGATATACATCTTACAGTGAGCTAGCACAGCAGCTGCTTAAACGTTAAAAAACCCGGCCATGTAACTAGCAAGCTAGTAGTACTTAACTTAAGCTATCTCTTTACCAATGAAAAAACACCAAGCTCTAACCTTACATTCATATGCTGTGCAAGTTGCGCCGAGTCATGTACGTTAGCCAACCACGCTGACAGTGGGCACTGCTGATAAAATCGGTTTGAGATATTGCTAATGCTAGCTCTTGACCAAGACATCATGATATAAGAATCTAAGATAGTTATAACGATAGATTTTCTTATTACGACATCAATGTAACGTAACTTACAACAACTGGACCCAGCAGCTATTCAGCATTGCAGACAGATAGCTGACCAACATTAGCTAGTTAGCTAGTGTATGTTAATCCTACTAAGCTAAACTAGCAGTAACATTTGCTAGTACTGCAGGTGTTCAAGTAGCTAGAGGGCGGAGAGTGCGCCGTCCGAGGATACTCACTTTGTGGTTTGTTTGGCAAACCGTATGGCGCAGAGCCAGGTGAAATTCCACCGTTACCACTGCCAAGAGCACCATCTCCCAGATCCGATAGTAACGGGGATCTCTC
Organism: Galaxias olidus; assembly: GCA_026901105.3. Taxonomy (NCBI): domain Eukaryota; kingdom Metazoa; phylum Chordata; class Actinopteri; order Galaxiiformes; family Galaxiidae; genus Galaxias; species Galaxias olidus. Next base: position 629,631 of record JAPMUY010009855.1, read on the forward strand.
GCCGTCCGCCATACCGAAAGCCAAGCGTGGGGGGACACCGTAAAATGAAATGATATGGTGCTTGTATTGTTGTGCCTGAAACGCATGCGTCACATGATCACACCACCGCTTCTGCGGTAACTAGGCACAGAGGCTGACGGAGCAGTGGCACAGCCCTTTTTCGGTATCCGAAGAGATGCTGTGAAGTACGGCTGCAGTGGCTTCAGGGACCAATGAAATATGAATCTTTGCAAATGAAAACAAAACCTTATCGTTTTTTTCCGTTACGTATTTATTAAAATGTATAATATTGATAGCCTACTATATGTATACATATAAATATATATATATATATATATATATATTTTATTGCATGATGGATTAGAGTAGAATTTACATTCCGTGGTTTAAATACATCTAGTGTTCAAACTTACAGAGGATGAACATTAAACCACCAGAAATAATGCCTTGTTATATTCCTATGCATTACATTGTTATTTGAATGCTCTATAAAATGCAATGTTTTAAAATCGAAAGTTATTGGATCTGAAAAAGGTTCACATTTACTGTCAAGGCCCATAGAGATTGATAGAGTCCAGAATACGATTCATGTGTAGACAGACTTCAAGCTCCTCTCGTTCGCTGTAGAACTGGGCCTTACCATTCTGATGGTGAACAGGGTGTGGAAGATGGAGACCTAATTTACTGAAAGAGAGAGAATTATTTTATGTTATAATGTGTATCAAAGCTTAGATACGTGGCCAATTACAAATTTTGTATGCATAAAGAAAGAAAAAATGGTATTGATTTAAATATGATGGGAACTTCTTGTTTTGATACACACAGGAACATCAAGGGACTGAATTGAAGCAGTATGAAGCTTCAATTTCACAGAGGAGACTTACTATTTAGGAGTCCGCAGATCGAGGAATTTCTCTTTTACATCCAGTACAACATCTGTTGCCTTAGTCCCAGGCAGTTTGACTTTCACCTGCAATTGTTAAACAGATAATTAATATAAAATATTTAGCCTTACACTTTAAGTAAGACTGAAGCTACTTGTATATTTCCTCTATTACTATTTATACTTAATACTAATTGATTCAAAATACTATCCTGAGATTTGTAAGCCAAGCCGGTTTATCTGGAGATCCCTTCAATATTGCTAGTTATAAGTACTTACAAGCATGCCCTCACAGCACATGGAGGAGGGATCTTTTCTACTCATCCCCAGGAACAAATCTTCTGTCCCAACACTTTGCTTCAATACTATTTCATATCTTAGCACATGCACACACACAAACACAAAGAGGGGGAGGGGGGATGTTATGGAATGATGTTGAATGATGGTCATTAAGCCATTTCCATTACCTTTCAAAGTTACCATAGGTAACCACATGTACCTTTTCATTGCTGTTGAAATATAAAAATATACACACCTGGTCAGATATCTTACCATCCCCTTTGTTAACTTTTAACAATTCGACCACTGCCTAGGCCTGCAAGCATGTTTGGCAATTAACCAGTCATATAGGTCCTGAAATTGCTTTAATTTGTTTTTAATGTGTTTACGGAAACAACAATGTACAAAATATGTTTTTATGTTTGTCTATAATTAAAGACATACCTTAATTGAACAACCAATAACTGAATAAGTTTAAGTGTCATATGAAAGTGTGCAGTCGGCCATTTTTTGACAGCTAATGCCGTGCTAATTTGTTGTGTTGGGACAATTGCACATATTAAATATACACTAGACTAGGTCTAAGAGTTTGTCATATTTGAATTAATCTATAAAATGTAATGCATCAATAATTTCCAATGTCAGATATTTTAAACTGGATATTCATTGAACAAGATGTCTGTCAAGTCTGGGCAAATTTTTTTACGCAAGAGTTCCCAAATGCAAATTTACCTGCTAAACTTTAATCTAAACCAAAATGTGGGTGCACTTCTGTCTCGCCGTGCGTGGGACGGTGGATTTATGCACACAGCTAAACTAATCTAGCAATCCCTCGTATCCATCTAAAGAGAATCTCATTAGACACAGACCTTTTTAAGGTTTAACCCAAGTTATGTGGCTAGTTGTGTCTCACATGTAGAGCATGAATCATATGTGAAACTAGTTAAAAAATAAAACCAGCGCTAGGAACTTGCTCGGCCAATCAGATAACTTTAGATAGGATTTGTTTTCAAGCAAATATTTTACTGACTATGGGGGTATCAAGATTTATTATTTACCCTTTTGGCTTAACCTATATATACAATATATAATCTTAACAATTATATTAGGGAGCAGGATAGTTAACAAAATCTTTTTTGTAAGCACAGAACTTACTCAGGCTGTGGCCGAGGGTCTGTGAGATCATCATACTGGGAACCCTCTGGCACTTCTTCCTCATTCCATATGTCTTTGGTGTTCTCTTTTGCATAGGGGGTTGATACTGCAGAAACACAGACTTGCTAAATAATGTATCAGCCATATACAGTAGGTACTAGGCAGATGTGAGCTACTCTCATTCATTGCATTATTTACTCATGACAGCCAAATCAAAGTAAAACTTGTTTACTTCTATATGATTTTAAAACAAATTAAAAAAGAAAAATAGATGTCTGCTACATTTACTCTCTTTGTTTTTGGTGGCAGCAGCCGGTGGACCAACGTCACCAGGGCCCATTCGTGATGAGGGGTTCACAATCTGTTTAACAAGTTACGTAAAGGTGAAAATAAGGTAATCAAGTTAATCTTATTCTATATTTTATTTATGACTGTATCCTATTCTGAAATTGAATATCGATTTTGCCACATTGAGTTGGGCTTAACTAAAAATCTAAGGAATAACGTTGTCCTGGATACTGTGAACTATCAGCTGCCAAGTTACACTACCAACGTACTTTATAATGTTCCTCATCGCCATCATCCTGTGCTAGCAAAGCAGAGAGCGCCTGCAAGTTGTTGATTGACGATACTCCCAGTCCTTCCATTCTGAAGATTAAAGACAATCTAGCCAGCTAATGCTGGTAAAACAAATGTAGTTAGCTAACGTCAGTTGGCATTCAGGTTAGCTAGGAATAGTAATGTAATATAGTTGTTGTTTTTCTGTTATGCCCAAGTAACTCGATTACAACTTTATGTAGCTAGCTGCTAGCTGGCTGGTCCCTAACCACACATTGATTGACGTTGCCACGGATACTACGCTGCCATGGAAACTGAATGCTCTAGCCATGGTTTTTCAGTTGGGAGACATTTATGAAATTAATCTCGATGTTTATTCTAACAAATAGTACAATTCATGATTTTATTTTGTGATATATGTATGAATAAACTAGTGATAAACTAACCATGTTTATTATTTCTTTGACGTTAGCCTACCAGTCTACTTTCTTGTCCAGAAATAATGTAGCAATCCCGTCTCAATCTGGTTTCAGAGCTGGGCAGTTTTTACAAGTGGCTATTTACTTTATTGTAGTAAATAATATAGTCACTGCTCCTGGTTAAAATAAACATTATGCAGCGTAAATTGTTAAGTGATTTGTCAAAAGGTTTAGATAGCCTAGGTATTTCCATTGAAAACGAAGAAGTGTTCCATCTCTATCTCCACGGTCATTCACTCCTTGACCTTGGTCGCGGACTGCACCTATCAAATTTGACAACCGTTCTGTTATGGTTCAGAGGTCACTGACAGTAACCATGGCTTAAAATTCAAGGTTGTACAAATAGAGACTGGCGTAGCACACCGTATACGATTATTTTTAGATTCTATGGTTTAGTTGACATATATTTAATATTCTTAAATTAAGTAGGCTTATATTAAAATACAAAATATTCCACGTTTTAAGCCTAGATTATGCACCACGTATGACATCATTGAGCAAGCAATATGTCAAACCTTGAACGTGTTCAAAAAGTGAGTGATCTAATTCCAATGTACTTGAACTCAAAAGTTTAAATAAACGTATTGTTTACATAAACACTGAAGAACGTTTCACAATTGGTTTACCTATCTGTCCCACTAAGAACAAAAAACTACTACATATTTTTCGTTTAAAGGCATTGTAATGGAAAGTTGACTTTTAACCTTGCATCCCCAATCCGTCTTCAGGACAGACAACTGGACACCTATCGAGTTGCAAACTAAAATATCTAAAATATCAAACCAATGCAGGCATTGTGCTCCTGGCTATAACCAATTAATTTGTTAAAGGAATCGGTCATAAATATAGGTAATCCACTGATATTAACAAACAAAAGCATAAAAATAAAATACCCTTTTCCACCACCTTTATTCGGGGCCAAAAGTGTACAAAAATTAAATATCAAGCACTCAAAAGAAAATTGTGTTCTCCATCTCTAAAAAAAAAAGACGCTCAGAGTAGCACCAGCTTCTCGTTCAGGGCAATCTGAGCTTGGGTGAGGTTTGCCAAATAGGTCACCATCAACAGGTCCTAGAAAATAAAATTGTAATACAAATTAAAGACAAGGCAATCTCTAGTGTCATTCAAATCATTAACATAATCTAGTAGATGCATAAACTATTTGCAAATTACAGTCAAGGCCTAACGGCATCACAAACCTGCTGGAAAAGTGCCTATCAAAATAGTCATCAGGACATTGCAAATTAATAACATAAATGTAACTTATATGGAGGTTTTCAGCACTTACGTTGATGTTGGAATTGAGCATGGTCTCAAAGTCTTCAGCTGAGATAGTGGGAACTTTGTTGACCAGGTCCATTAAGAAACGACCAACGCTGTTGTCTGCTGTGACCTTGCCAGACTGAAATTAAAAAACACAATTTTGACACTATGCATCTTACTATCTGGCAAAAATACAACACTTTATGTTGAGCAAAGACTTAGACCAGTGGTACTTATTGCACATCTTTAATTTGATATAATCCTATTTTTTATTGAAAGTAACTCAATTAAGTGGTGTAGAAACCATCCAGTAGAGGACGGTCTGTTGTGTAGAGCTACAGCTTGAACAGAAAGACAGAAGTAGAAAGCTGCCATTTGTTTTGCTTTGTTAGCAATAGTAGATCATAGAGTATCATTCACGTGTTAGATGCCATTATGGAAAGATGTATTGTAATAAGTAAACATAAAAGAAAAAGAAAGAAACATCGTACTATAATGTCTGTATTTAACTCGATTTTAGTGATGACCGGGCCCTGTGTGAAGTTGAAATTGGGCGGGTGTATTGCCAGGACCAAAGAATGTGCATCGTCAACTGTGAAGATGTTTGAATGAGCAGTTCTTGCTTAACAACTATAAATATAAAGATCAACACAGTTGATTGACCTCGGAGCTGCCATGTTGTGCTACGTGTTGAACACTAGATGGAGTCAGACTCACACTGTTTATGAGCCGATCAGCCACAACATTAAAACCACTGACAGGTGAAGTGAATAACAGGGACCATCTCATTCCAATGGTACCTGTCTAGGGGAGGGACATATTCAGCTGTAAGTGAACAGTCAGTTCTTGAAGTTGATGTGTTGGAAGCAGGTAAAATGGGATCTGAGCGACTTTGACAAGGGCCAAATTGTGAGGACTAGATGACTAGGTCAGAGCATCTCCAAAGCTGTAGGTCTTGTGGATATTCCTGGTATGGAGTGGTTAGTACCTACCAAAAGTGGTCCAAGGAAGGACAACCGGTGAACCGGCGACAGGGTCATGGGCGCCCAAGGCTCATTGATGCGCGTGGGGAGCAAAGGCTAGCCCGTCTGGTCCGATCCCACAGAAGAGCTACTGTAGCACTAATTGCTGAAAACGTTAATGATGGCTACGGTAGAAAGGTGTCAGAACACACAACAGTGCATCGCAGCTTGCTGCATATGGGGCTGACCGGTCAGAGTGCCCATGCTGACCCCTGTCCACCGCCGATCGCGCCTACTAAGGGCACCTGAGCATCAGAACTGGACCATGGAGCAATGGAAGAAGGTGGCCTGGTACGATGAATATCACATATTCTTTTAGATCACGTGGATGACCGGGTGCGCGTACATCGTTTACCTGGGGAAGAGATGGCATCAGGATGCACTATGGGAAGAAGGCAAGCCGACGGAGGCAGTGTGATGCTCTGGGCAATGTTCTGCTGGGAAACCTTGGGTCCTGGCATTAATGTTGATTTTACTTTGACACGTACCACCTACCTAAACATTGTTGCAGACCAAGTACACCCCTTCATGGCACCCCTGCATGAGCGACGAGTACAGCTAGCAGCTCGGGGTCGTCACCTGACGCAGCCGACATTTATTTGGCTTAACATGACTATTTACAGCCGTTTCCCTAATCCTTACACCAACCATGAAAAAATTTACATAGGCAAGACAACTTTCTCAAATGTTCCGACTGGATCGCCGCTTTGCTCTAACTGGCTTGCCGCAGAAGTAAAAAAAATAGAGCAAAACTCCTCGGTTTCCCCCTCCCCCCAGGTTAAGAGTCTGGGTGTTGTCCTCGACAGCACCCTATCATTTCACACCCACATCAACAACACCATCCGGTCCGCCTACTTCCACCTCCGAAACATCAACCGCCTCCGCCCTTCACTCACTCCCAACACCACTGCAGTCCTGGTACACTCTCTTGTCACTTCCCGCTTGGACTATTGCAATTCCCTCCTCTTCGGTCTTCCCCACAAACTCCTCCATAAACTGCAATTAGTCCAGAACGCTGCCGCACGCATCATCACCAAAACCCTGCCATCTGTCACATGTTCTGCTCCAACTCCACTGGCTTCCCATCAAATACAGAATAAATTTCAAAATCCTCCTCCATACATTCAAGGCCATCCACAATCTAGCCCCTCCATACCTGTCTGACCTCATTCATATTAACACTCCCACCCGGTCCCTCAGATCTACCTCCTCCATCAACCTGATCGTCCCCCATACGTCTGTCCACCATGGGATCGCGAGCCTTCAGCTTCCGCCCCACGTCTATGGAACTCTTTCCCCCTGACATCAAAAATCTGGACTCAACTGTTTCCAAAACCACCTCAAAACCCATTTGTTTAGGCTGGCTTACTGTCCCACGTGATGCTTTTTAATGCTCGATTGCAGGCTCCATGCCTTTTTAATTGTATACTACTTATTTTGAGCTTATTTTATTTTATTTATTTATTTATTTTTATTATTTTTATGAGAACTGTTTTTTATATTACTGTACGGCGACCTTGAGTGCCTTGAAAGGCGCCTTATAAATTCAATGTATTATTATTATTATTATTAAAAATTAGATTTTTGTTATGGATTCCGCAAGTGTTGGCGGTGCTTTTAGGCGCCATGCAAAGCCGCATTTTAGAGTTTTTATAATGGTCTGCATCAGCAGTTTACTCTTCCCATAAGCAAATGGGAAGCGGCTTTCTTTGTCCTGCCAGAAAGCAAGTGGCTGTCGGCTTCATGGGATAAATTACGTTGTTGTGTTCCACCACCAGGGATTTCTGCTTCACATACGTTGCATACAGCGATTTTATTGTCTTTTTCAAACACCTAGTGAAACTGCCAGACCGGTGAAGCCATTTTAGCAAGCTTCTTTTATTTACGCGCCTGGGCACAGCTTAATTTGACGCCTCTAGGATTTTGCGTTATCTGAACTTTATAGAGAGCTCCGATCAAACTATTTAAAACATATCTGCCGATAATGATCGGCGGCCGATCGATCGGAGCATACCTACTGCTAACGTCTTGACGCCGGACACCTTCAGAAGTCTTGTGGAGTCCATGCCTCCACGGGTCAGAGATGTTTGGCGGAACGAGGGGGACCTACTCAACATAAGGCAGGGGGTTTAATGTTGTGGCTGATCGGGGTTCTACCCTCTACTATCCTCTTCCTTTTTGCGATTCCACCAAAATAAATCGTGTCTGAGTATCGCAGCATTTATGTTCAGCTTTTAACGTCACGTGGGTATGTAGACAGTGCATAACGTAACTGTATATCTAAAATGTAATAAATACATTTAAAGATGAATATTAATGTTGTCTCATGTTATTCTGGGTCCAGATGCTGTATTTTCCAGTGCCAGAGGTCGGCGAGACTAGAGGTTGGCATGCACGTGCGCATACGGATCCGGATTCGTTCACTCGTTGAACGGATAATGCACTAGTACTGACTAATGCACATCTAGACACTAATAGCAACAAGCTATAAATTCAGGAAGAATTCAGTCAAAAAGTAAATCTAAGCGATTCTATCAAAGGGATAGAAAGAGTGCAATTATTTTATAGCCTTAATGATCACATTGTGTGAAATGTTGATTGGCAATGCATTTGCAACAGAAAATATTGTATACTATTTACCAAAATGGGGCTGGAGATGCTGCTGACATTCAGTTAGTGGTCCCATTTCTCTTAAAGTACCTACCAGCACATCCTCTATGTAGGCCAGCACAGTAGTCAACATGTCCTGTATCCTAGAAGCAGCTCCGCCCACCTGGGATAGGTCAGAGGTCAGACCTTTGGAGTGGTTAGGAGAGACACGCGTCCTCTGTAGAAGGTCCACTATAACAAACATATCGTGGTTACAATGGGGAATCTACATAATTTATGATGGTTAAGTAAATATTTCTCTCTGTGGGTAGACTTTTGAAATGTTTGAATAATGGGAGCACCATACCGCCTATTCTCTCTGTGTCATAGTAGACATACTTCACACTCAGGGGGGTGAACATCACACCAACTGTCTTTCCTGGAACACCCATTTGAGCACTATTGGTAGAAGACACAAGACAATGGATGTTTAACTCTAGCTGTTCTATATCAAGACAAGTGGTTAAACAACAAGAATCTCTACGGACCTGACATAGGCCCGGATATTCATCTTGCCACTCTGCAGAGCTGTGTCCACAGTCAGGTGAATAGGATTCTGAGCCTCACGGCTGTAGTACTCGTGGATCAAGACCGAGTGCTCTGTGATGTCAAAGCCTGTGGCATACCTTATATCAAAAAAATATTTAATTTTTTAATACCTGAGAAACTTTTACTTGATGTAAGTTACTTGATGAATTACTAATTAATGATTACCATCCAATGATGACCTCACTGGGAGACACTCTTTTATGGAGTTCGTACATATTCTTGGCGAACTCCATGTCCACAGCAACCTGTTATCAACATGAAGAGAAAAGTAGTTTAGTAATTGCTGAACCTCAAATATGAAATTTCGTAATTCATACTCTGCAAGCTGCTCCACTCAGTCCATCTAACAACTCGTCACTTACCTCATCCTCTGACTCATTGTGAGGGACTGAGAAGCAGTTTGTAACCTCAACAGAGTGTTTGTCAATGGTACCTGGGTAGGAAGGGAGATGTCAGACAGCATATGGATGATGAATAGTGATGTAACGTTATAACTAATGCTAGTAGGCCTAAACGTTCCGATATAGCTAACAAACGTGACATGGTTAAAACAAGCATCATGACATTAGTCACGCAAAAATAACGAGTTACTAAAGAAAGTTGCTGAATTGCCTTAAAGTTTATACCGATGCAATGAGCCAACTAGGCAGACAATTTTCTGCCTGATGCTAATCAGAACGTGCGTTAGAAGCTAATTTAGTTAGCCTACCTAGCTTGTAGGCGACTATCACACACGCCATAACATCTGGTAGACCACCCAGACGCTGAAATAAGGAGTATAATACACACCCAACAAGGTTCCGATCACTCGACTGGCTCCCTCATTCCTCCGCTCATATGAGTCGCTAATAGACGCGAGAACGACAGGGTGGATTTTCACCACGGGCCCGTACACCGACATCTTGGAAAAGAAAGACACTCATGTGATGAGACCATTGAGCTGTGTTATGATTATAAGAAATGTATCTACCGCCACCCTCAGGACTGGAGTGCGAATATAAGTAAACGCTGGTAACAATTTAACATGCTAAATATAAATAAACTCTATCATATGTTCCGAAGATGAATGTAGTAATGGGTAATGACTTTGTTATAATTTGAACAGTAAAGATGAATCAGCCGCCCAATACAGCCAAGAGCTACTACAATTTTTCAGGTTAATTCATAGCACAGAAATAATTTAACATAGGCTTAATAGTAATGCTTATAATGCATTTTATGTAGAAATTGTAACATATTAAATTAAAACAATCCTAATGGCCAATCATTGGTCTAGATTATTTTTCATTCAAATGTGGCTTTCCTTTTGGCTAGGCCCTCTGGCCATCAGTCTCTGCATAAATCTAGTTAAATAGTCTTGAGTTTGTAATGGTAATTAGCGTTTCATTTGAAAATGTTGATGACAGCATCCTCTCTTTTCCATAGTCGCCCCAACACCTGCGCAGCTGATACTGAATCACTCCATCAGATGCAGGAATAGTGGTGTTCTCCGCACTGTCGTATATCGAATTGCCACCATTTTAAGACATTCATTGTTAATCATTGAGGTATTACGTTGTTATCGTCTATACGAAGTTTTCTTTTGTCATTTATTGCTAATTTATTGAAGATTTGTGGACTTATATGTGCCGACCAGCTGACGCGGGCTGTTTTTGTTTCCTGAAAAAAGAAGACATGAGTGAACTGATGCTGTGCCGCGCGCATATCCGATTGGAGTCCCTATAAACCTTGAAAATGGATATAGAACCGGAGTAAGCAGTCCGGTTTCGTTCATAGGATGCATATTGTGATGATTTTATAACTATCCAAGCAGGATTTGATTACAATATCCATAAAGTCGACTTGAGAAATAGGTAAGAGAATTGAAAATTATACACTGATGGGAATGTACATTGAATTTGCTAGCGTCTGCCTCTCCAATAGCATATATTGCATATAGTTTACAGGTCCATTCATCATGACAAAAGTATCATCTTGACGTTCAGCATTGTGCTATGTAGTCTTTTATCTTGCCGACTCAAGCGTGTACAGAACTCATAATAAATAGCCTCGTTAGGCTCTCATCTCCATTTTACACTGTCACAAATCATCACTTATCATGTTTGAATGTGGATTGGTTATTGTTTACTCCATTGTAATTGTGTTGGCACAGTTAACACCCATTATTCTGTTGATTCAATACATTAAAATGCCTTACATTGGGTTGCAAGCTACAGTATTTCATATGCACTTCAGAGTAAAATTCTGGGTTAAAATGGCCAAAACCAAACAGATGGCTCAATACGCGCATCGGTTTATTGTTCTAAGAAAGAAACGCTTTGTATCAGATTGCCAAGAAACTGGAGGTATTGTTCAAAGGTATCAGGGACTGGTGCCCTATACAAAAAGAGGTAAACTGTATCTATCCAGGAAAGAAAAATAAGTGTAAGGCCCAATTGCACAACAGCACAGAAGGACAGGTACTTCAGAATAAGCAGTTTGAGAAACAGACGCCTGAAGTCCTGACTTTTACAGACTGGCTAAAAGTACAAATATCAGTGTAATCTGCCACAGAAACGAATGGGCTCGTGGCTGCTGGCCTTACAGGCAGAACCACAAAGTCAAATCTATTTTGTAATCAGGCAAATAAGTGTTTGATTGAATGTCAAATGTGTGGCGTAAGGCCAATGTAATAATGCTGAAGGACAGCTTGTGTTCTCCGTCTCTATACAGTGTAGAGTAGCAGCAGCTTCTGGTTCAAAGCCACCGGAGCTGGTTAGACTGCTGAAGGACAGCTTGTGTTCTCCGTCTCTAAACAGTGTAGAGTAGCACCAGCTTCTGGTTCAAAGCCACCGGAGCTGGTTAGACTGCTGAAGGACAGCTTGTGTTCTCCGTCTCTAAACAGTGTAGAGTAGCAGCAGCTTCTGGTTCAAAGAGCTGGTTAGACTGCTGAAGGACAGCTTGATGCCTTCAGCATGGAAAAGGAGGTGTGAAGCCGAGGGTCTCTTTTTATGCTGCTAAGGGATTTACGCAGAGTGGAAGAATTAAGGAGACAGAAAGGTTACTGCTCTATTTGACAACATCTTGCTAATACCCTGTGGTCTGTGCTTGATTGGTACATATTTTAGCATGCAGCAGGAAAATAATCCTGACAGATATCCAAGTTATGCAAAAAAATATTTGATGAAGAAACTGAAGTACTGTCTTTGATGGACCGGCCGGCACAATCTTCAAATATTAGCCTTGTTGAGCTCTTGGGGGATTAACTTGACCCTAAGGTCAGGAACATGTGCTCCATATGCCAGTTGCACCTCGGGAAGAACTACAGAAGTTGTGCATACAAATATCCCCTAAATATATTTACTAACAAACACCTGCAAAGATGGAAATGCTGCAAAAAGCAGAGTTTTGATGAATCTACAGTTTAATGAATATAACACATACACAAACAAAAATAATAAGTTGGGACATTGTCAAAGAATTGATTAGATGTTCATTCCAATTTAAAGGTACTTTGATTATAAATAAAAATGTAATGCTTTCAAAAATAAAGAAATTACTTGGTGATTCCAAACTTGTTCCAATAATATTCCAAAATATCATACATGTTTTAGAGAGGGAATGGCCAGAATCGAAATGTCAGAGGTAAGCCTTTGAGACAAAAGAAAAACATGTGTAAGTCTATGAGTTCATTATAGCTTATTGTTGTTTAACACTACACATATAATAGTGACAGAACCATAACTGCATGGTTTGATATACAGTAAATAGAATTGTCTATCATATGGATCTATGTTGCAATAGAAAAGTGTGATTACACAACACACACACACACACACACACACACACACACACACACACACACACACACACACACACACACACACACACACACACTATGGCTCTTGAAAACACAGCCTTCACCTCAGGCCCAGAGTCCCTCTCTCTTCCAGTAGTGGACAAAGTTGAGGGCCCAGTGGAGGAGGTCAGTAAGGCCCCTGTCTCCCCTGGTGTCTTCAACGTCTCAGAAGAGCTGGGCAATGTGCTCACCACAGAGAGTGGTCCACCTACACCGCCTATTGTCAAGGTCAAAAGATCCTTCCAGTCAAAGCTGGCAGAGCGGGAAGCAACTGCAAATCAGCACACCAAGAAGGTCCAGGGGACTGAGAAAGAGAGAGGTCGATTTGGCTGGGGTGAGTAAGGCCTATTTCACTCTTAGATGGCTCTGATCATGTCCTGACGTACAGACAGTGTTAAGTGTGACCTAAGACCAATGTTCTGCCATTGTTACTTCTCAAGTGTATCTTTGAAATAATTGACTGGACTTTGTATCTTTACTCTCCTTCTTCCACTCACACTTGAACATGTGTATCGACCGGACATGTGGACATCCTCTTTTCTGCTCATCCTCTGTAGCTAATCGAATGTTCCTGTGGCTTCATCTTCATTGGTTCTGTCACCCTTTCCCCCTACAGCTCCATAGCCATACTGTCCTTTATTGCTACTAGCTGTTTTATTTTCTCTATCCTTTTTTACCTCTTTCTTTTCCGTCTGTACTTCACCCACGTGTTTTGCTGTGCCCTCTTGTTCTTTTAACTTTACAGTTGCAAGTGTTCTGACCTTGTCTCCCTCTCTCCCTTCACTCCCTTGTCTCTACTTTCTCTACTGCTCGCCAGTGCGCAGTCGTCGCAAGCGGCAGCGCTATGTGGAGAAGAATGGCCGCTGCAACGTGCAGCACGGCAACATGCGGGAGACCTACCGCTACCTGACGGACATCTTCACTACGCTGGTGGACCTCAACTGGCGCTGCTCGCTCTTCGTCTTTGTCATGGCCTACGCGGTCACATGGCTGTTCTTCGGAGCCATCTGGTACCTCATCGCTTACGTCAGGTAAGGACAGGCAGAGGAAGGACTAGGAGGAAAGTGCGTTGTCCATAGCTTTGTGTGAGGGGTGGGAGGGTGTTGGGGAGTGAGCGGAAAGGGTTGCACGTTTCTCTCCTCCATTGTCACTTTCCCTCCCACACATGTGCCTGCCCTTTTCCCTCTGACTCTATATCTCTCTCTCACACGCTCACACGTTCTCCCCCGTCCCAGGGGCGATCTGGACCATCTGGAGGATGTGACTTGGACGCCATGCGTCAACAACGTCAACGGCTTCATCTCAGCCTTCCTTTTCTCCATTGAGACAGAAACCACCATAGGCTACGGCCACCGCGTCATCACTGACCAGTGTCCTGTGGGCACCATGCTGCTGCTGCTGCAGGCTATCCTGGGCTCCATGGTCAATGCCTTCATGGTAAGGAGAACACACTCACCTTTAGTGTTTACAGTAGAAAATGTTAGCATGAAAGTGGGTTTTATAGTTCTAGAAGGCGTCCTACTCCAATTAGAAACATTGGCTAAAGACCTAACCTAAACTGTTCTGGTTTCACTTGACCTTTCTGCAGCTTTATACTGTGGGGGGATGTACTAACATGTTGACGCCCGTATTTGGCAACATTTTGTTGCAATCTACGCCTAAAAACATAGAACGGTATGTACAAACAGATCGCACATGGCTAAAACCACATTCTGCCTGCCACAGGAGCGCAGAATAACACGTTATTCCTACTCATCCATATGCGTTCATGGAAGGGTCGAGGGAAAAGTGGGAGTTTTGCACAAACATGGGAGGAGATTCGGAAGGAGAGACTAATTACTTTTTCTGTTGTATGTATTAAACCAGCGTCTGTTTTGTGTGAATTATTTTCGCCTCATAAAAGCAGGTGTTATCTAGGTAGCTCATTTGCTTGCATAGGGGAAACTTCCAGAAAGAATGGCAGCAGCGAGACGTGCTGAGAGGATTTTCGCCACACGAATCACCACTTTTTCAATTGAGTGAACAAAGAAGTCATCAAGCATTACAGGCGTTAAAAATGATTGAAAGCAATCAAACAAATTGCTGCTGTAAGTGGTGCTGGTTGACCAGTAGGAGTCATTCTACCCTCTGGTCTGTGGCAGCCCAATGCCCCAGGACAGTGACATTGACAGTGACACTGTCCGGCACGGAGTTTGTCTTTTGGATGGGACGTTAAACGGATGTCCTGACTCTGTGGTCACTAAAGATTCCGTGGCACTTCTCCAACAGAGTAGGTGTGCTAGCCTGTTGGGCTAAATTGCCCAGCTTGGCTCTATAGCCATCCTGGCCACCTAATCATCCCTGCAGCTCCTGATTGGCTAGTTAATCACCTTTTCTTGCTGTTGTGGCTCTTAGTAGGTCAAACTGATGTGTGGTGAGCAAGTCTGACGCAAAATGGCTGCTGTCGACCAAACTGTGAGGTCCCCCGTACAGTGTAAAGCACTATATCAAATGCAATCAATAATTATATATTTTCATTACTGTCAGTGCTTGGTGGCTTACCGCTTAGTTCAGAACTCTGTGGCAAGCTTTTTAACTTCAACAAAGCGTAGAGAACATATCACACCAGTACAACACATACTGGCTTCCTGTGCCTTATTGCATATATTTAAAGATTCTTCCATTAACATATAAAGCCTTACAACGAACCACCCCCTCCTGCTTGGTAGAGCAGTGAACCACTTTATTTGGTTGTGTGCTTTGCTGACAAGAAGCCATGCTTTTGTTATGTCTTGAGACAGTTGGGTACAGGACGTTTAGCTATCAATACCCCTTTTTATTAAATTCTCTTTAAAAACTCATCAGAGAGTCTCAACCAATGTTTTTAAATCTCTGATTAAGACATTACTTTGAGCTGGCTTTTGATTCAAATGTCTGGTAAAGTGCTTTGGGGCCTATTGTGTATTGTATTGTATTGATGTCTAAGTCTAAGCCTGGTTTTGATGGAAAATGAACATATATGTTTTGTGTAAACAGACATGGGGATGCACGTACGCTACAGAGCGCAGCTCACATTCAAACCTTCAGCTGACAGCATGATCAGTGCATGTCCCTGCCCTCTTAACTTAATCTGTGGTGGAAAACCAGCTATTGTGGTGAAAGTCCTCTCAGCAAGTCTCCCTGGTCTGTGTCTTCGTTTTGCTTGGATGAATGCTGCCATTTCTTCTTGAAGTTTCCCCTATGCAAGCAAATCCATGAACTGGATTACACCTGCTTTGAAGAGGCCGTAGATTTGACCCCAAAACATACCCGTGCTCTCCCCCGTAGTTTTAATACATACAACAGAACACGTAATCAGTCTCTCCTTGCACATTTCCTCCCATGTTTTTGCGCGAAACTCCAAATTTTCTCCCTCAACCCTCCTATGAATGCATGGCATGATATGTACTGTGTGCCTGCCGCAGGAGCGCAGAATGACAAGTTGACAAGCAGAATGACAAGTAGCGCTTTTCATACTCATACGTTGAAAAGTGCACCTTGCCATTGTGTGATCCTGCGGCAGGCACACGGTACACGCCGTGCTGCGTTTAGAGGCCCCTATAGTTGACCTGGTTCACCCCCAGAGTGTGAGGGCTGCAGTGAGCTACTACCCGGCACCAGACCTGCTTGGCACTGTGCCTGTTCCTGCTGACTTTTGAACTTGCATCTATGCTTTCGTCTCACTACGCCATTGGCAGTGCCTTATTAGGTTTGTTATGCTGTTCACCTGCCTTCCCACATCAGGGATTTTAGAATTTCACATGTTGCAAGTCTCAACTCTTGTGTTTGGTGCTGAAAATGCCAGACAGCTGCACTGAATTCTTCGCTTCTAACCAGTGTTAATTTCGTCAACGAAATGTATGTTGTTTTTGGTCAACAACTTGACAAATCATCTGCATAATGAAAGTTAACAATCAGCATTTAATTTAACAAATATTTTGACAAAAATGTGACGAAAAGAAATGCTCTTATCCAGACAAAAATGTCCCCCTATTGCTTACGAGACTTTATTAGCCCTCTCCCAAATGAACACTACTCCTAACTCCACGTCAGTGTGTAGCACCCACCTGGCTGATGCCACGGCAGCCATTTTGCATCAGGCTTGCTCACCACACATCAGTTTATGACCTACTGAGAGCCACAAGGGGAGAGGAGAGGGGATTAGCTAGCCAATCAGGAGCTGAGGGGTAAGTGGACAGGATTGGTATAGGACCAGAGGGGGTATTTAGCCACCGGGGTTGCTCCCTTACTCTTTCGAGAAGACATACTCTGTGCAGTACAGTGTCCTTGTCACTGTCCTGGGGCATTGGGCTGCCACAGACCAGAGGGTAGAGTGACCCCTACTGGTCAACCAACACCACTCCCAGCAGCAACTGGGTTCCCCCATTGAAGGGCAAACCAGGAATGACCCTGCTTAGCTTTAGAGGCAAGCCAAGAGTTGGAATACATGGTGCTATTGCTGCTGACTGATTTAGGTCAGTTGCTGATCAATGGTGTCATCCTTATGCTAACTGGATGTTTTATAGAAAGGCCATGTAATGCATCAACACCATATGCCAATAATACGAATAGTTTTTCCGTCTTTCAGAATCTCATTGATTTCTCTGTTGGTGTGCTTCTAGGTGGGTTGTATGTTTGTGAAGATCTCACAGCCCAACAAGCGGGCGGAGACGCTGGTGTTCTCGAAGCACGCTGTCATCTCCCTGCGTGACGACAAGCTCTGCCTGATGTTTCGCGTGGGCGACCTGCGCAGCTCCCACATTGTGGGGGCCAACATGAGGGCCAAACTCATTAAGTCCAAGCAGACCCAAGAAGGTGAGAAGACAACACAAACTCAGCAGGCACAGCAGTAAGGCTGACACATGCACACACACAATTATACCTTCGGAGTCCATGCTGGCCATCTAATAACAAATGCTTTGTAAAAATGCTATTTTGCGTTAGCCATTCAGTTTTTATATATCTTAATATCGAGGTTCATATCACTCAATCCCTCTCAGCTCTTTTCTCTGCAGACTACACTTCCCAACTTAACCAGGCCAAATCTGATGTTCAAAGTCTACACTCCCCAACTTAACCAGGCCAAATCTGATGTTCAAAGTCTACACTCCCCAACTTAACCAGGCTAAATCTGATGTTCAAAGACTACACTCCCCAACTTAACCAGGCTAAATGTGATGTTCAAAGACTACACTCCCCAACTTAACCAGGCTAAATGTGATGTTCAAAGACTACACTCCCCAACTTAACCAGGCTAAATCTGATGTTCAAAGACTACACTCCCCGACTTAACCAGGCTAAATGTTATGTTAAAAGACTACACTTCCCAAGTTAACCAGGCTAAATCTGATGTTCAAAGACTACACTCCCCAATTTAACCAGGCTAAATCTGAAGTTCAAAGACTACACTCCCCAACTTAATCAGGCTAAATCTGATGTTCAAAGACTACTCTCCCCAACTTAACCAGGCTCAATCTGATGTTCAAAGACTACACTCCCCAATTTAACCAGGCTAAATCTGATGTTCAAAGACTACACTCCCCAACTTAACCAGGCTAAATCTGATGTTCAAAGATGGGGCAACCTCCCCCTGACACTAACAGGCAGAATCAGTGCTGTAAAGTTACTGGTTTACCCAGATGTCTTTAGTTATTTCAATCCATACCAATATGTTTGCCAAAATCAACCCTTTGAACAAGCTGATCACATCGTTCATTTAGGCAGGAAAGCAACCTGTAATTGGTAGGAACATACTGGAAACAGTAGGAGAAGGTCTTTCTCTACCAAATTGCATGTACTACTACTGGGCAGCTAATCTTCCAAAGCTATTGCTTAGGTTCCACGTAGCTGACACTTCCTGGGGATCCATAGAAGCAAAGTCCCGCTTGTCAACATCTCTCCCTGCCTTACCGTGTTCCCCTCTCCCAACTTCCCCATCCAGACACACCAAAAACCCGCTGTGCCGGCCTCCTTAAAGATCTGCTATCAGTTTCGGCATCACTTCAAATTCTTGTCTCCATCTATATTGGCTCCCATCAGTGGTAATCACCTGTTTTCCCCCTCTGCTTTGGATTCGTCTTTCTCCTTGTGGAAAAGAAAAGGCGATAAATGCTTCCTAGACCTTTATGAAACTGATATATTTTCCAAATTTGCATTCCTGACTAACAAATTTGACTTGGCACGTTCACACTTCTTTGTTACTTAAGTAAGACACTATGTTTGCAGCTGGTTTCCCTCATCCCCTTCATCACCACCCACTTTGGACAACAGATGCAACTGATGCAGCAACACCCCTGCTGACCATAGTCACGTTTTTTTTCAGTCCAAGATTGCTACATTTTTGGTGTTACGTTTTCAAACCTTTATCAGATGCCCTACAAATAGATCTTCAGCCTTGCCCTTTGAAAGCTATTTTGAGGGTCCCCCTAGACATGCCGTCTGCTTCTGCTAGACCACAGGAAGATGTTACTGCAGTCCCATCTCTCCTGGCACAGAGAAGGATAAGTCACCTAATCCACCCACTGCCACTTCCTGGTGACTGATGTGATGTTGTTTCTCAGACTTGAATAAATCAAATATAGTTTTAGGGGTTCCCTGGAAATATGTAACTATACATGGCAGGCCTTTGTTTCCCTCTTCAATAAGCTAAAGATCCTCCCTGTATACTGAGTCTGCTCTGTTTGACTAGTACAGTGTCCTAGAGACTATTCTGCTTGACTAGTACAGTGTCCTAGAGACTATTCTGCTTGACTAGTACAGTGTCCTAGAGACTATTCTGCTTGACTAGTACAGTGTCCTAGAGACTGTTCTGTTTGACTAGTACAGTGTCCTAGAGACTATTCTGTTTGACTAGTACAGTGTCCTAGAGACTGTTCTGTTTGACTAGTACAGTGTCCTAGAGACTATTCTGTTTGACTAGTGCAGTGTCCTAGAGACTGTTCTGTTTGACTAGTGCAGTGTCCTAGAGACTATTCTGTTTGACTAGTGCAGTGTCCTAGTGACTGTTCTGTTTGACTAGTACAGTGTCCTAGAGACTATTCTGTTTGACTAGTGCAGTGTCCTAGAGACTGTTCTGTTTGACTAGTACAGTGTCCTAGAGACTGTTCTGTTTGACTAGTACAGTGTCCTAGAGACTGTTCTGTTTGACTAGTACAGTGTCCTAGTGACTATTCTGTTTGACTAGTACAGTGTCCTAGAGACTACTCTGTTTGACTAGTACAGTGTCCTAGAGACTATGCTGTTTGACTAGTGCGGTGTCCTAGTGACTATTCTGTTTGACTAGTACAGTGTCCTAGTGACTATTCTGTTTGACTAGTGCAGTGTCCTAGAGACTGTTCTGTTTGACTAGTACAGTGTCCTAGAGACTGTTCTGTTTGACTAGTACAGTCTCCTAGTGACTACTATGAAAACCAAGCTATTAATTTAACCATTCTGTCTGCATTATCTAGAGAATGTAATCTACTCAATTACTTACTTACTATTACCATCACTATTTAGATCTTTCTGTTTGCTTACTTATTTTATTCATAAATATATATTGTATATATATTGTTGTTATATATTATTATTACTAATATTTGATATTACTATGTTATTGATTACATATATGTAAGTCCAAGGATTATGAAGGGTCAGAAAGTAGTAAGGGAAGATGGATTGGGTGGGTAGTTCATAATTGTCACTGTAATTGTAAAATGAATAAAAATATATGCAATACAAATTGGTGTGGAAACAAAATGACAGTAACATGAGAGACTACAATCTGAGTATGGGTTAGACAGGATGAACCATCCTCTGGACAGCAGTCGGGTCCTGTAACATGAGAGACTACAATCTGAGTATGGGTTAGACAGGATGAACCATCCTCTGGACAGCAGTCGGGTCCTGTAACATGAGAGACTACAATCTGAGTATGGGTTAGACAGGATGAACCATCCTCTGGACAGCAATCGGGTCCTGGCTCACACCAGCTGAGCAGCATTCGTTTGCAGGCACCATAGTTTGACTTTGTCAGTTAAAGTACATTAGTGGGTTGCTTTAAATGTATGCCTACTAATGACCTTCCTCTGACCCTCTCCACCCAGGTGAGTTTATCCCTCTGGATCAGACAGATATCAGCGTAGGCTTTGAGACGGGCGATGACCGCCTGTTCCTGGTCTCACCCCTCATCATCTCCCATGAGATCGACGCCCGTTCCCCGTTCTGGGACATGTCCCAGGGCCAGCTGGAGAAGGATGACTTTGAGATGGTGGTCATCCTGGAGGGCATGGTGGAGGCCACTGGTAAGACAGCAGGTCACAGGACCACCGCTCTGGCCTTTTCTGGAATGTATTCATGACCCTATTGACCCACTGTCTCTGTGCTCTGCCATGAAGTACTTCAGCACCGTCAGATGGACTTATATGCTTTCTATGTGGCCTACTAAAGGTGTGCACCATCCCTCTCAGGTGTGTCCACAATACATGTAAATAATCAGATGTTAACATAGTAGTATGTCAGAGAACATGCAAACAATACATTTTTCCTAACATATGAATGTGTAACTGAGTGGAAGCAGCATTTACACTGCACTCGTTTGTCAAATGAATCATTTTCCTTGGAATGGATAATGTGATGAATATATTTATTCCTGGTAGGCTACCCTGGGCAATATTTAATATGGCTGAGCGAAAGTTGTAGCTAGCACCAAGTCCTTGAAACACACCAACCCAATTGATGAGGGTTGCCAGGTCAGATGAATATTTCTAGCCATTGTGGGTCTTAAAATTCACCCACAGGGAGAAAATGGAACCGATTTCCCTTTACCACCCAGGGCTGTGGTGTAAGCATTGAGTGGCTCTGAAGCTTGTGTTTCCTAGGTTAAGTTAGGGGTTGAGCTTTTGAGAAAGTAGGGCACATTTATTATGGGTCTATGTAAAAGTGCTAACCATCATAAACATGTCTACATATCATACATGCTTTAAATTTTTTTGCTTTGTTATTGCCTTAAAGATAATTGTTAATTTGGTCTATTTGTGCCTTAAGGAAATAGTATGTGTGTCTGTAATTTATGGCGAACGTGCAGCCTATTTCTTGCCTTAACTTGAGTACTTCAACTAGTCTCAAAGAAATGTAAGACAATTGACTAGGCTGTTGAATTAGAGTTGGAATTGTTTTATATATTTGTCATGGACTAAGGGGGTTGTAGATTAAGCAGGTTACACTGTCTGTCCAAGTTCTCATTTGAAGAGGGGGGACAGAGTTAACTCTCTATTGGCAACACCCTCTTACCACTCAACTTCTACTTCAACACACTAGTAGTGGCTGTTGTTCCAGACATAGACTATTCCCTTTCCATACCTACTGCACATGTTACTTTGTTCTACTGTAGGTATGACGTGCCAGTGTTACTTTGCTCCAGGTTAATGTGTGTGTGTGTTATTTAGCTCCAGGTTAATGTGTGTGTGTGTGTGTGTGTGTGTGTGTGTGTGTGTGTGTGTGTGTGTGTGTGTTATTTAGCTCCAGGTTAATATGTGTGTGTGGTGTGTCTGTACTGTAAGTATGATGTGTGTGTTACTTTCCTCCAGGTTAATGTGTGTGTGGGTGTGTCTGTACTGCAGGTATAACGTGTGTGTCTGTACTGTAGGTATGACGTGTTTGTGTCTGTACTGTAGGTATGACGTGTGTGTCTGTACTGTAGGTCTGACGTGTGTGTCTGTAGGGTATGACGTGTGTGTGTCTGTACTGTGTTACGTGTGTGTGTCTCCAGGTTACGTGTGTGTGTGTGTGTGTGTGTGTTACGTGTGTGTGTAGTACTGTAGGTATGACGTGTGTGTGTGTGTGTGTGTGTGTGTGTGTGTGTGTGTGTGTGTTGTGTGTGTGTGTGTCTGTACTGCAGGT
Organism: Galaxias olidus; assembly: GCA_026901105.3. Taxonomy (NCBI): domain Eukaryota; kingdom Metazoa; phylum Chordata; class Actinopteri; order Galaxiiformes; family Galaxiidae; genus Galaxias; species Galaxias olidus. The sequence goes on from JAPMUY010009855.1 coordinate 652,203, forward strand.
ATGACGTGTGTGTGTCTATGTGTGTGTGTGTGTGTCTGTACTGTAAGTATGACGTGTGTGTGTCTTACTTTCCTCCAGGTTAATGTGTGTGTGGGTGTGTCTGTACTGTGTGTGTGTCTGTACTGTAGGTATAACGTGTGTGTCTGTACTGTAGGTCTGACGTGTGTGTGTCTGTACTGTAGGTATGACGTGTGTGTGTCTGTACTGTAGGTATGACGTGTGTGTGTGTCTGTACTGTAGGTATGACGTGTGTGTGTCTGTACTGCAGGTATGAGGTGTGTGTGTCTGTACTGTAGGTATGACGTGTGTGTGTCTGTACTGCAGGTATGACGTGTGTGTGTCTGTACTGTAGGTATGACGTGTGTGTGTCTGTACTGTAGGTATGACGTGTGTGTGTCTGTACTGTAGGTATGAGGTGTGTGTGTCTGTACTGCAGGTATGACGTGTGTGTGTCTGTACTGCAGGTATGACGTGTGTGTGTCTGTACTGCAGGTCTGACGTGTGTGTGTCTGTACTGCAGGTATGACGTGTGTGTGTCTGTACTGTAGGTATGACGTGTGTGTGTCTGTACTGCAGGTATGAGGTGTGTGTGTCTGTACTGCAGGTATGACGTGTGTGTGTCTGTACTGCAGGTATGACGTGCCAGGCACGGAGCTCCTACCTGGCTGACGAGGTGCAGTGGGGTCACAGGTTCAGCCCCATGATGTCGCTGGCGGAGGGCTTCTTTGACATTGACTACGGTGCCTTCCATCACACCTTTGAGGTAGGAACTAAGCAGGTACATCTGGGAGTGGAAAGGCTGTAATATGTTTTAGTGGGCCATTGATTATTGCAACAGAGCATCTATCAATAACTGAGAATATAAACAGAGATTAACAGATGTAAACCACAGCACATCTTCAGCCTCTTGTTTCCTCTCATCCTGATATTTAACATCATATTAGAAAAAGAAACTTCTCGGGTAGTTTTAGTAGAGTATACATACATACATACAAATATACTCTGGTTGATTACTAGTGTGTTTCACTTTGAGATATTGCCATGAAGGTTTCTCTTAAACGTTCTGCTACTAACTATACAGAACCCAGTGCTAACTAACTACTAACTATACAGGACCCAGTGCTAACTAACTACTAACTATACAGGACCCAGTGCTAACTAACTACTAACTTTACAGGACCCAGTGCTAACTAACTACTAACTATACAGGACCCAATGCTATCTAACTACTAACTATACAGGACCCAGTGCTATCTAACTACTAACTATACAGAACCCAGTGATAACTAACTACTAACTATACAGGACCCAGTGCTATCTAACTACTAACTATACAGGACCCAGTGCTATCTACAAACTATATAGGACCCAGTGCTAACTAACTACTAACTATACAGGACCCAGTGCTAACTAACTACTAACTATACAGGACCCAGTGCTATCTAACTACTAACTATACAGGACCCAGTGCTAACTAACTACTAACTATACAGAACCCAGTGCTATCTACAAACTATACAGGACCCAGTGCTAACTAACTACTAACGTTACAGGACCCAGTGCTAACTAACTACTAACTATACAGGACCCAGTGCTATCTACAAACTATATAGGACCCAGTGCTAACTAACTACTAAAGAGTAATGTTGTTGTTGCTTTTATCAGTAGTAGTGGCAGTATGTATTTTACAGGAAAGCAGTGCAGTGATGTGCATTCTAACTCTAAGTAGAACCTACCTAGCATATCATACAGTCTTTTGTATCTGGACTTGTGTTACTAGGTGGACACACCGTCTTGTCTTTTGTATCTGGACTTGTGTTACTAGGTGGACACACCGTCTTGTCTTTTTGTATAGTGGCACTTGTGTTACAGGAAAGCAGTGGACACACTCTTAGTCTTTTGTATCTGTCTTTTGTACTTGTGTTACTAGGTGGACACACCGTCTTGCTCGGCACGAGAGCTTTCCTTGGCAGCAGCACGACTGGAAGCTCACCTGTACTGGTCCATTTCCAGTAAGCTGGACGAAGAGCCCACCTTAACCAACCAGTCAGGGAAACAGACGGACAGTGAGTCAGCCAATGGAAGGGGAGGGGGTCCCACATTCATCGTGGGGGAGATGACGGGAATTGAAGAGCAGTCGACACCAGGAGAGCTGAACGGCAGCGTCACCACTGACCAGTCTGAGTCAGAGGCCTAACGCAGAGACAAGGTATTCAAGGGGAGTGCCTACGTTACCACAAGATAGTTATTGTGTTTAAGTGTCTTTCCTAGGGGGGACGTTAATGGTTGAACTAGTCTCATTGTTGTGTCAATGCCATTTAGTGGACTGGACAAGTCATAGAAAGACATATGGCCCTTTTTTGCTCCGTTGATACAGTCTTCTCTATCATAACCTTTCCAATCACCCTTGCCTATACAGTGTTGAAATGATAAAACTATGCCTAGTTGAAGCCAACAGAATATATGGTATGATAATGATGTAAAATGTAATGTTTATTTAGAAGTGTTTATTAGAATAATGACCAGGGAAATATGTTTGACAGGTGAGTGCAGTGTGAATGGTTTACCAATGTACAGATGATGGTAGAGCAGTGAGGGATGGGATTGATCACATTAGACGGTTCAAGAATGCATAAGCTTTCACTATGAATGGATGGCACTAAACTATTGAGAGTTATCAGAAACAGATATGGCAGTCACTGAATGTTGGGTATGTTGGGTTTTTGTAAGAAGCTAGCGTTGTTCTTATTTATACTTTAGGATTGTAAACTGTGTCTCTATAAAATCTATTGTTTTGAAATATATTTTAATATTTTGTATCACGTTAATTCAATTGTTTTCATCACTATTTTAGAACCGCTGACAACTTCAGCTGAACACACACACACCTTGCTGAGCAGCAATGCATTCATCAAAGACTCACACCTCAGCAATATTGTCTTGGTGTTTTTATTTCTAATAGGAATGTGTTGCAAAATGGATATCTTTCTCCGGCCTCGTAGAAATTTAAAGCACATAATGACTCACCTCAACCTCCCCCTCCTGCTGCTGTGTACATATGTGAGCGTTTTTACTTGATGTTTTTAATATTTAATATACAACATACTGTATATTAGAATTAATAAACTATATTCAACAGCAAGGTTTTTGTAAGGTTTTCTATTAAACATTCTGTATGATGACGTAACATAATGAATACCCAGACATGTTAATGTGAGAACCAATGCATGTAGTTCTAAAAAGCATCTTTAAGTAACTTCCACACAATTAGTTGCATTTTAAGGTAACCGGGGGAAGTTACATACTGAAGGCTTACAGTCAAACTGTATTGGTTTATAATGACAGTTAACAGGAAGCTTTCAGGAATATTACCGATACTGACTATGTAGGGCAGCAACTACCAAAGAGGTCAGCACACAGGGCATGCTGCAGAACTTTTTCTCCCTGTAGAAATCTGATCTGTCCACATGATGGTGACAAAATCCATGGCTCTTTCTTTCCTAGCCCTTCTAGGCTTCACCGTTTCTCTCTTAATTGCTTCCCTCCTTTCTTGAAACTGAAACCCGTTTATCCCAACAATAACACATCCATCAAAACAGAGTGGCATAAACTTCACATAAACTTTGCTCATTTGTCACATTGATTTGATCAGATATTCAACCAGAAGATGAACAATCTCTTTCTGATGATTTTGCCAGGTTGAGGGAAGACATCATATGCCTAGATGTTGATGTTTCTTTATACTGTGACTTTCTGACCGTTTACAGCTCGTTGGTTATTGCTGTAGAAAATGAACACGTCCCGTCAGATTTCTTTCTCCATTAGGCCTATCCATGGCGGTATGTGGTTTGGTGGAGCCCAACTCCTTATACATTGTTTCATAATGTTAGTGGTAGGCCTTATACATTGTTTCATAATATTAGTGATAGGCCTTATACATTGTTTCATAATGTTAGTGACAGGCCTTATACATTGTTTCATAATGTCAGAGTGGTAGGCATCGCCAATGTTTTCCTTGGGGTATTAGATGGGCAACTTGTGTGATGACCACTTCTGTTCTGGCGACGACTTGATGGTAAAGGCCGTCAGCTGAAGCAGTTATGTATGAAGATGTTGCCAAATGTCCCTTCATGGTGCCATTAGACACTGGCCATTGCTGCAAATAGTGGCCTATTTATGGAACCTTTCCATAAATAATGTCAAACTAAATCAACATATAGATAAAGTCTGAGCCTTTTTTGAATTATTAGATTTTGGTTACAGTAAAGGTCTGACCAGACAGACAAAGTGCTACAGCACAGCACTGTGTGCAATGTTTCAGTCTGCAAACTTGCTTATCCCCTGGAAAGGAACAATAATAATCAAACATTTTGCTAATATTATTTTCTAGGGAATTTCCATTTTTTTCCAAATGAACAGAGGTCTTAGTGCGTAGTAGTCCCTATACTTTCAGTACTTCTGTATTGATGGTTCCAGTCAGTATTTTGTGTAAGTGGTAGTTAGTGACTACTATTGATAAATGGTCATCCCATTAGTTGGCAACAGTTCAGGTTTGGAAGTTTGTTGTGATAACTGTTTTTTGTTTTGATATAATAATGTCTGCTTCAAAAAAGTTGCTAAGCACTTGAGAACCTGTGAATTGCTCTTCAAATTCATCCCAACTTGTTGACTTCCGCTGCAGGTTCCCTTGGCATGCAGTATGGTGATAGTTAGGCCAGGACAACCTGCCCCCAGAGCCTTTCATTTGCCAAACTGTCTTGGCTTTGACTGGAGGACACATACACACACATGACGAGTCATCAGAATTGCCAAGGGCAAGGCTCCACTCCACCACACATTTAAAACTCAATGCTGCAGGAGTAAATGTAGTGATTGCTTATCAATGCTGCAGGAGTAAATGTAGTAAATGCTTATTAATGCTGCAGGAGTAAATGTAGTGATTGCTTATCAATGCTGCAGGAGTAAATGTAATGAATGCTTATCAATGCTGCAGGAGTAAATGTAATGATTGCTTATCAATGCTGCAGGAGTAAATGTAATGATTGCTTATCAATGCTGCAGGAGTAAATGTAATGATTGCTTATCAATGCTGCAGGAGTAAATGTAATGATTGCTTATCAATGCTGCAGGAGTAAATGTAATGAATGCTTATCAATGCTGCAGGAGTAAATGTAATGAATGCTTATCAATGCTGCAGGAGTAAATGTAATGATTGCTTATCAATGCTGCAGGAGTAAATGTAATGAATGCTTATTAATGCTGCAGGAGTAAATGTAATGATTGCTTATTAATGCTGCAGGAGTAAATGTAATGATTGCTTATTAATGCTGCAGGAGTAAATGTAGTGATTGCTTATCAATGCTGCAGGAGTAAATGTAATGATTGCTTATTAATGCTGCAGGAGTAAATGTAGTAAATGCTTATCAATGCTGCAGGAGTAAATGTAATGATTGCTTATCAATGCTGCAGGAGTAAATGTAATGATTGCTTATTAATGCTGCAGGAGTAAATGTAATGATTGCTTATTAATGCTGCAGGAGTAAATGTAGTGATTGCTTATCAATGCTGCAGGAGTAAATGTAGTAAATGCTTATCAATGCTGCAGGAGTAAATGTAATGAATGCTTACTGGCTTATGATTCTTGAATAAACGTAGCAAGTGCTTTGTATCTGATCCTAATGATCAGTCCAACTCTGGGGAATCCAAATCAATAGCTAATATTTTTGTGCATATTACTATGTGCATCAGCTTATATTATGATAGTAGGGAAAGGCCTATATGAATGTTAACATGAAAATATACTTTATGTTGCTTGTCTGTGTGTGTGTGTGTGAGTGTGTGTGTGTGTGTGTGTGTGTGTGTGTGTGTGTGTGTGTGTGTGAATGTAAAGTCTCCATATGTGTACGCCCTAAATGTATGACCTAGTACCCTTTGAGTGTGTCTTTATTAAAATGATGCATTCGATGAAAATGGATTGTTGCTATGGGGAAAAACACTTGCAAGACCGGTTGGAAGAAACCATTTTAAAATGTACCTGGCGTATGACGAGCCCACCACAGCCCTGAATTGAGAGGAGCATCTTCCAGGCAGCCAGCAACCAGCGCGTCTCTTCCTGCCAATAGGCATGCTCAGCACAAGCCTTGTGCAGTGCTCTCAGCAACCGAAGCTGGGCGCAGGGGAACTGCGTCGCCGCGCCAAGCATCTTCCCAGGTATGCGCCCTCTCATGCACTACATCTTTATGCACGTTTCAGAACGTTATGGCACATCATTATCAGAATCCGGTATAATCTGACAACGTTTATTTTTAGGGAGGGGTTGTCTTTCTTGCCTCACGTACCGCTACGCCGTAGTGCAGGGCAGTGGGTCTTGGTAAACACGCTGTCAGCTAAGACGCATCTGCAAAACCTAATAATTAACTGCGCTTCAACTTGCACACACCTCAAAATGTTCACCCTTAAATGGATCAGAGTTAAATGTTGTCGCTTCTCGTAACCCAAACGACCATTTATTTGCCAACATGGTCGGTGGAAGGGAGAGGTAAAATTGCAATGGGGTTACGATTTGGCTAACCGATGTTCGTCAAAGCATCATCGTCCCCAACATTTTCAACTTGCAGTGCGTGCAGGTATAGATTTTTTTCCCCCCCTTGTTGCTATGCTTGCGGCACTGTACGTTGAATGGACAGCGAAGCTTATTTGAAAAAACATTCATAGCAGTCAATTTTATCTAGGCTGGTCCTTATAACACCGCAGTATAACAAGGCTATAGTAGGTCATTTTAAAAACATACATAGCAGTTTGAACACAAACATATATTATTAATACATTGTAATAGTATATAACTGGTCTATTTCAATGCATAATTATTTTAAATAACTATCTTATCTAATAGGAAATGTCACATGTCACACACAAATGTTTTAATCAGGTCCACAAAAATATGTTCAACCAGGTATTAAATTAGTTAACAAATTGTTCTTTACAACTAGCCTCTAAATGAAGCCTTCGTTTTGTTCATGCTGGTGTGCACGCTCAGGTAGGTGCTGCTTGTGTTGAGGTGTTACGCTAGCCTTTACCTGTTCATGCAGGCTGGACGTTTGGTTCCTCCCTTTACCCCCATTTCAACACAGCCATGGGAGGTGGGGAGGCTGAGTCAGCTCACTAGCTGGTGTGTGTAGGGTCAATTTAAACTTCATTGAATTATTTTAAGTGTATATTTGACTAATTCAATTAGTTTACCTTCCCACTCAAAGTCACTCACCGACATGAGATCCAAACGGGGATGATCACATAAAGATGACTTATGAAAGTTAAGTTAAGTAATTTTACCTGGTGTTAAATTACTCAATGCCATTGCCTGAAGACACCAATTCATTTTGCCATCTCTTTCCCTGTAGTGCAATGCGGTGTACAGTGTGCTGAAACTCTGGTCTCATTCTCTCCAGCAGTGACCTTGTCTGAAAAAGGCACTGCTTAATTGCTTAAGGCATACCTCATTTATGTTAAGTTAATATTATGTTTTTTTTTTATGTTTTTTTTGTCTGACTCAACCAGGATAATTGGTGTCCAATAACTTATAGATGCTATAAATGTTGTCAAATCTTCCACAAATTCTGTTGAGAACTAGAAAGGTACAGGTACAATTTACAACTAAGACATTTGCTCCACACAAAAAGCCATGAAAGTATCTACAGTAAGTGCTTAGTCTTTTCTTTGGAAGATCTTGCGGTCCTTTCTGTATTCATTTATTTTGCTGAGGATAATCTTTATGATTTCTTTAAATATGGCGTTTTTTTGCTACTCATCTGCATTTGTAGTCCAGAAAACATCCTGAAAGTGAATATCTGGATTAGTAATTTTAGGAATATCTCGTCCTAACGATGTTACCTGATTTAAAACACAATCATACAGTAGACGTATGTGACAGATACCACAGAAAACTCTTAAAGTGAAAAGTATGTAGAGATGCTTTCAAAGGTCAATTTAAGGTCAAGATCATTAAATGGAATATAGTGGCAAAATTGTTTGCTTTAATGTGATACTTTTGATAAATCTTATAAACGTACTTACAAGATAAGACATTTCAGGTTAAAATAAACTTTTTGTTGTAAAAGTAAGACACTGATTATGTTTAAAGCTATTTCAGGTGTTATGAAACTTTGATGAAGACCTGTTATCATACAGGTTCATGATTGAAGTAGGCCTTCTTCATATAACAGTTTCATGTATTTGTGTTGCTTTAACAGATACAATGCATTTGTCAAAACTATGCAAAATATGAATATTCTGCAACAACTAATGGAGTGGTCTGCCATACTATTTGATTATTTTATTGAGCGGGAAACGTCTTTCTGTGATCACACATACTGTTTTACTGTTTAGCATCTCACGTCGTAGTTTGTACAGTTAATTATTTTTCCTTTCAACCAAGAGATGGTAGTGCACAGTAGACCAGTGCAATTCAGTGCAGTGCAGACTTAGGTTAAGACAGACCTTACTGTGAAATCCAAAATGTAACTGCTTGTTGCTGTGGATTTTAGAGGGAGGGAAACACATACCATTTACTTTCAATTATGAAAATCACATGAATGAAATTGAAATCGCATGAATGAAATTGAAATCGCATGAATTAAATTGAAATCACATGAATGAAATTGAAATCACATGGATGATCATTTACTTCCCTGATGCCTTGACTAAGAAGAAACTAAAAAAATGATTGCCAGTGTATTTCACAGCCTATGTGCAGTACTTTCAAAATGAGCTTGACACCACTATGGTCTCTTGAAAGATGCCCCCTTAAAACAACTGAATGGTGACCTCACGTTTACGTCCAAACCTGATCAACAGAAATGCTTATTTGTAAAGCTTTTGATTGTATGAATTCCGTTTTTAATTCCATAGCACTGTCATCTTTAAGCATGACCGCTCAAGTCAGTGATGATGGGCACTAATTATTAAGACATATACACAGCTGCACATATTCACACACCATCAGTAGTTCTTAAAGCGATAGTTCACCCATTTTCAATCTTTTGATATGTTTCTCATCAGATACCAATGTTGTATTTTAAGCATTGTATCATCATTTAGCGTTTTGCAATCAAACAGCAGAATGTCAAACGAGTTGAGTGAATGACCTTATCATCGGGGGTCCTTCCTGAATTTTTTTAAATAACTCAGCCAAGGGGAGAGCGTTTGCTGGTTCTGAGTTTGATTTGCGCAATGATTTATGGGCATTGTGGTGTACAATGAATTAACCATTTAAATGCCGGTGGTTGGAAAAATACGTGAATTTCACTTACATTGATCCTATGACCCGAACTTGTTCAATATACTTACTTAATTTAGTCTAAACAACAACATATAATGTTTGAAAATCGGTGAAGTATCCCTTTAAATTATCTTGCACATACATTGTTTTGCGTATTTGCAAACAGAAACAGAAATCAATGCAGGATCGACATGCTGTAGATTTGCAGATCCACATTTAACTGGTTGTTTTAAATACATTTTTGTCTCAGAATTGGCTTTGAATTTGATTTACTGACTAGGTTTACCAATGTCCCATTTGCCGTCTCTGTTGTATTACATGTTGAAGACTGAATAATTGCCAACCTTGATAAAAAAAAACTTGTGTAGCCTACCTCAATAGAAATCATTCTCAACAAGTGTTACACATAAAACAGATTTGGAGACTTGGTTGTTAGAGAGCATCTGTTTAAAGCAACCCCTGCTGTGGTAATCTGGAAATGGATCGACTTTGGCTTGCAATGTTTGAAACCTGTTTGGAAATATGTCTGAAAAATATAACAAATTAACTAAGGCTTAACCATCTGGAAACAATATTTATAAAGCCTACCATAATTTCGGTACACAAAGTAATAATTATTTCAGTCTACAGATAAATCAATACAAACTTCTAAAGCATGTAACTAATGATAAAACAACTCTCCTTTCCACTGGTTTAATGCTGTGGCAGATGAGCATTATGACCAAAGAGTAAAAGTATCATCAGACCTAGTAGACTAATGTAGAGGTTAGGGTTAGGGTTAGGATCAGACCTAGTAGACTAATGTAGAGGTTAGGGTTAGGGTTAGGATCAGACCTAGTAGACCAGTGTAGAGGTTAGGGTTAGGGTTAGGATCAGACCTAGTAGAGGTTAGGGTTAGGGTTAGAATCAGACCAGTGTCGAGGACATTTCTAAAGAAAGTAAGACCTTTGCCCCATTTGTAGGTGTAAACCCTAGTCTGGCTTTTTTATGGCGGTTTTGGAGCCGTAGATGTTTCCCTTCTGATCGGTCTTTTAGGTTATTTCGTTATAAGACTGGTTTTACTGTGGAATGGATATAGATAGATTTGTACGTGTTTCTCTACGCATCTCCACAAGATCCTTTGCTGTTGTTTTGGGATTGATTTGCACTTTTAGCAACAAAGTAGGTTCATCTCGAGGAGACAGAGCGCATGTCCGTCCTGAGCGGTATAATGGCCATGTGGTCCCGTGGTGGTTTTACTGTTTGCACTGGTGAGCGTGCTCGTTTCAGGTGATTATACTGTTTGTACAGGTGAGCGTGCTCGTTTTAGGTGTTTATACTGTTTGTACAGGTGAGCGTGCTAGTTTCAGGTGTTTATATTGTTTGTACAGGTTAGTGTGCTCGTTTCAGGTGTTTATACTCTTTGGACAGGTGAGCGTGCTCGTTTTAGGTGTTTATACTGTTTGTACAGGTGAGCGTGCTAGTTTCAGGTGTTTATATTGTTTGTACAGGTGAGCGTGCTCGTTTCAGGTGTTTATACTCTTTGTACAGGTGAGCGTGCTTGTTTCAGGTGGTTATACTGTTTGTACAGGTAAGCGTGGTACCTTCAGGTGTTTAAAGACACAGTAAACCTAGTGTATGTAAACTTCTGACCCACTGGAATTGTGAAATAGTGAAATTTAAGTGAAATAATCTGTCTGTAAACAATTATTGGAAAAATTACTTATGTCATGCAAAAACTATATTTGCCAAAACTATAGTTTGTTAACATGAAATCTGTGGAGTGGTTAAAAAATTTTAATGACTTCAACCTAGTGATTGTAAACCTTTGACATTAACTGTATAGGACACGTTGGAATAGAGTTATTCTGGAGAAGGTTCCACCCGTGGAGCTGGTCCCACCATGACCATCACATAAACGCTAAATCCTCCTCTGTTTCTCTTCTCAGTGATGGCCTCAACTGAGCACCTGTGTCCCCCCTTCCACCAGCAGCAGCAGCAGCAGCACTGCGCATAAGGCAGCAACACCCCTTCACCTTCCTGCCTAGAGGAGAGACATCATTATGTACAGTGTGGAGGACCTTCTGATTTCGCATGGATACAAATTGACCAGGAGTGGCCCCCCTTCTGGCACACCTTACGACAAGCGTCCCGAGGACTTCCAGGCTGTGGAGAACAGGGCAGGTCGTGGAACGCTGAACGGCTATGAGGCCGAGCGGGGGGCCAGCACCTATGGCAGCAGGCAGGCGCTGGTGAAAGGCAACCCTACCGACAATGAGAGTGGGGAAAGGAACCAGAGGAGGAAAGAAGCTGGCACTGGTAACCTAGGTGACGCACAGGCCCTGGGAGATTCTCTTGCCACGGATAGCGGGTGAGTTTTTTCCCCTCTCTACTGAGATATTCCCATACCTTTCCTTTCCCCTCCCTTACCGCCAGGCCTTTAGGTATTGCATGCAAAAGCAAGCCACTTTGTCTGCAGTGCGCAGGGCTGTGTTCCCTCTCCCCTTCTCCCTCCTTCATCCCTCCTCCTGCAGAGTACTGTAGCTGCAGCACAGCTGCCTTGTGCTCTGATACGAGGAAATACATAAAGGTGCCTTTTGCCTAAAAATGCTCACATTATAACGTGAATTCCCTGTTAGAGGGTCCACCCCCTCCATGCAGCAGTATAATCCCATCCGTTTCAGACAGATGTAAACAGCAGCACTAGACAGAGCAGGCAGAGCAGCACTGAACATGCCCCAAGACAGGATGGTAATCACTCCACTGTAAACACTGGCACTCTGAAGCACGGCCAGCACGTGCTCTGTGATGTCAGCATGTTGCTGGGCAAGTGTGCCGAGCGCTCACAGCAGCACAGCAGCGTACGCTGAAAACCATCCATTGACTTCAATGCTTCATGAATGAGGGCGTGGACCAATGGATTGTCTTTTTATTTGATTTTGGAGGCATTGGAGAACAAAATGTGTATATACATGCATACTTTACATGTATAATTATTGAGTTGTGTTAAGGCGGGGTCTGTTACCATGCTGTGTCATAAAGAGTACAGAGGGAAAAGATCATGGCGCATTATTGTATCTGATTTACCAAATGTGTTCCCATGTTTCGTGTGTCTTGCACAAATTGCACCTGAAACATACAACAGTAGGGAACTTTCAATGTCACTAAAATTATTTTATAAAAAAATATATAAATACACTTTCTAGTGTATTTTACCCCATTGTGACGGCTTCTACAACTGACGTTTGAAGAGTGATCTGATACAAGCTTTATGTGACTGAATCAGTCAGCCTTTAAAGGCATACTGCACAGTATGGACAACAGGGATTCTATTCAATTTCAGACAACCACCACAAAAGTTCTGTATTCTCATTACACTAGAAAATGTAAACATTTAGCTACCGTATTTGCACGCGTACAAGTCGACCTTGTGTATAAGACAACCCCTGACTTCATAAAATGTTTTTATGGTTTAGACCTAGATCTTTAAGTTGAATAAAAATGGTTAAATATCAACGCATAATGTGAGTTTTTAAGTTTACAATTGAATATATGGTAAATAAGGCCCTTCTCTATGCTGTCTATCTGTCAAGCTGTTAGATCAATCAGGTTGCAATTGCGGACTACGAAGTCTATTTTTGTCAACTTCACTTTGCGGACACACTCAGCACTACATTTTTGTTTTAAATGTTTATTTGAGCCTTTTTGGATTCTTCAAATTGAAATAAGATTGGACATGCAGAGTGAAGTATGTTCCATGTACTCAGTTCACTTGATAGAAGGTTAACTTACAAGCAATGACATTTAAGCCTCAGACATTAAGCTTGATGTGAAACGTGCATATTACCAGAGTTAAAGTGCATCATATTGTGGTTTAATATGCTGAAAATATTTCCCTTGACCTTTCTGTGAGTTGAGAGCGGGAGACTGATGTGTGCCGCAGTACTGCTCCATGGAGACTCAGCCTCTCCACATCCAAAGTGAAAACACATGTGGAGAACCTGAGAAATGGGACAGTTATCAGTCAAATCTGGTGTCAAATAATGAACCCATTTTGGTCAATGATCTGTCAATAGAGTTACAAGTGCTTTGATCTCTATTTACCCGTGATATTGTTAAGATTTGAGTCAGATGTTTTGACTGAAAAGTGGACTGGAGGTCACGAAGTTCATGTAAAATTCAGAAAGGTTTCATGTACAATTATTAGAAAGGCTTAGGTGTCAAAGAAGCTATAAAGTGTATGCCCCAAATAGAATACATTTTGAATTGAATTTGATTTGCTCACTATAACTAACTCTAAGCTTTCCTTTTGTTATAGGTTCTACGATGTACCTAGTTTATCTTATTCAGAGCAGCTGAGCCATGATGAGAGGGATGTTTCTTACTGGAGGAGGAGAGGCCAGGATTTCAGTGTCCTCCTGGACTATGCTGATGGCAGAGAGCTGAGGGCCTCCACTGGCTCCTGGAGACCACAGGCTCTGATAGCAGCTGAGGAGCACCGGTTTGAGAGGCGGCAGCAGCAGCGGCTATGGGAGGACATCTCGTGGCTGAGGGATCCAGACTCCGCCCCAGGCCAGTTGAGGGTAACCGGAGAAAGGAAGTGCCAGAGCCTGGGTACAGAGGAGTGGCGGCCAGCTGTGGGACTGGGGAGGCAACTGTCTGACGGGGACGGGGAGAGGTGGACTCAGGAGCAGTACCGCCTGAGGAGCACAGAGGGCGCTTTCCACCCCAGGACCAAAGGCAAGTCCCAGTCCCTCCCTAGAGTTCTGTCACCCGACGGCACTGAACACACAGAGATGGTCCAGTCCAGACCAAGCTTACCTGACAGGCAGCAGAGAGTAAACAGCACTGTCTTCTCGGGGCCTTACAGTAGATATTATTACAGTGGGAACATTGGCAGGGACCGCTGGGGCAGGAATGGTTGGCCAAGTGGCCATGTTGCACTTTTACCAAAGCCCAGGTTCAGCAGGCCAGTAAAGCCTCCATCATATGAGATTCACCAGCAGACTAGGGGTAGCTCAGAGATGCTTGCTGTAGATATGGGGTCCAAACAAAAAGACAGGTCTATCTATTATCCAGGGGGAGGAGAACTGCAGAGACAAGACTATTACGCACAACATTCTGCCATCTATGGTATGGAACCCCCCGGATACATCCCACCACCATCCTATAGGAGAGCCCCACCCCCTCCAAAGGGAGTCCCGGTTAACCGCAACCAAGTGGCCAACTTAAGGTGGCGGGCGGAGGCCCTGCAGATGCCTGTTAGCTCAGAGGCAGGGAGGTGGTTTTCTAGACAGACAGGAGGCTCGTGGCTGGAGCACTATGGGGATCGCGGCATGCCCTATCGGAAACAGGTAAATCCAGGATATGAAGAACATCCAAGACATGTTCGTTATATACCTTGTGAAGACCCACGAGTGAGACACATCTCAGGTGGGCCTGGCGGACATTCTCCTGCTGACTCGGATAAGATCCGAAACATCAACAAAGAGATTCCCTGCACTAAGGTTTCAGGACAATCTACAAGTGATAGTGCCTTCCCCCCCCAACAGGGGCTGTCTCTAAATGCAGAAAGCCGCCAAACATCTCTCGACATTGAAAACGTTACAAGATGGTCTAACAGGGGACTAAACAGAGGCTGTGACAGTGTAGCTCCTGAGCAAAGCTGTGGTCCAAACTATCCCGCAACGTTTCAGGTTAGGCCACCTCCCCCAAGCAAGCCTGCTCCACCTCCACCCAGCAAACCCCCCATAGCTCTGCCCAGCAAGCCCCCCATAGCTCCGCCTAGCAAGCCCCCCATAGCTCCTCCCAACAAGCCCCCCATAGCTCCTCCCAACAAGCCCCCCATAGCTCTGCCCAGCAAGCCCCCCATAGCTCCATCCAACAAGCTCCCAATAGCTCCTCCCAACAAGCCCCCCCCACCTCCACCGTGCAAGCCTGTAGTCCAAGATGTGGCTGAAACTGTGACGGAAACAAAAAATCAAGATCCACCTGAACCTGAGAAAGAGAAACCTAAGAAAGATCTTAAAAAGAAACTTAGCGAGACAATATTTTGTTTGGTGTCTGTTCCTGTTCCCTCACAGTCTGGTGGGCCATCGCGTGACCAGAATAACAATGACGAAAAGTCACCAGACCCCGTGGAAAGTCCAAGTGAGAACAAAACTGGCCACTTAACTAACCAAAGTCTCCAAAGCACATCCTCAGCTGAGGCTGAGTTGCAAGCACTCACCGGTAGCATAGCAAGCAGCAAAACAAGCAGTAGAGCAAGCAGCAAAATGGTGAGAAAGCTCCCTTGTAGACCCCCCAAGATCAACCATTACAAGGAGCTGAAGTTATCAGGATCCTGGCCTGCTAATCAGTACCGAGATCAGGAGACACAGACGAGCCCCGAGGCCCCAAAGCCTACCGCTCCAGGGCCCCAAAACAAGGAAGCACAAGAGCCTACCCCTCCTGGAACAGATGCCTCCCCAGGCAGTGGTGTGGGTGGCACTACCTTCAGCTATCCTATAAAGGGAGTCAAGAGCCTCACACCGTCGAGCAACAGCGCCTTCTCCCTGACCTCCACTTTCTCTAGCCAGCTGAACAAGAGCACAGCTCAGCAGCCTGCAACGCCACCCTCAGGAAATGTAGACGAGGCCAAACCAGCACCCAGTGGCGGCCAGGAGGCCTTTGGACAGTTCCTGTTGAAACCAGTTAGTGGGAAACCATGGGATGCCATTGAGGAGCTGGAGACGATCAACAAAGAGCTGCAGGATCAGCAGAGCAGCAAACGTCCCAGTGTAGACCAATGCATTGAAGATCTAAATGAAGCCTACAAGGACATCCTGGAGCTGGGCACTGCCAGTAATAAAGTTCCAGATGGCTCAGTCCAAATTCCTGAGCGGATTAAGATCCGGTTGACAGGGGAACCCCTCAACAAACCTAGCAGCCTCAGGCGCAGCATGGATAGCTGGTCGGTGTCTGTCAACCCAGAGTACAGAGAGGTCAAGAGCGCCTTCTCCAGACCAGCCACAAAGTCCGTAACTTTCAGCAAGCAGCTTAGAGAGGAGCTTCCTGTCCCACCTCGAGAAACGGGCTTTAGAGAATACAGGGTAGTCTCGCACCTCTCGCGAAGACGAAACAGCGATGGCAGGACAGTAAAACTAGACCTACAGGATGAGCCCATTGAGACAACAATCGACTTCAGTCCAGCAATGCCCACCACTGCAGCTGAGGTCCCCTGGGCAGACAGACAGCCCATGCAGGACGCCTCCACGCTGACGAGCCCCCCGGACTATGAGGACATATGTCAGTCTTTGCGACAGTCCAAAGACTCAAATGAGGTCAACAAAGGCTCTGCGGGCAATGATGCAGACCCTCCCCAGGACCACAGCGCTGACTCAGAACAGGAGTGTCCCATCTGTAAAAGAGAGAGTGAGAATCAGATGAGACAGGCTCCTATGCCACCTCTCCATGAGGAAGACAGCTCCGACAGCTCAGCCAATCACAGCAGTGTGGTGGACGACAGTAGTCCTCCCATATGTGCTGCATCTGAAAGAAGGTCAGAGGACACAAACACCAAGGAATCCACCGACTCTGGCTCAAATCCCCCAGAGCTTCCTGAAACAACGGAGCAGCCCTCACTGACTGATGACAGTATGGGGAGTGTTGAGACTGAACGTGCTCCGGGAGAGGACCCACATGATCCATGTAAGGGCACCTCTGCTGAGGGTGGACCAGAGAATCAGTCTATAGAAGAAAGGGCCGCTAGGATATTAGGGATTGACGTGCCGGCAGAGTCCCTAGTCACCGTAGAGCAGAGGGTCAGCAAGGCAGCAACACAGCAGGTGGGATTAACAGACAGCGTACCTGTTGCTGTAGATTCACCTGAAGGCAGTGCAAGGAAACATACAGACGGAGTGAAAGATAAATGTAAGGAAGTGGAAAACCGTGAGGAGCAAGACAAACCGCCACCAGCTGTGCTAGAGCCCACAATCATTCTACGTTCGCATCTAGGGCGAGACAACCCAGGGTTACCAGAGTTTCCACCAGAGAGGCTGCCTCTGTCGGTACCCCCAAACCCAGACCACAGGCTCTCTGTCAGTTTGGAGGGGGACAGGAGGGCCAGAGGGCCCTCTCAGAGAATAGAGGCCCTGCAGGACAAGCTGGCGTCCTCCCCCACGCGGGTGGCAATAGAACGGCTGGCCCGGATGAAAGAGGTGGATTCTGTGTCTCGTATGAGACGCCTCAGCATCAGGAGCTCTGACTCTGGGGAGGGGGAGAGGGAAGAGGGGACCAGGTCCGGGAGACTGGAGGAACCTCTCACTGCACCCCAGGAGGTCAGCTGTCCTCAACAAACAACCACAGAGACAGTGTTACAACCTGAAGAGGTGCCATCTCTTGCAGGTACAGTACTTCATCCAAGCCCTGATTCATTGTTGCTATGATGGTCAGTTCATCCTCTATTGATACTTAACATGGGTTAGGGTCGATCTCAAACTGGCATTGTTTTTTTAATTATTACTAAAATAATAAATAAAAATATGTTTAAATGATATAAAACAGAGTGAAATTGTTGAATACAGATCATTACAGGAGCTGATAACAGCCTTTAATGACACATTTTGATGTAACAAATTTGAACCATCTCTGCACAAATCTGCTCTTAACCTTGTCAAAGTAAGTAATGTCACACCTTGTGTGGATTACGTCTGGATGTAGCTAACATTTGTTTGGTGAAAATTGTTAACTAATATATTATCTTGACTACTGTTTGCAAAAAGGACTATTAATTGTACTTTGCGGTTGCAATCTGGTCAAGTCAAGCCAATTGAGCAGCATTAGCTAAAATAGCGGGAGAGCTAATGTTAATATAATAAAAACAATACATTTGCTTAGACTATCAACCACTCACTTGACCTTGAAAAGTGTGAGTGTGCTCCTCCCAGCCTTTTTCATGACAGACCACTCTAAAGTGACATGGTTTTCTATGCTAAAATAACCAAAATATGTTTTTCTGCTGTATATAGAACACATCCAATTTTTCAATCTATAAGATTAACAAAAAGGAAGGCACAAATACACTGTAATCCTTTATTCATAGAAGGGCTTTTTCAACCTGTATTTTTATAAATTTCAGATTTGATTAGGAGTATGGAATAGAGTTCTACTTTGGCAGTGCTCATAGGCTTCTACTGAGCCCCACAGCACCAGTCCTGCTGTTGATAGACCTGTCCACATGATGGTGTTATTTGACTGGTTGTCTCACTACTCGTCCTCAAATTGTCTCTGTGGAAATTAAGAAAGCTTTTTATTTTTTTTGCAGTATCGTAGCTGTTTTCCTCAGAATTGTACAAAAGTCTTCAAATAAACATATCTTCATTGTCTCCCAGAAACCTGCAATCCAAAGCCAGTGGAGTGAGTATAGAGAGACTGCGGCCACCATCTTCATCTGAGGGTTTAGCTCCAACACTGTGACCTGGCTGCCTACTAGAATGCCTTCATCTCATCCCAACACTGAAATGGCCTTCTTGTCCGACAAGAGCATTGTGTACACCCTCCCCCTCTGCCATGTTGAGTACTAAGAGTGCTGTTCCACTGCCAAAAGGAAGATGCACCCCCAACCAAGGGGCAGCTTTCCCCCCCCCACACCCTTCTCTTTCTCTGCCCCAAGGGGCAGCTTCCCCCCCTCTTCTCTTTCTCTGCCCCAAGGGGCAGCTTCCCCCCTTCTTCTCTTTCTCTGCCCCACCTTCTACTAGTCAGTCTCTACTAGTCAGTCTTCTACTAGTCAGTCTCTACTAGTCAGTCTTCTACTAGTCAGTCTCTACTAGTCAGTCTCTACTAGTCAGTCTTCTACTAGTCAGTCTCTACTAGTCAGTATCTACTAGTCAGTCTTCTACTAGTCAGTCTCTACTAGTCAGTCTCTACTAGTCAGTTTCTACTAGTCAGTTTCTACTAGTCAGTCTTCTACTAGTCAGTCAGTATCTACTAGTCAGTCTTCTACTAGTCAGTCTCTACTAGTCAGTCTCTACTAGTCAGTTTCTACTAGTCAGTTTCTACTAGTCAGTCTCTACTAGTCAGTTTCTACTAGTCAGTCTCTACTAGTCAGTTTCTACTAGTCAGTCTCTACTAGTCAGTTTCTACTAGTCAGTTTCTACTAGTCAGTCTCTACTAGTCAGTTTCTACTAGTCAGTTTCTACTAGTCAGTCTTTTTGTAGCGGCTTTTCCTGTCTATCCTTCCTATGCTTTTATATTTGACGGACATTATGCAATTCTGTTGTGCGTAAAGAACGTCAAATTGTCCATAGTGAATACAGTTATAATTGAAATACTTCACAACACTGTTTGTTTACTTGGTTGAGCTGTTTCAATATGAATGTAAGGACGTACATGTTAAAGGAAAGTACAGCAGATATACTGTATGAGCGTGTCATAAAGCTGTTCTGTGACATAGAAAAGATTACACCAAAATATTAGCATTTTGATTGTTCTTTTGAGGTCAAAGATGTATTGAATTGGACATCACTGGCCTTGGCTCAAGAACTGTTTTTCATTTTCAGATCAATCAGTTTAATTTTGTTTCGATACATAGTGTCCTGTCTCATTGCTTTCAAACACATGTAACCACAACCCACAGAGCTCTTCAGTGGAGACTGCCTACAGCGTACGACAGCATATTTAATCAATGATGTGTGTCTCTGTGACACACTGACTCTATTTACATTTGGGAGTTGCCTTCTGTACTCAGATGTGCATTTACTGTAAAGACATGTAAACCTGGATAGTTCATTGATAAATTTGATGTATATTTAAACTTTCCAGGTAATTTCAGGAAGCAATAATAGTATTGTTTGAGTTGTATAAGTTTGCAACTTTGAGAGAACTTGTCATCTTTCAAATCATATTACAGGGAAAAAAATGGAGTCAGGGTATGTGGATGTTGGTCGGTGCTTTTATCATGATGTTAGATATATCAGTGTATCCAGACATACTGTATGTATTCAAAACAAACAACATTTTATTGAATATTTATTTTTGTTATCATTGAATTGTTAATCAGTTTGCATAATGTACAAAATAAAGTATATTTTCAATATTTTAAGAGATATTTTGTATTTAACCATGACATTTTATTTGTCTGCATAAAGCTCAAAGTGTCATATGTTTCTATAGTGTCATAATGAGAGTATTTAATTTTCTAGTGCTTTACAACAAACGGAGTCATATTAAGCAGGATGGCTCAGTGATGCAGCGTGATCACAGGAGGTGCTGGAATATATATAGGGTTCTGATTTGATGGAATACATGGATTTTGATTCGATAGTGCTTTTCATATGCTGAAAGCAAATAGTTGATGTTGGGCGAGCGTTATAATATTTGAAACATCAACCCATCGCAGTTATATTTTGATGTTATTGGTCTGTTGTGGCCTGTCTTATATTTGTCCTTATGTGTCTTCCAAGCCAAATCATGTAATGTCCATCGCTGGTTCATAGCAACATGTTTAAAAATAAAAGTACAAAAATGAATTGTTTTATCCATGCAGCCAAATGTATTTGACTTTCTTTCCAAAGAAAGTGTATTTTGTGTCGACTCTGCTGTCAGTAATACAATGTTAGTAATGTAATAACATCAACAGTCCATCTGCTGTGCTAGAAACAACTCACTCTTTACTTCAGTACATTTTCTCACTAAACTGTTATGTAGCATTTTGCAGTTGTAGCATTTTTATCGACTTGGAAACGTCTTAGTATTTCTGACTTACATAATAACTGTAAATTTGTAATGATCATGTCGCCTTATTATACTGTATGTGTGTGCATAACATTATACTTGCGGCAATGCCAAATACTTACATAGGCCTACTAACCACTATTTCATATCAAAGGGTTTGAAAACAAGTTGATTGGAGCCGGAGAGATACAGTAGCAATGTTGATGGTGTCTGCCTTTTCTCTCTTATTCGTAGAATTGTTGAATCAGAACTGTGAAATAATGCCAACATTTCAAGACTCTAAACGGCAGGGTAGAGTCTTTGGGAAGGCATCAATAGCAGAACAACAGAGAACCCTGCCTGGTACATTTCATTTTGAATATTATTTCAGAGACTAAAAATTATTTGCCTTAGTCTTCTTAGAAACTGCCCCTAATTACACAAAAACTCGGTACATTTCACCCCTAGAGTTGATTGGCATGTCGGGTACACTGGAGCGTGGTGTCATGTGACTTTTTGTACTGCAGGTTGTGTGCAACATGAAGAATTATGCACACTTGTTGTGATATTTTCTATTTTCATATGAAATTTAAGTGCTTTTTGTACTCACAAGCATCTTTTTTTCTCGCTTGCATGAAATGCAAGAAAGAGGAGGGGAAATGTTTTTGCATACAGTATATTATTCCATTAGCCAAACCAATGGGCAAACTTTACGTTTCATGATTTGGTTTACAAACTATGCCAAGTATTTAAAGCTATTTTTAGAGTATTCAGAAAATAACTCACTAGTTGTTTCTTTTCTTTTAGCCATACCTTTACCTTTGTATCAAGGATTATAAGCATAATACATAATCATGATTGTGCTACTACTGTTGTATGATACTGTAGTCTGATTCATAAATAAACTATTTGCATGAATGTTGTATTTGTGATGCATTTTTTTATGGCTCATTAAACATAAAGTACATTGTTGCCAATGTACACTCACATACTACAAGTCTCAGGTTAAATTCCATGGCAGATTGCTACGCTGAGGTTTCCCTATTAATCAAAGCATTTGTAGCGTGGCCAAGGTTGCGGAGTGTGTTCCCTTCAGTCTTTGTGTAAAATAACCCTTTAGTTGGGCTGAATAGATCCTTTCGGGTCTACACTGTAAAAACAAATCCTATTTTCACAGAAAATCTTCACATCTTCACAGCAGTTTGCTGTTTTGAAATTGTATTCAAAACACTGTTAAACTATGCAAATCATCTACAAACCCACAACCAAAACTGTCCTTCTAAGCATCATGTCAATTATGACAAAATACTTTTTTCAGCTTTCTTAAATTACTTACACACTTACGGTATGTCACATTACAATAATTATCTGTAAAATAAATATGTTACTTCCCGTATGAAGTTTTTTATCTATGGACAGCATTGGGATTTCAAGTTTTGGCAGTGAATAACAGTTTTTCTCTGTAGAACTTAATGCTGTAACTTTATGGAAGGTGTTTGGTAGGTAATGATTTGGAAATATCTTTGAAATAACAGTGTTTCTTGGCAAAACCACTAAAGGTAATTTCTGTGAATTTATTGTTATGGCATTTTCTTTGTATTTAGATACTTTGCTTTAATTTTATGGTTTTTGTTTGGCAGCCATTGCTGCCAAGTCATTTGACCGTTTTTTTTTTTTACAGTGTAGCCAAATGGTGAAGATTGTGAGCCTTCCACCTAAATGGGAACATGTGTTCACAGCCTAGGGCTTCCCTTAAAGTTAAGTGAGTGCAGCACAGTGGGACAGACATTTCTCCTGTAGCTGCCGGGCACTAAATCCCATGTCAGTCGTTCCACAGTCGTTTCTGAAGCCAGCAGGCAGCAGACCCTGGTCTAGGTGGACAGTTAGACGCTTCAAAAGGATTCTTGCCAAGACTTTGCCAGCAATTGATAATAGGGAGACGCCTCTGTGGTTGTCGCACGCCTGCCGATTGCCTTTGCTCTTGTAGAGCTGGATCACAGAGGCATCCTTAAACTCTATGGGAATAGCTTCTAATTTCCTCAGAGACTGGAAGAGGTCGGTCAGTTTCTCTACTGAACGAGGCCCTCCAGCCTTGTAGATTTCTGCTGGAATGGCATCGGACCCCGGAGCTTTGCCTGATGAGAGGAGGCTGATGGCTTTCCTGTGTTTCCTCAATGGAAGATGGAACAGCAAGGGACTGCTTCATGTCACCTGGAGGCAGTCTGGCAACTACATTTACAAGCTATGTTGAATATCAAAAAGTACCCTTAGGTGCCTTCATATGCCGTGAACTTATCCATTATACATATACTCAGGCTTATATTTCAAGGAACTGTACAAGAACCACCGGTAAAAGTAGGTGTAGCCTTGACTAGACTTTTGCTACTTTGTCTAAACTGTGCCAAGTGACATTATGCAATGCATTGAGTGCAACAGTGACAAGTCAGTTTAGACTAGCCCAGCGGCTCACAAAACAGGGTGCTGGAGCTGCTAGGGGTTCTGTGAGGGGAACTTAGTTCAAAGGACAATATCTTTCTTTTTCAATATACTGCAAAGTTCTGATCCTCCTGCCATTCTTTTATCCATCACTTCATAATTTCTTTTACTTTCAGAACAAACTATAAGCGTCCTCATAAAATATATATTCTTTGGCAGCAAAACGTTCTAATTATTTTGGATTGGAGTCTCCCACCACAAAGCATCCTTGGCATGTTTGTCAACCCATAAATGAAGGTTCGGACTGCAGTCACTAAGCTGCTGATGTTTACGCTCTGTAGCTGCTTTGACTTTTTATGGTTCTTTTCATCATTTAGTTAAACAGCTATGGACTGGAACACTTGTACAACACTTGTTGGTTCACTATTGGCGTCAGATAAGTAAGTAAGGTGACATGGTCAAACTTGGTGTAATGGAAGTAAACAGGCATTTGGCTTGCTGTATTGCTGTTACTGTAATGATCTCCTCCTTCTCCTTCTCTCACAGGTCCATCCCAGCTGCCTCTCCAGAGCCCGCCTCAGGAAGCCACAAGTCCATCCCAGCTGCCTCTCCAGAGCCCGCCTCAGGAAGTCAGCAGCAGACTGTCTGTGCATCTGTTATCAACACTCCCCTCTTGGCACAAAGCTATCAATTCATGTTTTCAATGTAACACTTGTATACTTACTGTCCCTCACAATGTTTGATCCCAAAAGCACAAAGAGGACATGAACTGTAGTTTGCAACTCTCCTGATTACCAATTATTTTATGTCTTCAGATGTTTCTAAATTAGTTTCAAAAGCCAATTTTGGACTCAGCCAATTCAATCAATGTGACATTTATATTTGAAAGTTTTAACTTGGCATCCAGCATTCAGAAAGTGTTCTTTTTTTTGGTAGTGGCTTCAACTAACATATGTTAATATTACTCTGGGCAGGGAGTGAGTGTGTGAGTGAACTTGTCATTGATACTTTGGTCCACTCCCTGGTCAACAGTCCATTAAAGCATCAGTGGGAGTGGATGGTCTAATTGATTTATGTTTGGCAAAACGAACTACCTCAGTCTGATAGGTTTCTTTGTTTATACCAGAGATGCCACTAGTTTGCAGAGTTAACAGTCACGTTGGCAAAATTTAAAAGAAGCCTATGAGATTATTGAAATTGTCTTTGGATAAAATATTCAAATAAAGTGCGTGGTCCATATCAGTCAGTAATCATGTCTCCACACTTCTCTGCTTTAATTGCAATTGCAAGTGCATTTGCCCTTGTTATAACCCATGCTAAAGCCCTTTGTAATATTGTTATTATTGCGTGTATAGGGTCCTGCTACCTTTAGACGCCCTGGAGGACTGAAGCCCATAGCAGTGAACTGGTGTTGTAACAGCTGATTGGATCCTGTTTGCTGGGAGTCGTTTCCCTGGCTATTTATGGCAGATTCCCCACTATGCACGCTCCTCTCTTCAGCCCATACATGGCTGCTGCTGGATGAGGTTACCACTCCCTCCCTGGCTGCAGACTGCCCAGCGCTAGGCCAGCCACCCTGGTCCCTGGTGTTTTAGCTGGAACAAACGTTTGGACGGGGACTGCTCTAGCCTTCAGGTTCTACACTTGTTTTTTACATCGCCCCCTTCATCCCTCCTTTCCCTCGCTCCCTACCTCCCCCTGCTTTCCTCTCCTCCTTTTTACCCTCGCCTCTTCTTGCTTCCTGGACTGATTTATTAGGTTTTGGGAAAGTCCCAGTGTATATTTGCTGGCGGATCCAGCAGGAGCTGCTTTACGGTGGGTGAGACTGGGTCCTTGGTGTGGCCGTACCTCCTTACACCTGCAGCTCCAGTCTCCATAGCGCTGGACACCTCTCAATACAACAGATTTGACTTAGTTTATTTTTGGTTTCCTTTGTCTTCTTTTGATTTGATTTATTTCTATTTAATTTCATTTAAAATCCTTGAAATCAACTCCTAGGAAAACTGGACTTCACCTTTGGAACATAGCATTAAGTTATTGTTGGAGTCCTTCATTGCAATGTGTTGTTGGGACTCAATCAAAGTAAGTGCCTCCCTTTGCCCTTTTTCTATGACAGAATGCATTTTAAAACACATGTTAGACCTAGCCTATAACTGCCACTAACTGTCTAATGTTTACTGACAAGTTGGATATGCAGAATGAAAAATAATTGAATTTAGGGTTCTGCAGCTGAACTTTTCAGGCCTCTTTTGCATGTATAATATATATATATATATTCATGCTTGATAACAGTGAGATTCTAACATCAGTACGATAGAAACGTTCTTCATTTATTGAGAGAAGCTTTTGATAATGTGTGTGGTGAGAAGTATAGTACATAGAGAGTATATTCGTGGACTGTGTGTCTACAGAAACACATTCTAAGTGGATATTCGTGGACTGTGTCTCCACAAACACATTCTAAGTGGATATTCGTGGACTGTGTGTCTACACAAACACAATCTGAGTGGATATTCGTGGACTGTCTACATACAGCTTGTGCATTGCAGTGTTATTATACAGTAGACATTGTTTTCTAGGGGTCCTGAGTAGACAGTCTGCTATGTTATGTTTTTAACAGCTTATTCTTCACTGACTGGTGAAGGCTTTGTTTTTGTAGAGTGTGAGGGATCAGTGTTGGCTGTTTAGTGTGCAGGCTGCACCTGTCAGCCCCATCACCAGAGACAGACAGCTTTACTGGTCCAAGACCTGACCCCGTGACACACGCTCTCTCCCTCTCCCTCTCTCTCCCTCTCTCTCTCTCTCTCTCTCTCTCTCTCTCTCTCTCTCTCTCTCACCTTTTCTCTCTCCCTCACCCTCTCCCTCTCTCTCTCCCTCTCTCTCTCTCTCTCTCTCTCTCTCTCTCTCTCTCTCTCTCTCTCTCTCTCTCTCTCTCTCTCTCTCTCTCTCTCTCTCTCTCTCTCTCTCTCTCTCTCTCTCTCTCTCTCTCTCTCTCTCTCTCTCTCTCTCTCTCCCTCTCTCTCTCTCTCTCCCTCTCTCTCTCTCTCTCTCTCTCTCTCTCTCCCCCCCCCCCCAGTAGGCACAAATGATAGGCTAAGCATATCAACCACACTCTCTCTCCCCCAGTGTCACAAAATGAAGAGTTTAGCTCTGTTTGAAGTGGAAGGGATGTGAAACAAATCCACTTCAGCCTTGTCTTTCTCCTCTGAACACAGTAGACCCTATGAAACAAATCCACTTCAGCCTTGTCTTTCTCTGCTGAACACAGTAGAGCCTATGAAACAAATCCACTTCAGCTTTGTCTTTCTCCTCTGAACACAGTAGACCCTATGAAACAAATCCACTTCAGCCTTGTCTTTCTCTGCTGAACACAGTAGACCCTATGAAACAAATCCACTTCAGTCTTGTCTTCTCTGCTGAACACAGTAGACCCTATGAATACAAATCCACTTCAGCTTTGTCTTTCTCCTCTGAACACAGTAGACCCTATGAAACAAATCCACTTCAGCCTTCTCTTCTTCTCTGAACACAGTAGAGTGTTGGTGGAGTTCCTAGAGCTTAGTGTTTCCTGTCTCCTGTCCTGCCCTGTCTCTCCCCACCTGGCCCTCCACCAGCTGATTGTTATGATGTAATCCGTATGTGCTGATTGGCCTCTGGCTAATACGAGGCACCTCTTTGATTGTTACTCAGGACACCAAGGCCAATCAGCACTGAGGATATTGAAGGGTGAACGGCTTTGACCAGCATCCTATCAGCCTGTGTGTGTGGCAGTACTCCCTGTCTCTCTAGCCTCACAGAATGTGGGGCCAATGTCAGATTTGGTAAGCCTTCTGCCTTTATGTGAGACCTTCAGATGAACTGCCAGTTCAAACCCACAGCGTGTGAGGCCTGAAGCTTCTCTTGAGCACACCCATCACAATCTAAATCACATCCCTGGGACATGCTCAGTCACTTTACTGCCTGAATGCTCGGTCACTTTACTGCCTGAATGCTCAGTCACTTTACTGCCTGAATGCTCAGTCACTTTACTGTCTGAATGCTCGGTCACTTTACTGTCTGAATGCTCGGTCACTTTACTGCCTGAATGCTCGGTCACTTTACTGTCTGAATGCTCAGTCACTTTACTGCCTGAATGCTCAGTCACTTTACTGCCTGAATGCTCAGTCACTTTACTGTATGAATGCTCAGTCACGTTACTGTCTGAACGTGCTCAGTCACGTTACTGTCTGAATGCTCAGTCACATTACTGCCTGAATGCTCAGTCACGTTACTGTCTGAATGCTCAGTCACTTTACTGCCTGAATGCTCAGTCACTTTACTGTCTGAATGCTCAGTCACGTTACTGTCTGAATGCTCAGTCACGTTACTGTCTGAATGCTCAGTCACTTTACTGCCTGAATGCTCAGTCACGTTACTGTCTGAATGCTCAGTCACGTTACTGCCTGAATGCTCAGTCACATTACTGCCTGAATGCTCAGTCACTTTACTGCCTGAACGCTCGGTCACGTTACTGCCTGAATGTAGTCATTTCATTCTGTTCTGCTGATACATCCTTTTTATGTTTTACTTCACTGTATTTTTACGTTTATTATATATCAAGGTTTATTTAAATTTTATTTTATGACCTGATGATATGGCTATTTCCTTTCTAGAGGAAGTCCAATCCAATCTAATATCTATATTATAATGAATCTCTCTTGACAGATTTATGTGCACTTGACCATCTATAAACTGGATAACATGGAACTTTCTCTCATTGAAACCATTTAGGCCGTCTTAGATCAGGGCAACACAGCTGGCTAGTGAATTAAATTAAATGAAACAGACAATTTTGTTCCATTCAGTGACTTTCTAAAAAGCGTTGCTGTTGCGTTTTAAAGCCATGGTTGTTTTGCAGAGGGGTAGTCTTCAATGACACACCTCCTCCCCTGGAGCAACATCTTCCTGTCCAACAGCTGAGGATCCACAGAACCCAAGAGTTTGTCTGCCCTCAGCTCAGCACTGATTGATACCCATATAAGAGCAGAGCACAGTGAAAGTCAGGCCAGGCAGAGTGATGCAGAGCAGAGAGTAGGAACGGCCCGTTAGAAGCCACTGGATAATGCCAGAGTAAACGTTTAGAAGGAGTTGGAAAGCTGCAGCTCAGAGATGAGTTACCTCTGGCTCCAGTTGAAAATGTTTCTTCACCACGGTGTGTGTGTGTGTGTGTGTGTGTGTGTGTGTGTGTGTGTGTGTGTGTGTGTCAGGGCCAGCCGAAACAGAGCCAGTAGCAGAGCGTGTTTCAGGGTTCACCACTGGCTCCTAATAAAGGCACAATTGAAAGACCTGAAGAACTGTAGAGCAGAGCCGCAGCTGTTTCTCCAGTCCTTGAAAGTGAGAATGAAGACGTTGGTTTAGACATGTCTGCAGACATAGAAAGAGAAAAAAAGAATTACATTGTTTTGGGTGTCTGAGCTGAAAACATGATGACTGACACTTGCTATGCT
The DNA here is from genome assembly GCA_026901105.3 of Galaxias olidus. Classification (NCBI taxonomy): domain Eukaryota; kingdom Metazoa; phylum Chordata; class Actinopteri; order Galaxiiformes; family Galaxiidae; genus Galaxias; species Galaxias olidus. The sequence goes on from JAPMUY010009855.1 coordinate 681,069, forward strand.
TGTTGATCAGATTTAAGCCTGTAAGCCTGCAGTCCATCGAGATGCTACGGCATATTTCTACCCCTTTAGACCATATAACTCCTAATGTTCCCAGAAGATGTAAGCCTGCAGTCCATCGAGATGCTACGGCATGTTTCTACCCCTTTAGACCATGTAACTCCTAATGTTCCCAGAAGATGTAAGCCTGCAGTCCATCGAGATGCTACGGCATGTTTCTACCCCTTTAGACCATGTAACTCCTAATGTTCCCAGAAGATGTAAGCCTGCAGTCCATCGAGATGCTAAGGCATATTTCTACCCCTTTAGACCATGTAACTCCTAATGTTCCCAGAAGATGTAAGCCTGCAGTCCATCGAGATGCTACGGCATGTTTCTACCCCTTTAGACCACATAACTCCTAATGTTCCCAGAAGATGTAAGCCTGCAGTCCATCGAGATGCTACGGCATGTTTCTACCCCTTTAGACCAAGTAACTCCTAATGTTCCCAGAAGATGTAAGCCTCCAGTCCATCGAGATGCTACGGCATGTTTCTACCCCTTTAGACCATGTAACTCCTAATGTTCCCCGAATATGTAAGCCTGCAGTCCATCGAGATGCTACGGCATGTTTCTACCCCTTTAGACCATGTAACTCCTAATGTTCCCAGAAGATGTAAGCCTGCAGTCCATCGAGATGCTAAGGCATGTTTCTACCCCTTTAGACCATGTAACTCCTAATGTTCCCAGAAGATGTAAGCCTGCAGTCCATCGAGATGCTAAGGCATGTTTCTACCCCTTTAGACCATGTAACTCCTAATGTTCCCAGAAGATGTAAGCCTGCAGTCCATCGAGATGCTACGGCATGTTTCTACCCCTTTAGACCATGTAACTCCTAATGTTCCCAGAAGATGTAAGCCTGCAGTCCATCGAGATGCTAAGGCATGTTTCTACCCCTTTAGACCATGTAACTCCTAATGTTCCCAGAAGATGACCTGCCTCGTGCCGTCAGTAAATGTTCTCCTCGTCACAAAGAGGACCAATGGCTGTCTTTGTTCTCACAGTGTCTTGTACAGTAACTTGTACTAAGGTGAGGTGTTCAAAACTGTAGTGTCATTTTATTCTGTCTGCATTGTACATCGTTCACTAACGTGGCGCGTTTGGCTGTATTTAAACCTGCTACTAACTCTGAGAGGCTGCTCACCTTTTCACACAGGCCAAAGTTTGTTTCTGTTTCTCACATGTGTTCTCTGTTTGTTCTTGTTATTAAGTGTTGTACTTCGGGTTAAGATCTGACCTCTGACCTGATCAATGTAAAGGATATGGGGGGAAATGAGCAGCGACAAACCCAAAGGCCCGTTTGAGTGACAGTAGATCTTGGTGTAACGTGATAGGCTGAGGCTGCCCTGTTAGCACGTTAATGATCTCCTCTGGTTGACTGACCTGGGAGCTACGAAAAGACCCCATAACCTCGCTGTCCCTCAGGGGGACAGTAAGGAGACAGGCGCGTAAAGACCCCATGACCTCGCTGTCCCTCGGGGGGACAGTAAGGAGACAGGCGCGTAAAGACCCCATGACCTCGCTGTCCCTCAGGGGGACAGTAAGGAGACAGGCGTGTATAGTGTAAAGTTGGAGTCATGTAAACACCTCTCCTTCCCTCCCCCAGCCAATCACATCCCACCATGCCATATTAGGGCTTTGTACAGGGAGGAGGAGGAAGGCTGGGACAGGGAGGAAGGCGTTGTACAGGGAGGAGGAGGAAGGCTGGGACAGGGAGGAAGGCTTTGTACAGGGAGGAGGAGGAAGGCTGGGACCGGGAGGAAGGCTTTGTACAGGGAGGGGGAGGAAGGCTGGAGGGATTATAGAAAGGCAGAGGGAGCGTTTGAGAAAAATAACTGTTTGTGCGTGTATACATGATAGGTGTGTGTGTGTGTGTAGATGTACGTGGGTGTATGTGTGTGAGTGCATGTGACAGGGGCACAGGGCCCCTGCACAAGGCTGTTGCTTAAAAAAGGCAGTTTGAGTTGACTGTTGAATTTGCTCTATATATGATAGTGATACAGTGATATCCTGTACATGGCTTTTGACCTTTGGTTGTGTTAATAATTCAAACCAAAGCATGTTTTCACTGTCCTGGAACTGTCTCACAGCAAGACGCCAGCAGAGTGAACCGAGATCCTCATCTCAATCATGAGGTTTGGTTTAGACATACAGTGGTCTCTCTGGGTCCCTGGTCTCTTATTGCATGAGGTTTGGTTTAGACATACATTAGTCTCTCTGGGTCCCTGGTCTCTTATTGCATGAGGTTTGGTTTAGACATACATTAGTCTCTCTGGGTCCCTGGTGTCTCATGGCATGAGGTTTGGTTTAGATGCTGGGCTATGGTCTCCTGACAGCTCAGATACTTGCTCTGCTTTGTAAACACAGGCTAACACAGATCTAGTGATTGTGAGGACAAGGCAGAGTTCACGGGTTTCCCATTAGGACAGTGTGACAGACGGTGTGACAGACGGTGTGACAGACTGTGACAGACGGTGTGACAGACGGTGAGACAGACGGTGCGACAGACGGTGCGACAGACTGTGACAGACGGTGTGACAGACTGTGACAGACGGTGTGACAGACATTGTGACAGACGGTGTGACAGACTGTGTGACAGACGGTGTGACAGACGGTGTGACAGACATTGTGACAGACGGTGTGACAGACTGTGTGACAGACGGTGTGACAGACGGTGTGACAGACGGTGTGACAGACATTGTGACAGACGGTGTGACAGACTGTGACAGACGGTGTGACAGACGGTGCGACAGACGGTGCGACAGACGGTGCGACAGACGGTGCGACAGACGGTGTGACAGACATGACAGACGGTGTGACAGACGGTGCGACAGACATTGTGACAGACGGTGCGACAGACATTATGACAGACGGTGCGACAGACGGTGCGACAGACGGCGCGACAGACGGTGCGACAGACATTGTGACAGACGGCGCGACAGACGGTGCGACAGACGGCGCGACAGACGGCGCGACAGACGGTGTGACAATGCACCAAAGATCTGGTACACAAGGACCTTTTTATAAACCACACTGTCCCAGTAAATGAAATGAAATAAAGCTGACATTGAAGCTTGTAAAAGGTTTATCCCAAAAATCTAGTTTATTATTATTAGTAGGGTTGTGTGTCTTCTGTATGTTGTGTGCATGTACAGTGCCTTGCAAAAGTATTCACCCCCCTTGGCTAGTTACTTATTTTGTTACATTACAACCTGTAATTTAAATGTTTTTTTAATCTGAATTTTATGTGATGGATCTGCACAAAATAGTCTAAGTTGGTGAAGTGAAATGAGAAAAATATACATAAAAAATTATTTTTTAAATAAAAATCTGGAAATTGGCATGTGCATATGTATTCACCCCCTTTTCTATGAAGCCCCTCAAAAGTTCTGGTGCAACCAATTACCTTCAGAAGTAACATAATCAGTGAAATGAAGTCCACCTGTGTGTAATCTCAGTGTGACATGATCTGTCAGTATAAACACACCTTTTCTGAAAGGTCCCAGAGGCTGCAACACCACTAAGCAAGAGGCATCACACCATGAAGACCAAGGAGCTCTCCAAACAAGTCAGGGACAAAGTTGTTGAGAAGTACAAGTCAGGGTTGGGTTATAAAAAAATATCCAAATCTTTGATGATCCCCCGGAGCACCATCAAATCCATCATCTTCAAATGGAAAGAACATGGTACCACAACAAACCTGCCAAGAGAGGGCCGCACACCAAAACTCACAGACCGGGCAAGGAGGGCATTAATCAGAGAGGCAGCACAGAGACCAAAGGTAACCCAAAAGGAGCTGCAGAGTTCCACAGCAGAGACTGGTGTATCTGCGCACGGGACCACAATAAGCCGTGCACTCCATAGAGCTGGGCTTTATGGAAGAGTGGCCAGAAAAAAGCCATTACTTAGTGTTAAAAATAAGAAGGCACGTTTTGAGTTTTCCAAAAGGTATGTGGGCGACTCCCCAAATGTATGGAGGAAGGTGCTCTGGTCAGATGAGACTAAAATTGAACTTTTCGGCCACCAAGGAAAACGCTATGTATGGCGCAAACCCAACACATCCCATCACCCCAAGAACACCATCCCCACAGTGAAACATGGTGGTGGCAGCATCATGCAGTGGGGATGTTTTTCAGCAGCAGGGACTGGGAAACTGATTCGAGTCGAGGGAAAGATGGATGGTGCTAAATACAGGGATATTCTTGAGCAAAACCTGTTTCAGTCTGCCTGTGATTTGAGACTGGGACGGAGGTTCACCTTCCAGCAGGACAATGACCCGAAGCATACTGCTAAAGCGACACTCGAGTGGTTTAAGGGGAAACATTTAAATGTGTTGGAATGGCCTAGTCAAAGCCCAGATCTCAATCCAATTGAGAATCTGTGGTCAGACTTGAAGATTGCTGTTCACAAGCGGAAACCATCCAACATGAAGGAGCTGGAGCAGTTTTGCCTTGAGGAATGGGCAAAAATCCCAGTGGCAAGATGTGGCAAGCTCATAAAGACTTATCCAAAGCGACTTGCAGCTGTAATTGCCGCAAAAGGCAGCTCTACAAAGTACTGACCTTAGGGGGGTGAATATTTATGCACGCTGAAGTTTTCTGTTATTTTGTCCTATTTGTTGTTTGCTTCACAATAAAAAAATAATCACATCTTCAAAGTTGTAGGCATGTTCTCTGGATGAAATGATGCAAACCTTCAAACAATCCATTCTAATTCCAGGTTGTGAGGCAACAAAACATGAAAAATGCCAAGGGGGGTGAATACTTTTGCAAGGCACTGTATGTGTGTGTGTGTGTGTGTGTGTGTGTGTGTGTGTGAGACAGAGAGAGCGTGCATCTGCATGTGCTCTCAAAACACTTTGTGTCCGGTTAGCCCGTTTAGCTACCTCCTGTCCAGTGCTGCGTGTTGTGTTGTGTAGGGATTCTGCCATGTGGGCTGCCTCAGAGTGTCTTCTCTCCAGGAGGCTAATGTTTCCTGACACCAAGCCCACTTCTCGATCCCTCTTCAATCAGGGCTGATTCTCCTCTGTCTGGGATTTAGCCCTGTTAGCACTATTCCAGGGTCTGTGCTGGTTTCAAAGTGTGTGTTTGAACAATGTATTGGAGTATGCATGAAAGTCTCTGTGTGTGTGTGTGTCACACAGTGTGTGTGTGTGTGTGTGTGTGTGTGTCACAGTGTGTGTGCTTGTCTCACGTACAAGAATGCTTGTCTTTGTGTGTGTTGGTGCATTAAATGGCTATGTGAGTTTGTCTGAGTGTGTCTGCATGTAAAGGTGTTCTTCAGGTTGCAGTCAGTCTTTCATGCACTGGTCTGGGCCCAAGCGGCATCTTCCTCCAATGTTCTGTCAGAGCTTTATCTTCAGGGCTAATTTCTGCCTGTAATCTGATTAGCGGCTCCAAGCGGCTTTAGTTCCTTGTAGAGCCTCCCTCTCTCTCTCTCTCTCTCTCTCTCTCTCTCTCTTTCTCCCTCCCTCTCTCTCTCACCCACATAAACACACACTCACACAGGCTTTGAGGGACGCGTGTCTGTGTGAATCTGTGTGTGTGTGGTCCTTCCTCTCTGTCCGTCCCTGTCTGCTGTTAGTGGGATGACTGGCTAGGACACGGGGCTTTCTGTCTGCTGTTAGTGGGATGACTGGCTAGGACACGGGGCTTTCTGTCTGCTTCTATTCCATCCCTCGGAAATATGTTCCGGAACCCATGGATCACTAGCTACCTGAGCCATGTCAGTGACTGTGCCCCAGGTAAGACTGGGACAGGGCTCTGGGCTGCAGCACATTAGTATTGCTGCATAGACTCAGTCAGCTGCTGCTTTTAGCTGGGGGAACTGGAACTTATGTGTGGATGTGGAGGTGGCTTTCAGAGAGGTTACTGCTGTATTTGAAGATTGACAGTGACGTGTGTGTGATTGTGTTTGTGTGTTATGACGTGTGTGATTGTGTTTGTGGGTTATGACGTGTGTGATTGTGTATGTGTTTGTGTGAGAGTGTACGTCTGCACGTGTAGCAAGCACTGACTCCATTTAGTCTCAGCGCTATGTGTTCATCTGTTGATCTTGTTTATTGTACAGGTCATGTACATGTTTGCTATGCTGGTGTCCTCAGCCTCGTTCAGTCTGGCCTGTTAGCGCCATGCTGCTCTCTGGTACAGCCTGTTAGCACCATGCTGCTCTCTGGTACAGCCTGTCAGCCATGCTGCTCTCTGGTACAGCCATGCTGCTCTCTGGTACAGCCTGTCAGCCATGCTGCTCTCTGATACAGCCTGTCAGCCATGCTGCTCTCTGGTACAGCCTGTTAGCGCCATGCTGCTCTCTGGTACAGCCTGTCAGCCATGCTGCTCTCTGGTACAGCCTGTCAGCCATGCTGCTCTCTGATACAGCCTGTTAGCGCCATGCTGCTCTCTGGTACAGCCTGTTAGCGCCATGCTGCTCTCTGGTACAGCCTGTCAGCCATGCTGCTCTCTGGTACAGCCTGTTAGCGCCATGCTGCTCTCTGGTACAGCCTGTCAGCCATGCTGCTCTCTGGTACAGCCTGTCAGCCATGCTGCTCTCTGATACAGCCTGTCAGCCATGCTGCTCTCTGGTACAGCCTGTTAGCACCATGCTGCTCTCTGGTACAGCCTGTCAGCTCTCCATGCATGCTCTCACTGGTACAGCCTGTCAGCCATGCTGCTCTCTGGTACAGCCTGTCAGCCATGCTGCTCTCTGGTACAGCCTGTCAGCCATGCTGCTCTCTGGTACAGCCTGTCAGCCATGCTGCTCTCTGGTACAGCCTGCTGGCCTCTGCCCACTGTGGACATATTCTCGGTGGACAGGCCTATCAAACAAACTCATCCCTCTACCAGCGGGATCTCATTCTCCTCAGTGAAAACTAGGAGCAAGCCATGCATATCCAACAAGTATTACATTGAATGGCAGCTTAGCTTAAGCTTCTCATGGGTTAGCTCATGTTTTTCTTCGGTTAGTTTAAGTTTTTCATACATCAGTAAGGTTAAGGTTAAGAATGTGGTTAGGGATGTAAGAATCACACACACAGCAATTTAAAGCTGCCCCCATGAAATCTGTGAGCCATCATGTGGTTCTGTCAGCCACTCCAGAAGGCTGGCAGCCTTCAGACCAACGTTACTGCTTCTAAAACATTTCAGTCCATTTAAATGGATGTGTAGTCGTAGCTTTGGATATCTGTGGCGGCGTGGAGGCTTAGGGGGCTGTCAGGTGCTGGTGTAGTAATCTCAGACTGGTGGCTTCTCTCTTGTGTCTGGTTCAGATTAGTTTCCCTCGTGATATGTAATACCAAGTTATACATTTTACTCTGAACCAGAATTTTGTACTAAAGGCAACGAATCCTATATGAGACCAGGTTGCCTCAAATATTTCCACCAAACACTTCAGGTCTGTTTAGTTCATTACATCTTTGTTATTATATTCATGACGGTTATTTTTGTGTTTACATTGAGAAAAGCTGTTTGGGGTGGAAAAACAAAACCGATCAAAGGTTAGGGACAAGTTGGTAGGGTTAGGTAATGGTTTCAAGGGTATTAAATCAAAAGAGTTTAGTGTAAATGAGCCAAATTATAGTACAAAGGTCTAATACCCCCATAGGTACCATGTCACCTGTCTGACTGGGGGCCATAGCAACCCTGTGTGTTTTCAAGAGGGTAATCTGTTCCCTGTACTGGGGCACAACTTCACAACACAGAGAGAGGGCCATTTTAGAAGTTTACCCTGGACAAAATGTGAGAAGATTGAGGTGTCGGGGTAGTTCAACTTGGACTGGTATATCAGGATAAAAGCATTGTACATCCAAATCTTCATGGATTTTGTATAGTATATTAAACTGAAAAAAAACAAATGTATGCCATGTGAGAATGCAATTTTTTAAGAAGGACTTCAAAACCAAAGTCTATTTTCTCGTTGTAGTTGAAGGTTCCTCTACGCATGTTAAAGTTTGCCTGCTTTCTCCCTGCAGGCTTTAGAATTGAGACTCAGCCCAAACTCTGCAATTCAACCTCATTGCCAACAGAGGCCTTAAGGTAAGGGAAGCCATTTTGAGAAATAAAAGAGCTGGACACCTGATCCACGTTCACACACAAGCACAGCAGTCATGTTGTATATTTGCAGCATCTAGGCCAGGCTACATGATGCATCTAGCTTTTCTCTGAGCACTTTAGAGCATCTTGCTTGGTCAGCATGCTGGGAGCAGCTTAAGATAATGGAACTCTTTGCTCCATGGCCCCTTGATACTTTCAATTAGCATTAGCACACTAGCAAACTGCAATCAATTCAAAGCCAGTAGCATTGGTGCAGAGTAACAGTGTGCGATGGTGCAGGTAGAAGTCAGCAGCACGTACAGTCAGTCCAGAGGTCCTAATGGTCTCCATACAGCCGACTCTGTGGAGGTGGACCTGCAGGTCTTTCCAACTCAGCTCTTAAGCCATATCCTTTGATCACGGAAGTGCCACTTAATGCCACAGGGGTGCTCCCTGATTCCCTGGGATGAGCACGGCAGCGAGTTGTTTTAGAAGGGAAAGCAGCAGGAGTAGTTACCATGACGGTGGTGAGAATCATGGCCAGATCCAAAAGAAAGAAAGAAAGAAAGGCAGTCTTTGGCTGGAGTCGTCCAGGACAGATTTAGAACTGGTCAAAACGTAACGAGTGACAAACCTCTTGTCTTTACCGTTTAGCTTTCAGAGCCACTTTTCATTGGGGGGAAAGACCGCCCTGGTCAAGAGCTTTTCAGATATCGATGCCAATCTTTTGGCAGTCTTACCCAAAGGTAAGCTTTTTATATCACCATGTGTGTTAGAGAATTCTGCTTTCAAGGCAGTGCCTTTAAGTGTGACCTGTCTCTTTTCATCCTTAGTGTCAGAATTAAAGAAACATTTTGAAAGCACCAACTCCAGTGATTTTCAAATGAATAGGTAATGATTCTTATCAAATGTTCACCTCTTCTAATACCTGATCTTCGAGAATTCTGCATTATTTAGTTTCACATATTGTATCCTTACACTTTGACACTATTTGACACTGCTTTATTACATAGCTTTATACATTCCATCAATCATATATCTGTCCTGTCCATGTGTCCTGTGGTGTCCTGATCCCAAGGAAGGAAAGGATAGCGAGGCGTCTGGAGTGCACGGAGAGTGATGCTCCCACCTCCCTGATGCCCCGGGGCCTGGTGGCCAAGCGCATGCTGGAGGAGGACCCTCCTCGGTACACCCGAGCCTCAGACTCCTGTGGGCCTGGGGGGAAGGGTAAGACCTGCACCACACACCTAGTCAGTACACCCGAGCCTCAGACTCCTGTGGGCCTGGGGGATGGGTAAGACCTGCACCACACACCTAGTCAGTACACCCGAGCCTCAGACTCCTGTGGGCCTGGGGGGAAGGGTAAGACCTGCACCACACACCTAGTCAGTCATTTAGGGTAAGCTCTACTGAATACACACACAGTCTTTCCTCTGTAATGGTAATCATTCAGGGTAAGACCTGCCCTACTGACTACACACCTAGTCAGTCCTCTGTAGTGATAATTTAGGGTAAGACCTGCGCTACTGACTTCACACCTAGTCAGTCCTATCTGGTGACAGTCATTTGGGTTAACTTTTTAAAAGCTGTTGTGATTTCTAAGTCTTATTAAAATAATCCACTGTCTACTCAATAGGTTTATTTAGATTTTTCAAATGAGAGTCTGACATTAATTAGCTTTATGAAGACTAGTGTCTTCAGATTTATTAAGTAGGTAACAAGAAAGTATTGCTTTGTTTGATCGTTTTGAGTAGTTTTGTAAGTTGTTATTTTCCCCCATAAAGCATGGCTGAGTTAGTGTAGGAGCCTGGTCTAATCAGAGTTGGCTGAGTTAGTGTAGGAGCCTGGTCTAATCAGAGTTGGCTGAGTTAGTGTAGGAGCCTGGTCTAATCAGAGTTGGCTGAGTTAGTGTAGGAGCCTGGTCTAATCAGAGTTGGCTGAGTTAGTTAGTGTAGGAGCCTGGTCTAATAGTGTAGGAGCCTGGTCTAATCAGAGTTGGCTGAGTTAGTGTAGGAGCCTGGTCTAATCAGAGTTGGCTGAGTTAGTGTAGGAGCCTGGTCTAATCAGAGTTGGCTGGGTAGAGGAGGGCACAGCAGACGAAGTCGTGCACCTTCCTGACCATCGTGTGTGTCCCCTTCCACAGTCAAGCACTACCGGGGGCAGGATACGGAGCGGTCCCCTCCAGAGCGGTCCCCCTGGCTCAGAGGAGGCGGTGGTGGTGCTGAGCCAGGCCGCGCTGAGCCTCCTACCCTGTCCGGCTCCTCCACTGACCCTGCCATCCTCAGCTCCAAGGCTGAGCGCATCGCCCGCTACAAAGCCGAGCGGAGGCGTCAACTGTCGGAGCGCTACGGCATCCTCCTGGACCAAGAGGTGGACATAGACTACACACCACGCTATCGGCGCCGCGAGCTAGAGGCCGCGGAGCGCCAGGCGACCACCAGGAGACTCCCAGACAGACATGAAGAGGAGGATCAGAGCGCGGAGCGCCAGGCGACCACCAGGAGACTCCCGGACAGACATGAAGAGGAGGATCAGAGCGGGGAGCGTAAGGCGCCATACAGCTCTGGAGTGGGCAGAGTATACATGCTGGCACACCCAGACCCCGCTCCCAACACCGCTCTAGGCCCCGCCCCAGGCTCCCAAGCCCGCCCCCTTGCTGGAGAGCGAGCCAGTAGGTTTTCAGAGCGAGAGAAAATGATGAACATGGAGAACTATAGTCGTGGCGTTTCTGCCCCGGAGCGGCCCTCTGGCTCCAGATCCCAGACCCAGCAGCTCCCAAACCATCGTCAACACCCACAGCATCAGCAACATCAGCAGCAGCATCAGCAGCAGCATCATCATCAGCAGCCTCTGCAGCAGCCCTTTACCCCCAAACAGTCTTTGCACCATGAGGCCAACCTCCAGGAGCTGAGTCCCTCCTCCTCCAGGGCTTCTTCCACCAAGGAGCCTCATTTGCCAGCGGTGCCCAGTTCGCCCCGCACCTCCCGCCGCTCCTCGCTGCCCTCCACGCGGTACGGCATATCCCCTGGGGACCTGTTCATCGAGCAGCAGGCCCAGAGCATCCTCAGCAGACAGGGGTGAGTACACAGAGTGCTGGGGGTGTTGGTGTTGGAAGCAGACTAAGAACAGATTGCCTTCCATGCAGTGCTTTTCAGGGGCGGTTTTCCCTTTGACTGATCCTCCAGGCTGCAAAGAAACCAAACAGGAGCTCCTCCTCTCTGGCACGCACAGCAGCATATGAATAAACACATTGCACTCTGGCACGCACAGCAGCATATGAATAAACACATTGCACTCTGGCACGCACAGCAGCATATGAATAAACACATTGCACTCTGGCACGCACAGCAGCATATGAATAAACACATTGCACTCTGGCACGCACAGCAGCATATGAATAAACACATTGCACTCTGGCACGCACAGCAGCATAGGAATAAACACATTGCACTCTGGCACGCACAGCAGCATATGAATAAACACATTGCACTCTGGCACGCACAGCAGCATATGAATAATCACATTGCACTCTGGCACGCACAGCAGCATATGAATAAACACATTGCACTCTGGCACGCACAGCAGCATATGAATAAACACATTGCACTCTGGCACGCACAGCAGCATATGAATAAACACATTGCACTCTGGCACGCACAGCAGCATATGAATAAACACATTGCACTCTGGCACGCACAGCAGCATATGAATAAACACATTGCACTCTGGCACGCACAGCAGCATATGAATAAACACATTGCACTCTGGCACGCACAGCAGCATATGAATAAACACATTGCACTCTGGCACGCACAGCAGCATATGAATAAACACATTGCACTCTGGCACGCACAGCAGCATATGAATAAACACATTGCACTCTGGCACGCACAGCAGCATATGAATAAACACATTGCACTCTGGCACGCACAGCAGCATATGAATAAACACATTGCACTCTGGCACGCACAGCAGCATATGAATAAACACATTGCACTCTGGCACGCACAGCAGCATATGAATAAACACATTGCACTCTGGCACGCACAGCAGCATATGAATAAACACATTGCACTCTGGCACGCACAGCAGCATATGAATAAACACATTGCACTCTGGCACGCACAGCAGCATATGAATAAACACATTGCACTCTGGCACGCACAGCAGCATATGAATAAACACATTGCACTCTGGCACGCACAGCAGCATAGGAATAAACACATTGCACTCTGGCACGCACAGCAGCATAGGAATAAACACATTGCACTCTGGCACGCACAGCAGCATATGAATAAACACATTGCACTCTGGCACGCACAGCAGCATATGAATAAACACATTGCACTCTGGCACGCACAGCAGCATATGAATAAACACATTGCACTCTGGCACGCACAGCAGCATATGAATAAACACATTGCACTCTGGCACGCACAGCAGCATATGAATAAACACATTGCACTCTGGCACGCACAGCAGCATATGAATAAACACATTGCACTCTGGCACGCACAGCAGCATATGAATAAACACATTGCACTCTGGCACAAGCTGCGTCTAACCTCACATGCGCTCTTAATGTTGTCTGAACTTGAAATAACTTGAAACAACTGTTTACTGCTGCCTTTTTGGACCTTGCTGGTGAGACTAATTGGGTAAGGGGAGAAGATGAGGTCACACACATTAAACAGTTGACTATCTATCACAGCTCTCAGTCTACGCTCATAGCCTGTGACAGTAGTTAGAAAGACTTTACCGTCACAGTCTATGAAGTCTGCTGACTGCTGCCGATCACAGTGTGCCATCCAGAGATCCTTCTAGACCCAGGCTCTCTCTCTGCGCTACGCTATTCCTGCTCTGGTTTTATTCAGAGGGTCTTCTCGGGGCCCAGTAAAGGTTGTTGAGGGGATAATGTTTCACAGCTATCAGAGTGGACACCATTTCTGCTTTAAACGCAGATCGCTCCATTCGTTTACAACTTCTAAAAATGGCTGAATATGAAGCGAAAGGTTTAAGGTTTGAACAACACTTTTACCTTAACACTGTCACTGACAAACGGTGGTAGCCCTCAGCTGAGTTAACATGCTCCTGAGCAGAGACTTGTGAAAAGGCTGCATAGCGTCTCTCTCTCTCTAAGCTGTGTGGTTTAATCCACGTTGTCCAGTAGCCGGGCGGCGTTGTCGCAGAGTGACTGGTCTCTCCACACAGACTCAGATGGGGACACCGTGTCTGTGATCAGCTGGCCTTCCAGGTACCACATGAGTGCAATGGATTGAAGACCCAATAATCCCTACCAGTAGAAATGCCATACAACAGCTCAGTCATATTACCATTCAGTAATACTTTCATAACCATCCTTTGTCCCGTTTTGTAAACAAAAATAATCCTTGTAATTCCCCAGTTAACAGCTGCTTGGGTTTGTTGACTGAAATGTAGTTTTCAATCATGAATGTATTGTGTTTAGGCTACAATACAGCCAATGGTACTTGCTGTCGCTAACAGAACTTTACAAAACACAGTCCTTAACTCCATAGAATAGTGTATCTGGCCATACCTGGTTGTCAGAGTAACACGTTGACATTCTAGTGTTGCCGTTGGATGTGTTTTAGTCTGTTTGTGACATTAGTAGCAGGTGAGTGCAGCAGCAGCTGTCATGCTGGATTTGATAACATTGGTCCATGCCATGGCCTTAAAAAGTCACAGTGTGCTGAGCGATCGCGTATAACCTCAGTTTATTAACTCTGTAACCTATAATACAAAGGCCTTGGAAATGCCAGCATATCAGTGTCTCTGTTTTGTTCTACAAAGCCACACAGGCCATCAGGTCCATGCACCACAGCGATGGGGACAAAATTAAGTGTTTTCCTTTAAGAGGGAGCCTGGTAAAGTTTCCTTGCTGTGTCGTCTGTGTAGCTCTCAGTATTTGGACGGGTAAGCATTAACAAGGGTATATTTTTGGACCTGCTTGACCCAGATACACTGCGTGGCAGGCCAGCTGAGTGGCATGTGAGAGGTGGTTGAGGCCGTCCGCCAGCCTTTGAACAATACAAACAGGTGACATTCACAATGGACTGACTAACCTGCAGCCTGGCTGCTGAGGGACGGCTACATCTCTCAGAACAGAGTCATGCTGCGTACTGTTCTATAGTGTTGCACTGATGGTCATGGATCCCATGTGGACCTGACACCGCTTTGGATACGTCAGTAACCCATGGCAACTGGAGGGATTGGTTGCAGTGACAATGTGAGCTTTGTGTAATCCCTGTTGATGCAGCCACTCATCAATTAGGATTAGGGAATAACAGTGGGATTAAAGTGCAAAGGCTAAAGGTCAGTGGTTAACTACCTGATTCTGTGTGTGTGTGTGTGTTGGGGGGGGGGGGGGGGCAAGCTTCAAAAGGGGGAAACCTTTACAATATGTAGAGGCTGGGAGTTAAGGCTTCATCCATGTTCCATATTGTTCATGTCAGAAGCTTGCATGCTCTGCATATGCTGGTATTGTTATTGAAGAGACTTAATGCAATTTGTCTACATTGTATTTCATGATTAGTTTCTACTTCATGACACTGAGGCGCTGGCTAGCAATTATATTTGAAAGTGCTCTTAAATGTAGATTCAAAATCTCACTAATTCATTCCTCTCCTTTAAAGAATCAGAGTAAGAGAAAGAATGTCCAGAGAGGAAAGTGTCCAAAGGGCCCCAGAGTATGGCTCAGACCTCCAGCCAGAGAGCCCAGCTCGCTCTCAGTTCAACACAGCTACATCCACCCCCCAGCACCATGAAGCCCACAGCTACCAAAGAACTGTCCCCCACTCTCAGCCCATCCCTGGGAGCCAGCCTGGCTATAGCCCCATGACAACCAGTCACTCTCAGCCTCCCCCCTCTGGCCCTGCTGTGAACCCCCAGCCCCACCCAGCCCAGCCTGCCTCTGCAGCTACCAAGCTGCCAGGAGGAGCTCCCGTGGTCCCGCCCCGCAGGAGGATGAGTGCAGAGCAGCTCCATGCCGCCCCCAGGGACAGCAGGCCGGCTCCCAGGGAAGAGGTCCACACGGCAGGCCTGCTAAAAAGCAGGAAGGCAGTACTGCCTTCAGAGATACGTCGCCGGGAGAAGAGTGTGGACGAGCCCCAGAGAAGAAGAAATGAGGACACGGAGGCTCCCGTCGGGGATGAACGGCCAAGGGCCACACGAGCTGAGGAAGACTGGGAGAGGCCGAGGGCCACACGAGCTGAGGAAGACTGGGAGAGGCCAAGGGAACGAACAAGAGAGAGGCAAAGGGAGAGGAGTAGGGAGAGTCATCATAGCCAGGGAGAGAGAGCATGCAGGTCCATAGAGTCTCCCCACACTACCCCACACTTACAACCCAGACAGCAACACCCCCCAGAATCTAGCTATCCACAACCTCAAAGGAAACAGCCTCAAGAACCTCAGAGGCAGCAAGAGTCTGAGGGACAATACCAACCACCTCCAAGGCAGTATCAACAAGATCATCGAAGGCCATCGGAGCCCCAGGGGACGCATCCGCAACCTCAAATAAAGCAGCCAGCCCCAGAGCCTATGATCCAGCTGTCCCAGAGGCAGCGTGGGCCCCAAGAACAGACCCCAGCCTACCAAGGGCCCCATCAGCAGCCCCAGAGACAACAGCAGCATGTCTCAGTGAACCAGAGCAGTGACTCTGCCGTCTACCTCCAGAAGACCTCCTCTCTCCCCCAAGTTGCACACAGGGCCACGGACATGTTTGAGGGACCCAAGCCTAAGGTCCGAACCCGCTCCATGTCCGACATCGGGGTGGGCCAGCGCTCAGTCATGTACCGGACGATGGAGAGAACGCCCAGCAGAGAGGGAGCAGTCACTGGGCACCACGCCCGGGATGGAGGGCTGGTCAACGGGGGGGAGTGGGGCGCCCTGGACACCCGGGTGTCTGTGGCCCAGCTCCGACACTCCTACCTGGAGAACGCCAATCGGAAGCCTGAGCTGTAGGTGTCCTGGCATGGCCGCTCTGACTGGCTGCTCTCATCCTGCAGTTTGCACCAGTGTGTTTCTGTTCAACCCTAACACCATGTAGTGTCATTTCACATTCCTTTGACACATCATTCTCATTCTCTCTCCAGTGTCTAATGCCGGCTATTTGAATAATAATGTGTTTGATAACGTCATTTAACACGTAACATTTTTGGATGCACATGCCCACCTTAACTTTGTTGTGGCTGTCTGGACCATCATCTGATGTGATGATCTATGTTATTGCTGCGGATGTGATGATCTATGTGACTGCGGATGTGATGATCTATGTGACTGCGGATGTGATGATCTATGTGATTGCTGATGTGAAGGGTATTCCCACTAATTTGTCCGTGTGTGGTTGCGGTGCGGTGAGGTTGCGGTGCGGTGAGGTTGTGCTCTCCTTGTGTGGTAATCTCTAATCTCCAGTATATGGATTACCGTATGTGTCCATCTAACCTGGATGGCATTGCCCTGAACCACAACAAACTTCTAAATCTGTTGTCTTCGTTGCCCCCCCCCTGCACACATGACCATATAAGGGAGGCTAAGGTGGTGGAGCTAAGTCCCATGGAGGTTGCCCCGTGTGGGGGGAGTGATCGGGACATGGGCACCAGAAGGCCTCGGCGATACATCACTCCAGGGGACAACCGCAAGTCCTCTGAGAGGTTTAGGACTCAGCCCATCACCTCCGCAGAGCGTCTGGAATCAGACAGGTACTGAAGCCCACACTCTCACTGTCAGCCTCTACTGAGTCCCACACTCTGACTGTCAGCCTCTACTGAGTCCCACACTCTCACTATCAGCCTCTACTGAGTTCCACACTCTCACTGTCAGCCTCTACTGAGTCCCACACTCTCACTGTCAGCCTCTACTGAGTCCCACACTCTCACTGTCAGCCTCTACTGAAGCCCACACTCTCACTGTCAGCCTCTACTGAGTCCCACACTCTCACTGTCAGCCTCTACTGAAACCCACACTCTCACGTGTCAGCCTCTACTGAAGCCTAGCTTTCACTGTCAGCCTCTACTGAAGTCTAGCTTTCACTGTCAGCCTC
Organism: Galaxias olidus; assembly: GCA_026901105.3. Lineage (NCBI taxonomy): Eukaryota > Metazoa > Chordata > Actinopteri > Galaxiiformes > Galaxiidae > Galaxias > Galaxias olidus. Next base: position 698,190 of record JAPMUY010009855.1, read on the forward strand.
TACTGAAGCCTAACTTTCACTCTCAGGCTCTACTGAAGCCTAGCTTTCATTATGGAGGACACATATTTCAAGACTGGAGCAGTTTTATGAAAAGATACATTGGGCTTGCAAAATACTCTTACAAGGGCGATTGTTTCAATTCAGCTTCTGAGAATTGACCATGTAATATCACAACAATGAATGGCATATAACTGAGTGTTTTTCTCTGCCAGGTCCCGTATGAGTCCTGTCCAGCTTCAGGACACTGAAGGCAAGTACCTGAATCCAACGTCTCACTCCCTCTGATTCTATTTATCATCAGACATCATGCTGTTTCAACTTTGAAAGTTCCGTTGCTGAACAGTGACAGCTGTTGATGGATCAGTCTTCAAAGGGTCAGCTAGCGTTGGGTTGCTATGAAGGGATAACCACGTGCTCAGTGGAGTGAGCGTACTGGAGAAGCTCTAGTGGGTTGTGTGGTCTGACAGGTGTTTTTCCTTCAGTGGATGAAGAGAAGCTTGACGAGAGGGCTAAGATGAGCGTAGCTGCAAAGAGGTCTCTCTTCAGGGTAAGCTACCTTCATCCTTCCTGCTCAAAGGCGAATGCACGCTTTGACTATGCTTCCATTTACAACTGATATTTCAGAACCTGTATTGGGATTGTTTGTGTAGCTGCTCTATTCAGAGTTGACCTCTAACTGGTCTTAAGGCTGACGTAATCCTCCTCTTCCCTGTGGCAGGAACTCGAGAAGACACTTGAGGGAGGCGTTCCCAAGCCAAGATCCCGGAACGCTGCCGTGGAGAGGCGTCTAAGGAGGGCCCTGGACCGCTCCTACACCCAACCTGTCACCAATAAGGAGGTCGTCACCGCTGCCACGTAGGTCCAGCTGTTGCAGACCAGTCTGAACCTGAGTCAGATAGCTTTAATCGTCATCGCTGCCACGTAGGTCCAGCTGTAACAGACCAGTCTGAACCTGAGTCAGATAGTCTGCATATTCTGCTTTAATTGCCTCATAGATTTAGTGCTGACTGTGCCCTTGCTTCTTGGATGTGCTCTGGGCCTATGTATCTTTATATTGTGTCTTAATGATCCCTTCCCATCCTGTGACACTTTTCCCTCTGCACAATAAAGAAACCCCGCTATCTCCACCTCACACTCAGTGAGTGTCCATAGCAGCGGAGCTCGTGTTCCCAGTCCCACTGTAGTCAGCACATCTCTGACTAGCTTCAGGTACACACCTTTTCATCAGCACTCTTTGCATGCTGGTCTGCATGCGTGCTTGCACGTGTGTTTGTGTGTGCATGCGTGCTTGCATGTGTGTTTGTGTCTGCGTGATTCTGTGTGTGTGTGTGTCTGCATGTTTCTGTGTGTGTGTGTGTGTGTGTGTGTGTGTGTGTGTGCGTGCAAGCGCAAAGCTTTTGAATCCAATGAAAGTTTGCTTTCCACTTTTCTAACTGGTCCTCCTGTCTGAACTACTTCACAATGTCGACACAACTTCACTGTTCAAGCCTGTATTTGACGAAATAGTCATCATCATCATCATCGTCATCCGCTTGGTCCGGGGTCGGGTCGCGGAGGTAGCAGTTCAAGCAGGGCATCCCAAACTTCCCTTTTCCGGGCCACATTAACCAGCTCTGACTGGGGGATTCCAAGGCGTTCCCAGGCCAGTGTGGAGATATAATCCCTCCACCTGGTCCTAGGTCTGCCCCGCGGCCTCCGCCCAGCTGGACGTGCCTGGAACACCTCCCTAGGGAGGCGGCCAGGTGGCATCCTTACTAGATGCCCGAACCACCTCAACTGGCTCCTTTCTACGCAAAGAAGCAGCGGCTCTACTCCGAGTCCCTCACGAATGGCTGAACTTCTCACCCTATCCCTAAGGGAGATGCCAGCTACCCTCCGGAGGAAACTCATTTCCGCCGCTTGTATCCGCGATCTAGTTCTTTCGGTCATGACCCACCCTTCATGACCATAGGTGAGAGTAGGAACGAAGATAGACCGGTAGATTGAGAGCTTTGTCTGGCTCAGCTCTCTGTCACAACGGTGCGATAGAGCGACTGCAACACCGCACCCGCTGCTCCAATTCTCCGGCCCATCTCTCGTTCCATTTTACCCTCACTCGAGAACAAGACCCCAAGATACTTGAACTCCTTCACTTGGGGTAAAGACTCATTCCCTACCTGGACTAGACAATCCATCGGTTTCCTGCTGAGAACCATGGCCTCAGATTTGGAGGTGCTGATCCTCATCCCAGCCGCTTCACACTCGGCTGCGAACCGATCCAATGAGTGCTGCAGGTCGCAGACTGATGATGCCATCAGGACCACATCATCTGCAAAAAGCAGTGATGCAATCCTCTGCCCACCAACCCGCAGCCCCCTCCCCGCGGCTACGCCGTGAGATCCTGTCCATGAAAACCACAAACAGGATAGGTGACAAAGCGCAGCCTTGGAGGAGGCCAACCCTCACCGGAAACGAGTCCGACTTACTGCCGCAGACCCGGACACAGCTCTCGCTTTGGGAGTACAGAGATTGGATGGCTCTGAGTAGAGACCCCCTCACCCCATACTTCCGCAGCACCTCCCACAGTATCTCCCGGGGAACCCGATCATACGCCTTCTCCAAATCCACAAAACACGTGTAGACCGGATTGGCATACTCCCAGGCCCCCTCAAAGATCCTCGCGAGGGTAAAAAGCTGGTCCGTTGTTCCACGACCAGGCCGGAAACCGCATTGTTCCTCCTCAATCCGAGGTTCGACTATCGGTCGAACCCTCCTTTCCAGCACCCTGGAGTATACTTTCCCGGGGAGGCTGAGTAATGTGATGCCTCTGTAGTTGGCACACACTCTCCGGTCCCCCTTTTTGAACAGGGGAACCACCACCCCGGTCTGCCACTCCTTAGGTACTGTCCCCGACTTCCACGCAATGTTGATAAGACGTGTCATCCATGACAGTCCCTCAACACCCAAAGCCTTCAGCATTTCTGGGCGGATCTCATCAACCCCTGGGGCTTTGCCACTGTGGAGTTGTTTGACTACCTCAGTGACCTCCGCCAGGGAGATTGATGCTGATCCCCCATCATCCTCCAGCCCTGTCTCTACCATGTAGGGTGGGTTTGTCGGGTTCAGGAGTTCCTCAAAGTGCTCCTTCCACCTCCCAATCACCTTGTCAGTTGAGGTCAACAACGTCCCATCCTTACTGTAAACAGCTTGAATGGTTCCCTGCTTTCCCCTCCTGAGGTGTCGGATGGTCTTCCAGAACCGCTTTGGCGCCAGCCGAAAGTCCTTCTCCATGGTTTCTCCGAACTCCTCCCACACCCGCTGCTTTGCTTCTGCCACGGCCGAGGCTGCAGTCCTTCGGGCCTGTCGGTACCTTGCAACTGCCTCCGGAGTCGCCCGGGACAGCATGTCCCGGAAGGCCTCCTTCTTCAATCGGACGGCTCCCCTGACCACCGGTGTCCACCAGGATGTTCGAGGGTTACCGCCCCTTGAGGCACCTAAGACTTTGAGACCACAACTCTCAGACGCAGCTTTAGCAATGGAGGCTTTGAACATCGCCCACTCCGGTTCAATGCCCCCAGCCTCCACAGGGATGCCAGAGAAGCCCCGCCGGAGGTGTGAGTTGAAGGCCTCCCGGACCGGGGACTCCTCCAGACGTTCCCAGTTCACCCGCACTACACGCTTGGGCTTACCAGGTCTGTCCAGAGGCTTCCCCGCCACCTGACCCAACTCACCACCAGATGGTGATCAGTTGACAGCTATGCTCCCCTCTTCACCCGAGTGTCCAAAACATATGGCCTCAGGTCCGATGATACGATAACAAAATCGATCATCGACATTCTGCCTAGGGGGCTCTGGTACCAGGTACACTTATGAGCATCCTTATGTTTGAACATGGTGTTTGTTATGGCCATTCCATGACTAGCACAGAAGTCCAATAACAAGCCACCACTCGGGTTCAGATCGGGAGGCCGTTCCTCCCAATCACGCCTCTCCAAGTGTCTCCATCATTGCCCACATGTGCGTTGAAGTCCCCCAGCAAGACTAGAGTCCCCCTCAGGAGCCCCATACAAGGCTCCATCCAGGGTCTCCAAAAAGGCCGAATACTCCGAACTGCTGTTCGGTGCATAGGCACAGACAACAGTCAGAGTTTTCCCCCCCATGACCCGCAGGCGTAGGGAGGCGACCCTCTCGTCCACTGGGGTAAATTCCAACATAGAGGCACTTAGCCGGGGACTCGTGAGTATCCCCACACCAGCCTTGCGCCTCTCACCCTGGGGAGCTCCGGAGAAGAATAGAGTCCAACCCCTATCCAGAAGTGAGGTTCCAGAGCCGAGGCTGTGCGTAGAGGTAAGCCCCACCAGATCCAGCTGGTAGCGCTCCACCTCCCGCACAAGCTCCGGCTCCTTCCCTCCCAGAGAGGTGACGTTCCACGTCCCCAAAGCCAGCCTCTGCCACCCGGGTCCGATCCGTCGAAAACCTCTGCCTTCACTGCCACCTTTCTGGCAGCGCACCCGACCCCCTTGGTTTTTCCCGCGGGTGGTGAGCCCACGGGACGGAGAAGGCGAGACGTTGGTGTTGTCCACGTTGCTTTTTCGAGCTATGCCCGTCCGGGCTCCGTGGCAAGCCCGGCCACCAGGCGCTCGCTGACGGGTCCTCCTCCTGGGCCTGGCTCCAGAAGGGGACCCCGGGCTTCCTCCGGGCCGGGTATCATCCTCTCTTTTAGTTTTTTCCATGAGGGTTTTTGAACCATTCTTAGTCCGGCCCCTCGCCCGAGACCAATTTGCCATGGGAGACCCTACCAGGAACACAAGGTTCCAGACAACACAGCCCCCAGGTTCATAGGGACACACAAACCTCTCCACCACGATAAGGTGATGGTTCCCGGAGAGGCCGAAATAGTGACTTACTAATACCTTATGACCTGATAAATAACCCAGTTAGTAATTGTTCAAGAAGGAATTTCGTTTTTATAATCTAACATTTATTTATGATAAGATTATGGTTTATGACGTGTAAAGATGCTTGGAACTCTAAGTTTCTATGAAGTTTTGCATGTCAGCTCCACAGCGCCCTCTGGTGTGTGTTTACTGGTACAGTCAAACTAGTCACGTTATAGTGCTGCTGTTTCCCGCTGACACACCCTCAGCTTATTGCCTAGGTTACCAGGTAATGCTATATGAGCATCATTTCAGAGGACGCTGCTCTTGATATAGACAAATTCCACATTTCCTTACAGCCTAGTATTGACTCATAACTATTTTTTAAATCTTGTACATGATCTCTTCTGTTCAAGTGGTTCCTGTATTAATTATCATGGGAAAGAAAAGGTCTAAATCATATCTAAGTGTTGGTTAAAAGTGTCTGTTGAGGACAGTAAATCGCCTGTGGTTGGGTGTCTCCACGTGCACATCCTTTGTTTAGTGACTGGACTGACATGTGAAGGATTGAGCTGACCTTGTACCCTGGCCAATGATCTGGCCCCATGGAGGCCACAGCCACTGATGACCCTGACACCATCATCTTGATGTGGCTGGGCCTTTTTAGTTATGTGCAGTTTGGGAGTATCCTATTTGATGCCTTGTCTCCCTTGTGATTAGACATCATATTTAAATGTACACGCTAATGGGTTTTCTGGCGTTTAAACTCCACACAAAGCTATATATTTAACACTGTGTACTGCTACTTAACTGGTTATTGCAATGTTGAGAAATCTTTGTCATTTTTAAGTTTTGTATGTGTTTTGGTTAATTACAATTGACAAATCTTTTGCACTTAAACTGCTTTCTAAATGAAAAGATTCTCAGCAAAAGAGCCCTTTTCCCTTTCCATATGTTGTTGTCCTTCCTCCATAGCTTTCAGGCATCCTCCCAGCCGGAGTCTGGCCCTGGTGACCTGGACACGGAGAACCAGGATGTCCAGATGCAGCCAAACCCTCAAACCCTGGCATTGGAAGGGGAGGAGGGGGCACTGGGTCCTGATGAGCCCGACCTGTCCTCCCTCAGCCTGGCTGAGAAGATGGCCCTGTTCAGCCGCCTGTCAGATGGACCCTCCGGGGCCACAGGCCGAGGTGACACACGCCAGCGTAGAGCCAACGCCCGCTTCCAGACCCAGCCCATCACACAGGGAGAGGTGCAGCAGGTAGGCCCTCTACACTGCTCTCACAGCCAGTACCTAATGGTATTCTCACTGTGTGCAGATGAGCTGGAGGTCGGGGATGTGTTGTGAAAATGACATACGTAACTTTCCTTCCTATTCAGCATATCGTCTTCCCTGTCCAATACATTCTTCTGTGTTAGACTCTTCTGGCCCGTTCTGGTTCATCTCCATTGCAGGACACACATCTGATTTTTCCTAATGACTAGAGAGCAGCTTCATGCTGATGTAGGCCAGAGCTGCTTCATGCTGACGTAGGCCAGAGCGGCTTCATGCTGACGTAGGCCAGAGCGGCTTCATGCTGACGTAGGCCAGAGCGGCTTCATGCTGACGTAGGCCAGAGCGGCTTCATGCTGACGTAGGCCAGAGCGGCTTCATGCTGACGTAGGGCAGAGCGGCTTCATGCTGACGTAGGCCAGAGCGGCTTCATGCTGACGTAGGCCAGAGCGGCTTCATGCTGACGTACGCCAGAGCGGCTTCATGCTGACGTGCGCCAGAGCGGCTTCATGCTGATGTCACAGGGTTCTTCACCGTCGTGTTGCTCAAACCAGCGGTTCGTAATAGTTCTAGTAATAGGTGGACCATATTGATAACCCAGCACTGCTCTGTACTGTTAGTTAAAGGTGGACCATATTGATAACCCAGCACTGCTCTGTACTGTTAGTTAAAGGTAACCATATTGATAACCCAGCACTGCTCTGTACTGTTAGTTAAAGGTGGACCATATTGATAACCCAGCACTGCTCTGTACTGTTAGTTAAAGGTGGACCATATTGATAACCCAGCACTGCTCTGTACTGTTAGTTAAAGGTGGACCATATTGATAACCCAGCACTGCTCCGTACTGTTAGTTAAAGGTGGACCATATTGATAACCCAGCACTGCTCTGTACTGTTAGTTAAAGGTGGACCATATTGATAACCCAGCACTGCTCTGTACTGTTAGTTAAAGGTGGACCATATTGATAACCCAGCACTGCTCTGTACTGTTAGTTAAAGGTGGACCATATTGATAACCCAGCACTGCTCTGTACTGTTAGTTAAAGGTGGACCATATTGATAACCCAGCACTGCTCTGTACTGTTAGTTAAAGTCATCTCTGACCCAGCACTGCTCTGTACTGTTAGTTAAAGTCATCACTGACCCAGCACTGCTCTGTACTGTTGGTTAAAGTCATCACTGACCCAGCACTGCTCTGTACTGTTAGTTAAAGTCATCACTGACCCAGCACTGCTCTGTACTGTTAGTTAAAGTCATCACTGACCCAGCACTGCTCTGTACTGTTGGTTAAAGTCATCACTGACCCAGCACTGCTCTGTACTGTTAGTTAAAGTCATCACTGACCCAGCACTGCTCTGTACTGTTGGTTAAAGTCATCACTGACCCAGCACTGCTCTGTACTGTTAGTTAAAGTCATCACTGACCCAGCACTGCTCTGTACTGTTAGTTAAAGTCATCACTGACCCAGCACTGCTCTGTACTGTTAGTTAAAGTCATCACTGACCCAGCACTGCTCTGTACTGTTAGTTAAAGTCATCTCTGACCCAGCACTGCTCTGTACTGTTAGTTAAAGTCATCTTTGGTGTCCACGCACTCACAGGATTCTGAAGCCACAGTTACCTCGCATCTGGCCAATCAGGGAGAACAAGTAAGGTCACCTGCTCCCTGTATGGAGTGCCTCATTGGGCATTAGCTGCCTGTGCACTCGTAGTGTTTGTGAGGCTTGCTACTGTAGTAACCAATGCCTTTATTGTCAAGCTCAGCAGCTGAGGCTATTCTAGTCTGTGGTTTTACCATTTTGACGTGGGATACGTGACTGTGATGTGTTGCATGTAAATCTCAATGGTAAAGGAAGTGAAAATCAATGCCTTGGTTCCATGTTGCCATCATCAACATGTAGGAAGTGCAGCATGCAAGAAAATGGAGCAACGAGTATTTGAAAGGCCTTTTACTTTTGGACCGATTTGTTTGCAGCTATATTTATTTAGAAGTTCCGCCCCTGATTTCAGTCACATCTCAATCCTAAAGCCTCCTGTCTGCATCCCGGATGGCTGTTTGTCTCTTCATGGAAGGGGAAAAGTGGAATGTTGCTCTAAATACTTCAGTATAGGAGATCTATGTATGCTATAAATATAATTTTTGTTTTGTTTACGATATTCCATGGAACAATTAAGTAGCCTCCTTGATTCAATAATCTGTATCTTAAGGCATGCTCTTTTCATAGTAGTTTTAGAGGTTTGCTATTTGACTGATTGATTTGAAAGATTCCCTGCTTCAGTGATGTCCTGCTGGGTCGCTACCCTACTTCATCTCTGCTTGCCCTGTCCATCATGCACACATATGCAGTATATCTGACTGTCCATCTCTTTGTGTAGCAATCTGTTTGAAATGTCTCCATCTCTGAATACAGCTTCGGAATGGGGGTGGGGTCAAGCTGGAGCCCTTATCTGCCTCTTTGGTCCGCTCGGTCGCCACGGTCACCTCCCAGGCCTCTGTTGCCATGGTAACTGCTGCACCGGGCGGTGTCTCGACCGACTCACTGCATCCTGGGAAATCCTCGGCTGTCCCCTACAGCCCTGCCCAGCAACAGTCTGCCCCCACTACCGTCCTCCACCAGGAGAGGGCGGTAAGGTACTTCTCCATGACCCAGAGCGGGGACCCCAGCCCCCCCGAGCCAGAACTCACGTCCCCCCCTCCTCTCTCCGACTACCAGCAAGGGAAAGCCAGGCAGAGGGAGGAGGAGGAGGAGGAGGGGGGCTGGAGGAGGGAGGAGGGGGAGAGGGGCCGAGGAGGAACCAGGGAAAAGAGCCACAGCAGAGAGGAGGGTAAGCTGCACTCCCCTGACAGGGACAGCAGCAGCAAGCAGCAGCTCTACCTGCAGCCCCAGCCTCTCTCCCACCTCCTGGACGGTACCAGAGCCCCAGAGCAGCCGCGTGAGGAGCCCCAGGACAGGAGCGCAGGGGGAGGGGGTCACTGCACAGAGACAGCAGCCCTGCACAGCTCCTCTGGACAGGAGCAGCAAGCCGACTGGATCAGGAGCCACTCACTGCTCTCAGGTAGGGGGGGGGGGGGGGGGGGGGGGGGCTGGGCTGGGCTGGGTTGGGCTTGGGCTGGGGTGGGCTGGGCTGGGCTGGGCTGGGCTGGGCTGGGCTGGGCTGGGCTGGGCTGGTGGGGGTAGACAGCAGAATGGAGAGAGAGAGGGTGGAGGTGGGGATGAACCCAAAGACTGGGAGGAAAGACATGAGTGAAGGAGGGGTGAGTAAAGAAAGAGGGAGATGAGGGAAGGAGAAACACAGGGCAGAAACAGAGGAAAGCACCGGTACAAAGAGAAAGGGAAAAAGGAGAGAGGTAAGGACTGAGACAGAGGAGAAAGGGAGCAGGGACGGTGTGTTTTAAAGGCAGTGCATGACCTGATTCTAACTGTCTCTAACACAGCATGCTAGCTCACATTGCTGCTTTCTGCTGGCTGCACATGCCTATCTCCATCGGGGATGTGTGATTTACTTAAAGCGCTTCTGTGTTCACCACACACACTGTGTTACACACACACACACACACACACACACAGACACGGAGGGAGAGAGCCAGACGGCTGATCTAATTAGCATTTCTCCTGCCTTAGCCCCCTGCTCCCTTTGTCTGCGGAGACAAACCCCTTTCCCTCATAAGCTGTTTGTCAGCAAGCAGACATTTGCAATTTGATTCTATGTGTGTGTGTATCTGCATGTGTGGTAATAGTGCTGTGGCTATCTTGCATGGTGTGGGTGGATGCAGACACAGAGTTAACACACTGGGTTTCCAGGGGTAGTTTTTTCAGTGGCCAACGCTAACACAGCTACCCCGTGCAGGTGGAGGAATGATTCGAGAACTAAGCAGTGAGCAGAGCAGGTGAGAGCTAGACAGCGAGGAATACAATCAGAGCCGGATCTGTGTCTGTGTCTGGACACCTTTGATTCACTCCCGCTGGGACAGCCTGTATTTACTGAACACACACACAGCTACATGCCTAACCCTACTCATCTACAGTATGTATGTGTGTGTGTGCTAATGTGTGTGTTTTTGCTGCTGTGCTTTCAGACGTCGCGGAGCCCCCTCTGTCATTGAGAAGTGCGACAGCGACCACAGTGTCCTCCAGGAGTGTGTCTCACACCTCAAGCACCCAGCAACAACCGCAACCCTCCTACGCCCACGCTCCACAAACCCTCCCCAAGCCTCCCACCCAGCCCAAAGGACAAGCCCCAACTCCACCCTACGCCCAGCCCCATCCTCAACCCATACCCTCTGCCCAGCTCCCCCAGGGCCTGCCCCAAGCTCAACCCATACCCTCTGCCCAGCCCCCCCAACCTCAGCCCCAACCTCAACCTATACCCTCTGCCCAGCCCCCCAACCTCAGCCCCAAACGCAACCCATACCCTCTGCTCAGCCCCCCCAACCTCAGCCCCTAACTCAACCCATACCCTCTGCCCAGCCCCCCCAGGGCCCGCCCCTAACTCAACCCAAGCCTCTAGCCAAAGCCTTTCAGCCAGGGTCCCAGCCCCCTCCTCCCCAAACCCTGCCCAAGCCCACCTCCTTCCTCCAGCCTCTGGTCAAATCCCAGTCCCTGCCCCTGGACAACAGGCAGGACGTCAGCAGCCTCCCCACTGACCTGCTGTCCCCCACTGAGAGTGACCAGCAGTCTGACAGCATGTCCAAACAGATGTCCATCAAAGAGAGGTGAGGGGGGGACAACCAATCAGACCTAACACCATCCTAGTTGTGGGGACTCAGACCTTATTAGACTCTAACAGTAACACCATCCTAGCTGTGGATAATCAGACCTTATTAGACTCTGACAGTAACACCATCCTAGCTGTGGATAATCAGACCTTATTAGACTCTAACAGTAACACCATCCTAGCTGTGGGGACTCAGACCTTATCAGACTGTAACAGTAACACCATCCTAGCTGTGGATAATCAGACCTTATTAGACTGACAGTAACACCATCCTAGCTGTGAGGACTCAGACCTTATTAGACTCTGACAGTAACACCATCCTAGCTGTGGATAATCAGACCTTATTAGACTCTAACAGTAACACCATCCTAGCTGTGGGGACTCAGACCTTATCAGACTCTAACAGTAACACCATCCTAGCTGTGGGGACTCAGACCTTATCAGACTCTAACAGTAACACCATCCTAGCTGTGGGGACTCAGACCTTATTAGACTGACAGTAACACCATCCTAGCTGTGGATAATCAGACCTTATCAGACTGTAACAGTAACACCATCCTAGCTGTGGATAATCAGACCTTATCAGACTCTAACAGTAACACCATCCTAGCTGTGGATAATCAGACCTTATTAGACTGACAGTAACACCATCCTAGCTGTGGATAATCAGACCTTATCAGACTCTAACAGTAACACCATCCTAGCTGTGGGGACTCAGACCTTATTAGACTCTAACAGTAACACCATCCTAGCTGTGGGGACTCAGACCTTATTAGACTGACAGTAACACCATCCTAGCTGTGGGGACTCAGACCTTATTAGACTGACAGTAACACCATCCTAGCTGTGGGGACTCAGACCTTATTAGACTGACAGTAACACCATCCTAGCTGTGGGGACTCAGACCTTATCAGACTCTAACAGTAACACCATCCTAGCTGTGGATAATCAGACCTTATTAGACTCTAACAGTAACACCATCCTAGCTGTGGATAATCAGACCTTATCAGACTGTAACAGTAACACCATCCTAGCTGTGGATAATCAGACCTTATCCGACTGACAGTAACACCATCCTAGCTGTGGGGACTCAGACCTTATCAGACTCTAACAGTAACACCATCCTAGCTGTGGATAATCAGACCTTATTAGACTGACAGTAACACCATCCTAGCTGTGGGGAAACGTGGTGGCTGTGCACGGTTTTAAACTCACCACTACAACTTGTCATAGACATTAAGAAAACATCAAAGATTGTCTCAAAAACATTGAATTGTAGATGCATATAAGTGCTGATTCATAAGTATGATTGTATGTCTGTATCTGTGAATGTCTGGTCAGATAGATAGCTTTATTTCACGTCTTACTCTGTCTGGAGGGGACACCGAATCAAAACTGGAAGCTGCTCTCTAGTGGAGATCCTTTGCATAGACTGCCATGCTTTTAGCTTCCCAGCATGCCAGCATCAGACAGAATCGGGGCACAGCATCTAAATCTCTCCTTGCTTCCTGCGTCCTTTCTGTCAGGATCCAACCTTTAGAGGGAAGGGGAGTTTATTTTTGGCCATGCTGTATTTCTCCAGCTTCACTGCTTACAGAGAGGAGTGTGAGTCTTCAGAGACTGAGCTGCTTGTGCAGAGATTTCCTCCTGTAATGGCCTCATTTTGGCTCTCCCCACCACAGCTTGGCTGAAAGGATGATATACTATGTATTTTCAAGGCCAGCCATCCTCTAGCAGGTTTCATGTATTTTGGGTTTTGTCACGGTGTTTTCTCTAAACTAGTCTATTCAGGGGGGCATCATCCTAGTGGATGTTTTACCTGGAGTCAATCAATATGGATTCACCAATTCATATTTGATATAATCTATCATTTTGATATGAATAACTGAAGCCTCCAGGGCCTAATGCTAGGCCAGCCAGCTGAGATGGGTGTTGTGTCTGCCACACCACGCTGCTGCCATGGAGATCCCCTCCTGACGGCTCCATAAAGCTCTGTTCCTCTGTGTGTGTGTGTGTGTGTGTGTGTGTGTGTGTGTGTGTGTGTGTGTGTGTGTCAGACTGGCGCTGCTGAAGAAGAGTGGCGAGGAAGACTGGAAGAACCGCATCAACAGGAAACAGGAAGTGGTGAGGGAGGCCTCCAGGGAGCAGCAGGCGGAGATATGGGAGGCCTCCAGGGAGCAGCAGGCGGAGATATGGGAGGACCAGCACACCTACAAGAAAAAGGTCCGGCACACAACTCCTGACTGCGGCTAGCTTGTTATGTGATCAGCAGTCCATTGTTTTAGCTGCTCATATGACTTCATACTAAAGTTAACTTGTCATTATAAGCCATGTAACATCCTATCACATACTTGACATGGGTTCATGTACTAACCCATGCAGACTGGAGTGCAGCGAGTTGTAGAACTAATTTTGGGGATGAATACATTTTTCTGATGATATTATAATACTTAATGTTGGTAAGATGACATACATATTATATCATATACATTAAGAGTGAAAAGTGACACAAATGCCACTTGTATATCTCTTATCTCTTTGATCCAGTTGTTAACAGGTTAACTAGTAAACAAACAAACTCCCTGATGAAGTCTGGGGCTTTGGAGATACTTATGTCTACATTTCTGTACGTCCAGTCAGATTAAGTCATTTCTGGCAAACTCAGCAGATGGGGTTTCACTTCTGCGTGTCCTAATTGCTCGCTGGGCGGCTCATTTTTCCATGAGTAAGCATGAGACATCAGGATAGCATGTTTCAGTACAGTCCGGTTTTCTGTGTCAAAGAGAATACCATAGCAGTACAATCAAACTTTTTAAATAATGATAAGTTACATATTCCAGACTTTCAATGGCTGCCGTACTTTATATTCTGTTACATTTATAATGTGTGTTCTTACTGTCCCTAACATGGCCAACCTGTGTTTAAGCCTTAGAGGCAGTAGCAGATCCTGGCATAGGCCACATAGGCAACTGCCCTGGGGCGGAACATTCTGAGGGGTGCACAGCCGCACGCTGTGTGTGCATCCCATACAAACACACACACGTACGCATAACAAACACACACACGTACGCATAACGAACACACACACGTACGCATAACGAACACACACACGTACGCATAACGAACACACACACGTGCACACACATTTCTGTTCTCAGTTTAAGCACGTTAAACTGTTGGTTTAGTCTGGACCCTTGACTGACAGGGGCAGGAGGATGGGCAATAATGAAGTCACACACACAAGATATATTGACAGAAAACACAATCTCTCCAACGCATGAGAATAAAAAGGGCAAAGCCATCTCAGGCACAATTTAGAAAGAAGACAAAAGAAGAGGAGAAATGTGGAAAATATAAATCTATAAATATAAATCTATAAATATAAATCTATAAATATAAATCTATAAATATAAATCTATTTATATAAATATAATAATATGAAGCTATTAATATGAAGCTATTCATTGTCTCTTATATACTGTAGACATGTGTGTGTCAGATAAGGTCAACAAGGCATTGTCACAAAGAGAGGGACAACAGTGACCTTTCGTCTGAGGTCATCTGACCGTTCCTGTGCTGCTTGTGCTTAACCCTCAGGAGGAAGGGCTGCTCCTAGCTGAGTACCCGGCGGTGTCTGTGTCTGAACAGCTGTGGGTAAGCCACGCCCACGCTCAGCCAGTCAGCTCAGTGTGACACCCCAGTCAGCTCAGTGTGACACCGGCTCTGTCCAATGAGCTCAGTGTGAGACCGGCTCTGTCCAATGAGCTTTGTGTGACACCTGCTCTGTCCAATGGGCTTTGTGTGAGACCTGCTCTGTCCAATGGGCTCAGTGTGAGACCTGCTCTGTCCAATGGGCTCAGTGTGAGACCTGCTCTGTCCAATGAGTTTTGTGTGGAGTTTGTGTAAGGTGTGGTGCAGGTCTTTCCAGTCCGTTGTTGGCCAGCCTGCCTGTGAGGTTTTGAATGCAGCGTGTTGCTGACTTGTTTGTTCATGCTTTGGCCACTGTTCCTTTTAGGATATGCACTGAATGCAATATGTTTTCTACCAGAGTTTTCAATGAGCGCATGATTGCAACCTGCTTTGAATCGCAGAGTAGCTGTCGTTGAAAGGTGCATCAATGGCAGGAAAGTGTACTAACAGCACGAAGTAGCCTAATAATATGTCACTGGCGATGTCCATCCCAGACTTTCATCCCTGTTTGAGGCAGCAGCTGCTTTGTGCATGGCTAATAAATTGCAACCAGCTGTTTGGCATGTAACCGGCAACCCCTAACAGTTTAGGAGACAAACAAGAAGCACTTGTGTTGCTTGTGTTGCTTTTGATACTTGCCTCCATTGAGTGGATATTGAATTGCAGTTTGTTTATACTTGAGAGAATCCATAAAGACACTGTTCTTCACATTATGGGTGAATCAGGAGATCTGACACACACTGATCTGTGGTCTGTACACATTATGGGTGAATCAGGAGATCTGACACACACTGATCTGTGGTCTGTACACATTATGGGTGAATCAGGAGATCTGACACACACTGATCTGTGGTCTGTACACGTTATGGGTGAATCAGGAGATCTGACACACACTGATCTGTGGTCTGTACACGTTATGGGTGAATCAGGAGATCTGACACACACTGATCTGTGGTCTGTACTCGTTATGGGTGAATCAGGAGATCTGACACACACTGATCTGTGGTCTGTACACATTATGGGTGAATCAGGAGATCTGACACACACTGATCTGTGGTCTGTACACATTATGGGTGAATCAGGAGATCTGACACACACTGATCTGTGGTCTGTACTCGGCACACGTTTGTCTTTCTGCACTTCTCTCTGTTGTCCTTGTTCCACTCATCCATCCGCCTCTATCCCCAGGAGCCTGTGTTTTCCTCTACCTATTCTCCTCCCCTCTCACTTGGGCAAAAGTGTCAGATAATTGACCCCCATAGCCAGGTAAGGCCAAACGTCCACAGGCTGTGTGCTTCCCCTGTGTGACACATCACTGCATGGAGAAAAGCTCATTTGCAAGTTGGTAACTTGCTAAAGATCATTTTATTGTGTGATTTTTTGACCAGCTCAAGGTAACTTCACACACACTAGTCTCAGATATTTCCTGAGAAGAACTCTTTACTTATATGTCATGTATGCAGTACAAATGTCCAACGTTGTCTTTGAAGGACACCCCGATAACCTTGAGCGTCTCTATGGCAACCTACAATCTATTTGGTGAATGCAACATAATTTCTATGCAGCAGTATTCTATAAGAACTGTACCAAAACGTCAACCGTTACATGTACATAAATGTAGGATTAAAAGCTCCAGGTCTGAGTGTGGCTCCTGCCTGTGTGTTTAGAAGCTGGGCAGGGACGTGGAGGCCCAGATGAGCATCGAGGAGAGGAAGCTGATGATCTCCACCCGAGAGGAGGCCTGGATGTCCAGAGGAAAGGGAGCAGCCAACGACTCCAGCCAGTACACCGTGGCGACACGCATGGTCAGGAAAGGTCAGGATGGGCAGCTTTTACAATCATGGCAGAAACAACCAAATCTTTGGTAACATTTCTTTATGCAGTATCTTCAGATGCCGACGGCGGGTTCTCACTGATAGGTTGGGGTTAGTTGTTTGTATCAGTCCGTTCTGTGTTCAGGTCTGGCTGCCTCCTCCTCGGCCATCAGCCCCATCCTGTCCCCTGTGTCCACCAAGATCAAGACCGCTTTTCCAGCTGTCAGCAAACCTCAGGAGGGTGAGGCAAACTCACATGTACACCATGGTGTTATATCATTATACAATGTGTTCTACTGACTTCTTCAATCTGTGGGTTAGAAATCGAGGCCAACCCTGAGATGGAGTCTGACACAAAGCTGGATAAGCTGGAGTCTTTCCTGGGCCGTCTCAACAGTAAAGGTTGGTGTGTTAATGATATGTCTGTTCATTCTAAACAGTAAAGGTTGGTTTGTTAACGATATGTCTGTTCATTCTAAACAGTAAAGGTTGGTGTGTTAATGATATGTCTGTTCATTCTAAACAGTAAAGGTTGGTGTGTTAATGATATGTCTGTTCAATCTAAACAGTAAAGGTTGGTGTGTTAATGATATGTCTGTTCATTCTAAACAGTAAAGGTTGGTGTGTTAATGATATGTCTGTTCATTCTAAACAGTAAAGGTTGGTTTGTTAACGTGTGTTAAATGATATGTCTGTTCATTCTAAACAGTAAAGGTTGGTGTGTTAATGATATGTCTGTTCATTCTAAACAGTAAAGGTTGGTTTGTTAACGATATGTCTGTTCATTCTAAACAGTAAAGGTTGGTGTGTTAATATGTCTGTTCATTCTAAAACAACTGTGGGGCAATTTCAAAAGCATTCAAATGATTACATGGTTCTCATCTGCTAGATTAATCCACATCTTGTAAACGTTTACCAAAATCCTAACGAATTGTAATTTGGGGCCGTATTTCTGAATCTAATAACAGACATGTTTAACTATTCAAAATGTGTATTGGTCAATCTCAGGCTTTTGTATTTATTGCATGGTTTCTTAATGGAAGATGGCTTGTATTTGTCTCATTAATGTCTCTCATTAATTAATATTAATGAATGAATGCATGTTTCCCCTCCCCAGTGGCTGGTCTGCAGGAGAGCACTCTGACCGTGACGGAGAAAGCTGTGAAGGAGGTGATGAAGCTGGATGACGAGATCTTCTCCAAGTTCTACCGACACGTGGCTGAGTTCCCCCGCATGCCCACCAGGATCGAGATGGACCAGGACTTTGACGCCATCTTTGGAACACAGGCACCAAAGTGAGCTGATGACCTGATTCAAAATGTGTTGAAATTCTCCAGTGAGTTGATCATGTGGGACCTCCAGTAGTGTGCCCTTCCATGCCCTGCCTGAAGGCCGTGTGCTCTGCCTCTCCTCTCCCCAGGTTGACCTCGGCCATGGTGCAGCACAAGCGGGCCATGCGGCCCTCCAGGAACGTCCAGGCGTCCAGGAACCCTGTGAAGATGCTAGCGGCCAGGGAGGACATCCGCCATGAGTACACGGAGCAGAGACTTAACGTGGGCCTGCTGGAAAGCAAGAGGATCAAGGCCGAGAAGAGTGAGTCCTGCTGGGGATCTGTGTGTGTCTCTCCTTAGGCATGTACAGATAATGAAATATGATTAATGACACTTAATCACTGCTTATGTTTTCAGACTTGCATTGTGTGTGTGTGTGTGTGTGTGTGTGTGTGTGTGTGTGCTTGCGTGTGTGAGAGAGAGTATATATGTTTATGTGCATGTGTTAATTATCATGATCTGTGTCTGCACTGTATCGTCTGTACTTATGAACGGTAGGTGAGGGTCTTGGTGTTTTAATGCTTGGACTCCACACACAGAACAATCTCTTAACCAGCACACTGTCCGTGTTTTCAGTCAGTAAGACATCGGAGTACTCAGAAGCAGCTTTGGCCGGGCTGGCCAGCAAAGAGAACTTCAGCAGTGTGAGCCTGCGCTGCGTCAACATCTCCGAGCAGATGTCCAATAACAGCGCAGTGCCCTACAAAAACCTCATGCTGATGCAGGTCAAAGGTCAGATCAACACCACATAACCAACCAATGAAATATTTTACATAATACACGGCTAGTTTCTATTCAGGAACAGAATATGAACATTTATGTAAGACATTGGCATGGTCCAAAACAGTTCAGAAGTATTTCGCCAGCAGATCGATGAAAACCTATTGTGATCATTGATTTGGTGAATGTTTAATACTACTAGTTTCTTGTTCCTTTTCATTGAACTGTGCCTCTGAAAAGTAGAAATAGATGACATAGACTCACAGGTTACTTTGTATCTTGGTATTGTGCTCCCCAGGGCGTCGTCATGTTCAGACCAGGCTAGTGGAGCCCAGAGCCTCCTCCCTGAACAGTGGTGATTGCTTCCTCCTGGTCACCCCCCAGCACTGTATGGTCTGGATGGGAGAGTTCTCCAACGTCATCGAGAAAGCCAAAGTGAGGGACAGGACTGTTAACTATTGGGCACAACGTATACAAACTAGCACGCAAACACATACAAACACACACAAACACACACAAACACACACTCTGTGCTCTTTGCAAACACACAGACACACACAAACACACACAAACACACAGACACACACACACTCTGTGCTCTTTGCAAACACACAGACACACACTCTGTGCTCTTTGCAAACACACAGACACACACTCTGTGCTCTTTGCAAACACACAGACACACACACTCTGTGCTCTTTGCAAACACACAGACACACACACTCTGTGCTATCTGTACAAACACATGCTTCTGGGCTTGGCTGCTATGGTCTCATTTACTCACAGGATTAAGGTGTTGGTTTAGACACTTTCACAGAAACACTGACTTTGAATAAATCTTTTTTGTTGTGTTAACCACAAATGATAGCGTGTGTGTATCTGCGTTTCTTTCTCCCCAGGCCACAGAGTTGGCAACCTTCATCCAAACTAAGAGGGACCTGGGCTGCAGAGCTAGCCAGGTGCAGACCATCGAGGAGGGGGTCGACCCCCAGGTTCCTGCTGCCCAGGAGTTCTGGAAGGTTCTGGGAGGGCAGAACGTCTATCAGGGTATGCAGGATTACTGCTCTTACCCCTTTAAATGAGGATAAGCAGGATGGTGCAAAAAAAGCGAAATTTTTGTCTAACAAGTGACTTTACCAAACTAAAATATCTCAAAGCCATTATTTATAATATTTTAATCCCCAGTCAATCCAAGTTTTTTTTTGCATGTTAGCACTGTATAGTGTGTGAGTGTGAGTGTGAGTGTGAGTGTGAGTGTGAGTGTGAGTGTGAGTGTGAGTGTGAGTGTGAGTGTGAGTGTGAGTGTGAGTGTGAGCGTGTGCGTGTGTGTGTCTAAATACTGTCCTATCTGCACCACAGCGTCCGGCCCCCCTGAGGAGGACGAGCAGTTTGAGAACGCCATCGTTGAGACCAACTGCATCTTCCGCCTGCTGGACGACAAGCTGGTCCCTGACGATGAGGAGTGGGGCAAGGTGCCTCGCTGCACCCTACTGGAGTCCAAGGAGGTCAGTGGAACCTCGACCTCATCCTGTCCTCCTGAAGCACCCTGCAGGTCCACAGGGAGAAGATCCACAGGGTTCACAGGGAGAGGGTCCACAGGGAGAGGATCCACAGGGATCCACAGGGAGAGGATCCACAGGGAGAGGGTCCACAGGGAGAGGAGAGGGTCCACAGGGGGAGGATCCACAGGGATCCACAGGGAGAGGAGAGGGTCCACAGGGAGAGGATCCACAGAGAGAGGGTCCACAGGGAGAGGAGAGGGTCCACAGGGGGAGGATCCACAGGGTCCACAGGGAGAGGGTCCACAGGGAGAGGGTCCACAGGGAGAGGATCCACAGGGAGAGGATCCACAGGGTCCACAGGGAGAGGATCCACAGGGATCCACAGGGAGAGGGTCCACAGGGAGAGGATCCACAGGGAGAGGATCCACAGGGAGAGGATCCACAGGGAGAAGATCCACAGGGAGAGGATCCACAGGGAGAGGATCCACAGGGAGAGGATCCACAGGGAGAGGGTCCACAGGGAGAGGATCCACAGGGAGAGGAGGGAGGGGATCCACAGGGAGAGGATCCACAGGGAGAGGATCCACAGGGAGAGGATCCGCAGGGGATCCACAGGGAGAGGATCCACAGAGGATCCACAGGGAGAGGATCCACAGAGGATCCACTGGGAGAGGATCCACAAGGAGAGGGTCCACAGGGAGAGGAGAGGATCCACAGGGAGAGGATCCACAGGGAGAGGGTCCACAGGGAGAGGAGAGGATCCACAGGGAGAGGGTCCACAGGGAGAGGATCCACAGGGAGAAGATCCACAGGGATCCACAGGGAGATGGTCCACAGGGAGAGGATCCACAGGGAGAGGATCCACAGGGAGGGGATCCACAGGGAGAGGATCCACAGGGAGAGGGTCCACAGGGAGAGGGTCCACAGGGAGAGGGTCCACAGGGAGAGGGTCCACAGGGAGGGGATCCACAGGGAGAGGATCCACAGGGAGAGGATCCACAGACATGCCAGAGCAGCTTCAGACTC
Source organism: Galaxias olidus (assembly GCA_026901105.3). Lineage (NCBI taxonomy): Eukaryota > Metazoa > Chordata > Actinopteri > Galaxiiformes > Galaxiidae > Galaxias > Galaxias olidus. The sequence goes on from JAPMUY010009855.1 coordinate 719,119, forward strand.
TAACGGTGCTGTCTGCTTGTGTGGCTCTGCTGTAGGTGCTGGTGTTTGACTTTGGCAGCGAGGTGTACGTGTGGCACGGTAAAGAGGTGACCCTGGCCCAGAGGAAGGTGGCCTTCCAGCTGGCTAAACACCTGTGGAACGGTACCTTTGACTACACCTGCTGTGACATCAACCCCCTGGACCCCGGGGGCTGCAACAAGCTCATCCCCAGGTAGCATGGACCAAAGGCTATATTCACAAGTAGCTCTTCTAGTTTGACGTGGAAGCTAGGGCCCTGTGTGTGTGTGTGTGTGTGTGTGTGTGTGTGTAACTGTGAGTGTGTGTGTGCGTGTGTGTGTTTCCACAGAAAGGGCACGGGCCGTCCTGACTGGGCCATCTTTGGCAGGCTGACAGAGCACAATGAGACGACATTGTTCAAAGAAAAGTTTCTGGACTGGACTGAAACGAAAAAAGCCTCTGTCATTTCTCCCAGCGAAGCGATTGCAGAGAAGAAGGTAAAGGATACTCTCTGCGCTCTAGTCCTCATGTCCAGCTGTATATCCTGTGTTTAGCGTTCTACACCTTTTTCTACCACCCCTCTGTCTTTTTCTCCATCCGGTCTCCTGTGTTTCTCTTATGTAATGTAATACATCCATCATTTTGATTCATCTTATTTAGTTTGATCTAAAACGTTCCCCACCAGCCGGAGGCTCCAGGTGCAGAATGCCGGCCCTACGACGCTGCTCTGATGCTGCCCGTCCTGCAGACGTCCGTGGCCACTCTCCTAGAGGGGGTGAGCGTGGGCCGCGGCCATGGCGCGCTGGAGAGCCAGGACAGCCTGAGGAGTCTGGAGGTCAGCACGGTGGCGGTGGACGTCTGGCACATCCTGGAGTTTGACTACAGCCGCCTGCCCCGCCAGAGCATCGGCCAGTTCCACGAGGGAGACGCCTACGTGGTCAAGTGGAAGTACATGATCAGCGCAGCAGGTCTGTCTCTCCGTTATCAGCTCACAGCTTAGGGCCTTTGGCTTACATACACAGAAATACAAGACATAGTGTCAATAGACTGCTTTCTTGTGGATAAAATATAAGCATTTCAAAAATATATATTATCCTTATTTTACAGTTTGTTTAAACTGTAGGGACTTTTCTTGGCGACAAAGGAGTTAAAGTTTGTTTTATTTTGATTGATTAGTCTTGTACATGCGTGTCCGTGTGTGTCCGTGTCCTCAGTCGGCAGAAGGCAGAACCCCGAGGCTAAGACAGCCGGCCTGGGCAAAGAGAAGTGCTGCTGCTTCTTCTGGCAGGGCAGGAACTCCACGCTCAGTGAGAAAGGAACCTCAGCCCTGATGACTGTGGAGCTGGATGAAGAGAGAGGGGCTCAGGTACGCACAGCCAGGCCATCTCATCCAGTCACCCATCAGAATGTAGACCCAGACAGCTGTTTGTCATAAATCAATGCATCGTTTTTATGTACATTAAAACATAGGCTAGTAAATAATAGAATCTTTTGTAATATTGTTGAAATTAGGAGTGATGAGAAAGCAGTACCATGTAAAGTGTATCTACTGTGCAAAGTGTATCTACTGTGTAAAGTGTATCTACTGTGCAAAGCGTATCTACCGTGCAAAGCGTATCTACCGTGCAAAGCGTATCTACTGTGTAAAGTGTATCTACTGTGTAAAGCGTATCTACTGTGTAAAGTGTATCTACTGTGCAAAGCGTATCTACTGTGCAAAGCGAATCTACTGTGCAAAGCGTCTCTACTGTGCAAAGCATATCTACTTTGCAAAGCGTTTCTATTGTGCAAAGCGTATCTATTGTGCAAAGCATTTCTATTGTGTGGAAACAGGTTCAGGTCCAGCAGGGGAAGGAGCCGCCATGCTTCCTGCAGTGCTTTAATGGAGGAATGATCATTCACGCTGGAAAGAGAGAGGAGGAGGAGGAGAACCAGCAGAGTAAGAACTACCAGGAAATACCATCATCCCTTCTGTCCATAGCACAGCCATCAAAACAGAAGCACACTGGCCAAAGTGTTCATTATCTTTGAATTATATATAATATAACATTACCAAAACGGAAAATACCTGTCACAAAAAAATAGGTCCATCAAAAAAGTCCAACAAGTCTCATCTAATGAGAAGAATGTGTTTTCATGACTGAACCCTCTCTCACCCTCCTAACATGCTCTACCACAACAATATACAGTATGTTTCTTCATCAAGACATTCAAAGCAAAAAATACTCAAACCAGATAAATCCCCCAACAATAACCCTAATAAATAAGCTCTGCAGTGATGCTAACAGTGTATTTAGCTGGGTTCACCAAGGCTTCTCCTGTGGTCTCTCCAGACGACTGGCGTCTGTACTGTGTGCGCGGCGAGCAGCCTGTGGAGGGCCACCTGCTGGAGGTAGCCTGTCACTGCAGCAGCCTGCGCTCTCGCGCCTCCATGATCTTACTCAACATCCCCAAGGCCATCATCTACCTTTGGCACGGCTGCAAGGCCCAGCCACACACACGCCACGTGGGGAACAACGCTGCACTGCGAATCAAGGAGCAGTGAGTCCCTTTTCTCCAGCTTACTACTCCTCTAGATTCTGATAAAGGAACATGTGTAAGAAGATACCAGACTCAATGGGGTGTTTAATGAGGGATCTGGCTTGGAGCAGGGCAGCCGTGAGCACAGGACATTTAAACAGGGATCTCTTATGACTCTATGCTTCTAGAGTGTTTTGTTATATAGAGTGTGAACATTAGATTGGGTGAGTGATGATGTCTGACCCTGCCCCCTCCCCCCAGATGCCCCCTGGAGGCTGGCCTGCACAGCAGCAGTAAGGTGACCATCCACCCCTGTGAGGAGGGGGCGGAGACTCACGCCTTCTGGGAGGCCCTCGGCCAGAAGGACAGGAAGGCCTACGACTGCATGCTGCAAGGTCTGTCTCAAACACACACGCACGCACACACGCACACACGCACGCGCACGCACACACACACACACACACACACACACACACACACACATGGACTTCTCATGATGTGGATTCTATCAAAGATATTCAATATCAAAAATGTATAAGCAGTTACAGACAAAAAGTCAGCTTTTTAGATGAATTGTCTCTATTGAGGTTAATGAGTATAACGAGGTTCATTTCTAAATTAATAATTAAACTTTGTTAAACGTCTTCAGCGGTTCTTCAGTAGCGGTGTTTAACCCTGTGTCCCTTGGTGTCCAGATCCTGGTAAATTCAACTTCACCCCGCGCCTGTTCCAGCTCAGCAGCTCCTCTGGGGACTTTGTGGCCAGCGAGTTCCTCCACCCGTCCAGAGCTCCAGACCTCGTCAGCTCCCTGCCCTTCCTCCAGGAAGACCTGTACACCTCCTCACAGCCTGGTGACCAACACACACACACCGTTCTTTATGGTTTAGACTGTGTATTATTCCTGCATCAGTATATGCTATACTCAGTCAGACACCCACAAGTTCAGAAGCAAATCTATCTGACAATCTCCATATCAGCCAGTGTGTCTACCAGTTGGGATGGTGGAGGAAGTTCTTGTTGAAATCTTTCCATTGTTTACTGAAAAAGGCTAAGGAAAATGTTATTAAGGTTATTTCATAGTAAGTATGGCCCCCTAACCCTTTGCCCTGCTCCCTTGGTGTGGCGGCAGCTCTCTTCCTGGTGGATAACTTCCACGAGGTGTACCTGTGGCAGGGCTGGTGGCCTCAGGACAGCGAGAGACCTGGCTCGGCCCGCATCCGCTGGGACAGCGACCGCAAGTGTGCCATGGAGACGGTGCTGCAGTACTGCAGAGGTAGGAGACCAGAGAGAAGACAACAGAGCACGACTGAGATAGGCACTTCAGTCCTCTTCTAGAAGATATATCATATATCATAAGCCATAAGTCCATCATAAGTTACAACAGGTTGTAAAGTGTGTGTGTGTGTGTGTGTGTGTGTGTGTGTGTGTGTGTGTGTGTGTGTGTGTGTGTGTGTGTGTGTGTGTGTGTGTGTGTGTGTGTGTGTGTGTGTGTGTGTGTGTGTGTGTGTGTGTGTGTGTGTTGATTTGTCCCACAGAGAAGAATGAGAAGAAGCCCCAGAAGTCGTACCTGATCCACGCTGGGTTGGAGCCGCTCACCTTCACCAACATGTTCCCCAGCTGGGAGCACCGGGAGGACATTGCCGAGATCACAGAGAGGGTGGGCCGAGCATACACACTAACACACACACACCGTACACACACTCACACACACTCTGTACACACTCACACACACTCTGTACACACTCACACACACTCTGTACACACTCACACACACCATACACACTCACACACACTCTGTACACACTCACACACACTCTGTACACACTTACACACACACCATACACACTCACACACACTCTGTACACACTCACACACACTCTGTACACACTCACACACACTCTGTACACACTCACACACACCGTCCACTCACACACACACCATACACACTCACACACACCATACACACTCACACACACACCGTACACTCACACACACACACACACACACACACACACACCATACACACACACACACACTCACACACACACCACACACTCACACACACCGTACACACACTCACACACACCATACACACTCACACACACACCATACACACTCACACACACTCTGTACACACTCACACACACACATCGTACACACTCACACACACCATACACACTCACACACACCGTACACTCACACACACACCATACACACTCACACACACCGTCCACACTCACACACACCATACACACTCACACACACCGTCCACACTCACACACACCGTACACTCACACACACACCGTACACTCACACACACACCGTACACTCACACACACACCGTACACTCACACACACACCATACACACTCACACACACCGTCCACTCACACACACACCATACACACTCACACACACCGTCCACACTCACACACACCGTACACTCACACACACACCGTACACTCACACACACACCGTACACTCACATACACACTCACACACACCGTCCACACTCACACACACCGTACACACTCACACACACCGTACACTCACACACACACCGTACACTCACACACACACCGTACACTCACACACACACCGTACTCACACACACCATCCACACTCACACACACACGGACTGGATATATCCCGCCTCCTTTTTCTGGATGCACTCAGAGATGGACATTGATACACACACCCCTAATATAAAAACTAAATGTGTGTGTATGAAACGTGTCTGGGTTGCCTGTCATGCTGAGAAAACACAAACATTTTGACCAGCTCACACGATGACAAGAAAAACGTCCTCTTGGTGGCTGTGGCCAACTGACTGACACCACAACTACTGTAGGGTTTGAAGCATGAAATAAATGTTTTGGGTGAGTTACAACCTTTTGCAGAAATGCAACATACTGATATCCCATGAAGCGGTTGTGACAGTTACGACTTCAGTTAATGAGGCAAAGCGACCGAGAAAAACTGTAATCTACAATCAAACCCATAAACTATAGAAAACAAAAGCCATTTGGTTATTCCACTAATGAGACTTTCCCTCTCTCTCTCTCTCTCTTTCTATCTTTCTGTGTCTGGGTTCCTTAGGAGGCAGAGGTGTGCAACCAGATCATTCTGGTGGAGGATGTGTTAGCCAGACTTTGTCAGAACGCCTACCCCCTTGAGGACCTGCTGGCCCGGCCACTTCCAGAGGGAGTGGACCCCCTCCGCCTGGAGGTCTACCTATCTGACCAGGACTTTGAGGTGAGGGCAAGCATACACACACACAGAGAGAGAGAGAGAGAGAGAGAGAGAGAGAGAGAGAGAGAGAGAGAGAGAGAGAGAGAGAGAGAGAGAGAGAGAGAGAGAGAGAGAGAGAGAGAGAGAGAGAGAGAGAGAGAGAGAGAGAGAGAGAGAGAGAGAGAGAGAGAGAGAGAGAGAGAGAGAGAGAGAGAGAGAGAGAGAGAGAGAGAGAGAGAGAGAGAGAGAGAGAGAGAGAGAGAGAGAGAGAGAGAGAGAGAGAGAGAGAGAGAGAGAGAGAGAGAGAGAGAGAGAGAGAATTGTAGCAGTGTGTGCTGAGGAAACTCTCTGTACAGCTGTTGACAGGCTGTATGTGACCGTGGTTCCATTAAGCAGCAAGGTTAGGCTAGGCTAGGCTAGCTAGGGAGGGCTCAGCTTCTTCCATGTTAACGACACCATGCTTCTCTTATTTAGCTTTGATACATGCACTGACTGGCCCATCTGTTCTGTGCTTTTAAGTCTAGGATATGTTTCTCTTCCACTAGTTAAAGTATTCAAAGATTATTTACACAGCAATCCTTTTTTGAGTTAAGTTAATCACTTGTATTTTTCATTCCCAAAAAGCATTCAGGAATCTCATCTAGATATAGTAGATTTGGTTAGATACATATTTGATGAAGAGTTCAGAAATATGTAGTAATAATACAAATTAAAGGTTTGATGAAAATAATAATAATAAGAAGAAGAAGAATAACAGCATTAAAGTTCAGCTTGCCCTCTGATCCCACAACCCCACACCCAGCAGATAGCACACAGGTTAAGGGTAGACTACTCAGCGTCTTCAGTCAACACTGACCCCACACCCAGCAGATAGCACACAGGTTAAGGGTAGACTACTCAGCGTCTTCAGTCAACACTGTCTGATCTTCATGTTGGCTTGATGGAAATGTAAATAAAATCACTTTAGTAGTGATAGTAGACCATCTTTAAAATGACAATGTGTGACTCTACAGTTTTGTTGTTTGTGATAGTTTATTGAAGTCTAACAGACAACTCTTACATTTCAGACTGATATGTAGGGGGATTCAGGTGAGTCTACTGTCTGTGTACAGGAAGTCCTCATTTCTGCTCCTGGCTCTAATCCTGATGAATGGGCTCCTGGTGTTCTGTCTCTTTCTGAAGCACTATGTCCTCACTCTATGAACTAAAAACAACTTGAACCTCCTTCCCTTTACCCATAATGCTCTTGGGGGCTGTTTTGCTTGTCTCTCTGTGTTTCCTCACTCCCAGTCACATCTTTCATTGTAACAAACTCCGGTCACACCAATGCACTGTTGGAACACAGCTGATGTTCTCTCTCTCTCTCTCTCTCTCTCTCTCTCTCTCTCTCTAGCATGGGGTTCATCTCTCAGCTATGGTGGAGTGCTTGATGAGCTTGTAGACGGCATTTTTCTTTTTCTAACGGCACTAATCTTTTCTCCGTGGCAGAAAGCCTTAGAGATGAAGAGAGAAGAGTATGAAGGATTACCTGGGTGGAAGCAAGTGAACCTGAAGAAAGCCAAAGGATTGTTTTAGGAAGTCCACTGTGATGGATGAGGGGAAGCTGACAGAGTGGACTTCAGATATGGACATGAAAGGGAAGTGAGAGAACCCCTTCACCTGTTGTACAGATGCCTGAAGACGAGGGTGTACAGACGAAGGCTCTGAAGGGGGGATGAAGGAAAGACGAGAGGTTTGGAGGGAGACGGACACCCGAGTCACATGATCTGACTGTGGAATGAATTAAGAATCTCCGGTTCGGTTTAGGTTTCTGGTTTGATCCTTAAAGGCAAAGCGAAACATGTACCATCTGTGTGTGTACATCTGTCTGGTCTCCTGCAAGGACTCCTGTCACTGCTCAAGCCATGGACTTGTGGATAACAGGACACACACTCGGGAGCACAGGGGCTGAGTTGTATTTTATTGTTGTGAGTGTATGTTAATCGCGCACATGCTTGAAACAAGTATCTGTATATGAGTCTTTGTGCACATACACATTTGTCTGTGCGTTTGTCTGTGTGTAACTGATTGAGTGTGTGTGCGTGCGTGCGTACTTTGTGTGTATGTGTGTTTGTAAAGTGTGGATTTTTATTTATGTATAAATAGCCGTAGTAGGAGAATTACAAACTCGATGTATTCAGATGTGTCAGATGTTAAAACAAGTTTTATTTTATTTTCATCGCTGGTATTCAGACAAGCCAAGTATTGGTCTTTAGTTTGGCTCGCTCAGATGAAACAGCTGTAGTGAGTGAGGAGGCTGAATAAAAACATGAGGTTTGCATTGAGCAGTGCGGTTGAATTCTAAAAGCATGGCAAATGTAAAGGGGAGAAACGCCATACATTTGAGTGTACAGTGCCTTGCTTTGTGTACAGTTTCTATACAGAAGTTTTAGTCTGCATTTCAAAGAGTTCCTTTGTGATAAAAGAGAAAGAATAAATCACAAAGATACCCAACCCCAGAAATGAATGGGTCTCTGTTTATTCTGAAAGGTAATGATCATGGTACGTGGTCATGTTGTCAGCCCAGTCCATGTATAGAAGTGTCCAGTAGGTGGTGCTAACTTCACACGCAATAAGAAGAACACACGGCCACACTTTCTTTCTGTTAGCCTTACCTCCGTGCTGTTGCTAAATGGTACACATCATGGATTTAGTTTCATTTTAACCCTGAAGTGCAGCCCCTGCTGAGGACATGATAGTCACGTTGCTGCCTTGCATTCCACAGAGATCTATAGATACAGCGTTACACCTTGAATTTGTTGACCTGCTGGACTGCAAAGAAAACATATTTTAGCATGGGATTGTGCAAAGACGTTGGTGTATGATTTGTTCACTTTTATATGTAATAAAATAAATCTGTTTGACTGTATTTTGCATGCCACTCGTTAGCATTATAGTCTATGTATGTACAAAACTGGACAGATCACTGATAGCACGTCGTTGCGTGTTGCAACTCTTATACATGACCAAAGTATACAGAAAACCTGCTAACATTTCTGAGAATTGCAGTTGAATTATGCCTGGGTGTTTCTGCCTGTATTCCTAAGGGGAAACCATAGATGACAGGGCTACACTTTAGATCATTGTGTCTGTAAGAAGACTAGTCAGGCTTTGTAATTAGGGTTAAGCTGATCACTTATCCAGGCACAGAGTAGGTTCATTGCCCCATCTGGGAGCCTTCTGTTTAATTCAACCAAATGTGTCTGTAGGAAAGCCAGGGTGATATACAGCTCGGACATGTCATGGTGCAGAGCGTACTACTAAAGCAGGGATTGGTGGATAAAGACTGTTAGACCTTTTTATATTGTCCATGCTGTACCAGCCATGGAACGTGTTGGGGCGGCAGGGTGACCTGAAGGTGAAAGGGACCGACAAGGGGAAGATTGCTGGCCTGAACCGTGGCAGGAATAACGCCAGACCTTCCTCACTGAGCAAGACCATGAACCCTTTCCCTGGGACACGTCGAGCTGGCCTTGTGCCTTCAGATGAAAACAGAACACTGTTTTAGGCAGAAGTTGGAGGCAACTAATTACAGGTGTTTAAATTAGAATACTGAAGGTGTTTAAATTAGAATATTGAAGTTTTGAGTAATGCTAAGGATGAATGATCAGTGCAGTTCACGTCTGTCTACAGTGTGCGCCATGGTAACGGTCTGACAGCTCGATGGTGTTAGGGTTCAGAACTCGCTCTAAAGCAGAGAAATGATTGGTTCAAACAAGGAGATATGAGGAACTGAAGTTAAAAAGATAAGTGTAAAGAAAGAGGGCATTGAGAGTAAGTGAGAAACTTAAAGATGAAACCATCAAAAGGATTTATGTGTGTTCTAACATTAGACACAGTTCTTTCTGGGATTAAAATGTCTTACAACACAGCATTCACTTTCTGTTTCATTTTCACAGGTTTTCACGTCGTTTTGATTCATCCTCATACTTTCGTTAGCCAAGTATTTATAAAGGCATTATTGAGAAAATAAATGAAACAGCTGTTTGAGCTGTCGTAGTGGGCGTGGTTTAGCACACCTGCACTGTTTAATTTCTTCTATTAGTTTCACACATCCTCGTTAGTGTCATTGTTTCCACCTTGGGGAGTCTGTGTTGATTGGTTGTTCTGTGTTTAGTATTCAAGCCTTGTCTGTTGAGTTGTTTCTGATCGGGATATTGTTTGTGTGTGTTTGAGCCTTGTTTGTTGATTCCAAGAATAAATTAGTCATTTGAGACCTTCATACTGTGCTCTCTAACGGCTGACTGGGACAGGCTTTAGTAGAACTGAAAGCTAACCTTTCAAAAAGCACATGCTAAAGAAGTGACAGCACCTTGAAACCTTCTTTGGCAACAGCAGGATATCTTAAAATGAGTTTAAATTAAACAATAGGCTGCAGCTAAATTTCACAACAAAGACTATCAATAAAACCCCATGCTTCAGTGAGAATCCGGAGGATGTTAGGTGTGACTATTGTCCTTATCTGTCTGGAAGTGAAGGACGGGGCCTGTCACTTGCTGGGGCTTTATTCCAAAGCTTAAGCCTTCTTAATCGTGAACAAGCTTTTAAAGTTTCCAGTCCTCTGGTAAAACATATCGTTTACCATCTCAATACATTCAGATGAAGTCCCAATATTACCTCTTCAAAGGCTCTTCCTATTTGTCTTCAAAGTTGGGAGCAAGAATTAGAAGTTTGAAGTTCCCTGATCTCATTGGAAGCTACTCTTGTTTTTTTGTAGAACCACAAATACAACAATGGAACTACCTTTTAAAAGATTTGATTTACATGTTTTGTGCTTGCTTATGTTTTTTGTTTGGGTGTGTCGCATCCTGTGTGTTGCATGGCTGACAGTGAAAGTCTGTCATTAGCAAAGTCCCTGCACAGCTCTTTAGCCTCTGGTGTTGACAGGCTGAGGCTAACCTTTAACCTTTAACCTAACATCAGGGTTCCATCAGCAACAAAACGACAACAAAGACTTCAGAGATGTTTCCTCCTTCTCTGAATATCTCCCTTTCCCTTCCTTTCTCTCCCATATTTTTCCTTCTCTCTCTCTCTCTCTCTCTCACACACACACACACATAAATAGCTATGTTAATTGCTTCTCCCTGCTAATCACC
>JAPMUY010009855.1:735000-782500 GCA_026901105.3 Galaxias olidus
TCAACATCATTTCAACAAAATACTGCTTTTGCTAATGCATTCGATTTGTTTGGGTTTCTTTACCCTCTTACCAAAACATGTAAACACACACATGCACACACACACACACACACACACACACACACACACACACACACACACACACACACACACACACACACACACACACACACGTATACAGTAAGTGACCAGCACAAACAACCCTCACTGATAGATTTCCAGTTGCAGTCCTACACGGTCATGCACAACAGGAGCTTCTAACAGCTTAATCAATCACCATGCAGGCAATGTTTCATCATTTGTCCCCATAAAGTCTCCTCCCAGTGGATTAGTGTGGAGCTCATTCCTCTCTGTGGGAGACAGCCAGCGCAGCTCACATAACCTCTCCGCTCAACGTTCATCTGTCCCTGACCTCTCCTCGTCCTCCTTAGCTGCCGTAGAGACCCACACACACATGCATACATGCAGCACACATATACCACTTTAATGGTTCTAACAGGTCTGTGAATAAAACCCACCCAGAGGACAGATGACAGTGTCCCAGCAGTGGTACGTCTAGAAGAGTAAGTCCCACGCGGGTAAACACCTAGCTTCCCCTTTCAGGCTTTGCCATTAAGGTAAAAGTGCCTGGTTATTTTTCTGTTTTGTACGAGGTGGAATGCCATGTGTGTGTGTGTGTGTGTGTGTGTGTGTGTGTGTGTGTGTGTGTGTGTGTGTGTGTGTGTGTGTGTGTGTGTGTGTGTGTGTGTGTGTGTGTGTGTGCGTGCGTGTGTGTGTGTTCTGAGAATTTGTATTGTTTTTTTTATGCTTGTTTGAGTGAACAGCCCCAGACTCAACAGCGCTCTCTGCTGGAGGAATACAGAGCAGCACTCTACAGAAGCCCTGCCAGTCACATTACAGTCCATTAGTGAGGAAAAGGAAATGGCCTGAATTGTAACGTTGCACCGTGTCTTTTCAGAACAGGTCACATGCACACTTTACTTGTAATTGATTGGCTGTTCTAATATAAAGGTGTGACCAATGATAACCAATCAGTGATTTCCTATGATGAATCCAACCACAGTTTATTTTACAATCGCCAACATCCTTTTGTCCAATCTGTGGTCACATTTTCAAAACTCTAAACACAATTAGCATAACATCCATCTGTTGTGGACCATACCATTAATACAATTCATGGTTTTACATAATATGAAGTCAGTTAACACGTTTCTAAAATGCTTAACCGTTTCTTTAGATACAAACATAACCAATACCAAAAATATGGATTTCTGTTGTCTTATTTACAAATGCTGGCACACAGCACGCCAGAAATTAAGACCTAATGTTCAAAACCTTAAATTTAGTATAAAGCCTCTACTTCTGCAACAACTGTCTGTGACTCAAAGGCTATATTAAAACAGCGGAAACATTTTTTGAATGCACAGATGAATAAAACATTGAGAAATAGATGATTTCCTTCAGGCACGTCAACACAGAAATCATATTCAATGAAGAAAACACATGCTAACATAAGGAAGGCAGAAAACACATGCTAACATAAGGAAGGCAGAAAACACATGCTAACATAAGGAAGGCAGAAAACACATGCTAACATAAGGAAGGCAGAAAACACATGCTAACATAAGGAAGGCAGAAAACACATGCTAACATAAGGAAGGCAGAAAACACATGCTAACATAAGGAAGGCAGAAAACACATGCTAACATAAGGAAGGCAGAAAACACATGCTAACATAAGGAAGGCAGAAAACACATGCTAACATAAGGAAGGCAGAAAACACATGCTAACATAAGGAAGGCAGAAAACACATGCTAACATAAGGAAGGCAGAAAACACATGCTAACATAAGGAAGGCAGAAAACACATGCTAACATAAGGAAGGCAGAAAACACATGCTAACATAAGGAAGGCAGAAAACACATGCTAACATAAGGAAGGCAGAAAACACATGCTAACATAAGGAAGGCAGAAAACACATGCTAACATAAGGAAGGCAGAAAACACATGCTAACATAAGGAAGGCAGAAAACACATGCTAACATAAGGAAGGCAGAAAACACATGCTAACATAAGGAAGGCAGAAAACACATGCTAACATAAGGAAGGCAGAAAACACATGCTAACATAAGGAAGGCAGAAAACACATGCTAACATAAGGAAGGCAGAAAACACATGCTAACATAAGGATGGCAGAAAACACATGCTAACATAAGGAAGGCAGAAAACACATGCTAACATAAGGAAGGCAGAAAACACATGCTAACATAAGGAAGGCAGAAAACACATGCTAACATAAGGAAGGCAGAAAACACATGCTAACATAAGGAAGGCAGAAAACACATGCTAACATAAGGAAGGCAGAAAACACATGCTAACATAAGGAAGGCAGAAAACACATGCTAACATAAGGAAGGCAGAAAACACATGCTAACATAAGGAAGGCAGAAAACACATGCTAACATAAGGAAGGCAGAAAACACATGCTAACATAAGGAAGGCAGAAAACACATGCTAACATAAGGAAGGCAGAAAACACATGCTAACATAAGGAAGGCAGAATTCTTGGATACTGAGTCTGGGTTGGAGTGTTTTGATAGTGTATGTAGAGAACTTTATTTGCGTTTTGAAATGAAACCGCAATTAAAACCTAATAATCCTTTTTCAATGTGGCACTTCTGCCTCTGTACATACATAAATCCTTCTGTGAAAGATTGTTCCAGTATACAGTACACTTGCTCACTTTTTAATGAACACCAAAACACGAAGGCCTCAGAACAAAACTAGTTTATGCTTTAGACATTGCAAGCTTTTACCCCCCTCAATAAATACAAATAATTACACTGCAGCAATCAATACAGCATATTATTCTAAACTCACGGAAACAAAGATTATTATTATGCAGTAAAATTACAGTGCAATGTTTACAAATTGAAACAGTATTGTCAGGAATGGGGTGGGGTGGATGGTGTTGTTTGACAACACTTTGTGACAGTGGCCCGTTCCTGTTCATGGGTTGACAGACGTTGTCTTTAACCCTCAGGAAGTTGTCTGGCAGTTCTGTAGAAAATGCAAGACCTGATGTTATTGGTTAGGTTATTTTTTTAACACTGCACTGTCATGATGAGCACAGCACTGTAACATCAACACTGTATTACATGTACTGTAAATGTACTGTAAATGTACTGTAAATGTTCTGTAAATGACTATGCCTATTTCTTTGGTTCACTGAGGAGAATAGATCAACTGCATTTTATTCTACTGTGGTGCAGAATGATGTGCAACAATCAAACAAACAACAGGTACAGTCTAGTGTAGAAAATGTATTGTAAGACATACCCGTTCTCCAGTCGAACCATATTACGTATGGATGCTACTGTGTAGCGACTCAGGTTAGGCTGGTCTCTCTGCCCAGCCTCCCTCATGGTCAGGCCATGATATATGACATGGTCTCTCTGCCCAGCCTCCCTCAGTGTCAGGCCATGATGTACAGTATGACATGGTCTCTCTGCCCAGCCTCCCTCATTGTCAGAACATGATATATGACATGGTCTCTCTGCCCAGCCTCCCTCATTGTCAGAACATGATATATGACATGGTCTCTCTGGCCAGCCTCCCTTATGGTCAGGCCATGATGTACAGTATGACATGGTCTCTCTGCCCAGCCTCCCTCAGTGTCAGGCCATGATGTACAGTATGACATGGTCCACCAAAGTGGCCCAATATCGTCCCAAACATAGAATGTCTTTGTCTATTGCCTGGTCTGCTTCTTTGCTTTTGTCCTTGTCCTTCTCCGACTCCTACACATCTTCATCTCCCTCTCGCTCTCACTGTCTTCCTCTTCCTCTACATCTTCCTCTTGCTCTCACTGTCTCCATGTGTGCAAAGTTCTCAGAAAAGAGGCGAGCTGACCTGAGGTATATTTGTGGCGCTAAGGCTCAGTCTGATTGGTGTTCAATTACTGTATAAGTGTTTTCATGCTTTTGTCAGAGCATTCACTTTCATTGTGTAGGCAAAAATTGTAATGAACAAAATTAGAAACGGAGAAATTGAGCTATAGTTTCAGGAAACGTGCTTAGTCAATTGGGATTCTTTTTGCTTAATTGTGTGATGTAGGTGTGTTGCTGTGTTAAGGGTTTATATCTTAAGTATAGGCTTGTCAGCAATTGTAAAAAGTTGTAAATGTTATGGGTTGACCAGCCTCATCACTGCATTAGCACATTTCTTACACACTTGCTGCATGCCTACAAACCCCTCAAACAAACGGTCTCTGGCTATTCCTCTCTACTGTGTCTCTGATGTCCTCTAGGAGGATGCTGTTGTCCTGTGTCTCTGATGTCCTCTAGGAGGATGCTGTGTTGTCCTCTGTTGTCCTTGTGTCTCTGATGTCCTCTAGGAGGATGCTGTCCTGTGTCTCTGATGTCCTCTAGGAGGATGCGGTTGTACTGTGTCTCTGATGTCCTCTAGGAGAATGCTGTTGTCCTGTGTCTCTGATGTCCTCTAGGAGGATGCTGTTGTCCTGTGTCTCTGATGTCCTCTAGGAGGATGCTGTTGTCCTGTGTCTCTGATGTCCTCTAGGAGGATGCTGTCCTGTGTCTCTGATGTCCTCTAGGAGGATGCGGTTGTACTGTGTCTCTGATGTCCTCTAGGATGCTGTTGTCCTGTGTCTCTGATGTCCTCTAGGAGGATGCTGTTGTCCTGTGTCTCTGATGTCCTCTAGGAGGGTGCTGTTGTCCTGTGTCTCTGATGTCCTCTAGGAGGATGCTGTTCTCCTGTGTCTCTGATGTCCTCTAGGAGGATGCTGTTGTCCTGTGTCTCTGATGTCCTAGGAGGATGCTGTTGTCTGTCTCTGATGAGGGATGCTGTTGTCCTGTGTCTCTGATGTCCTCTAGGAGGATGCGGTTGTCCTGTGTCTCTGATGTCCTCTAGGAGGATGCTGTTGTCCTGTGTCTCTGATGTCCTCTAGGAGGATGCTGTTGTCCTGTGTCTCTGATGTCCTCTAGGAGGATGCTGTTGTCCTGTGTCTCTGATGTCCTCTAGGAGGATGCTGTTGTCCTGTGTCTCTGATGTCCTCTAGGAGGATGCTGTTGTCCTGTGTCTCTGATGTCTTCTAGGAGAATGCTGTTGTCCTGTGTCTCTGATGTCTTCTAGGAGGATGCGGTTGTCCTGTGTCTCTGATGTCCTCTAGGAGGATGCTGTTGTCCTGTGTCTCTGATGTCCTCTAGGAGGATGCTGTTGTCCTGTGTCTCTGATGTCCTCTAGGAGGATGCTGTTGTCCTGTGTCTCTGATGTCCTCTAGGATGCTGTTGTCCTGTGTCTCTGATGTCCTCTAGGAGGATGCTGTTGTCCTGTGTCTCTGATGTCCTCTAGGAGGATGCTGTTGTCCTGTGTCTCTGATGTCCTCTAGGAGGATGCTGTTGTCCTCTGTCTCTGATGTCTTCTAGGAGGATGCTGTTGTCCTGTGTCTCTGATGTCCTCTAGGAGGATGCTGTTGTCCTGTGTCTCTGATGTCTTCTAGGAGGATGCTGTTGTCCTGTGTCTCTGATGTCTTCTAGGAGGATGCTGTTGTCCTGTGTCTCTGATGTCTTCTAGGAGGATGCTGTTGTCCTGTGTCTCTGATGTCCTCTAGGAGGATGCTGTTGTCCTGTGTCTCTGATGTCCTCTAGGAGGATGCTGTTGTCCTGTGTCTCTGATGTCCTCTAGGAGGATGCTGTTGTCCTGTGTCTCTGATGTCTTCTAGGAGGATGCTGTTGTCCTGTGTCTCTGATGTCCTCTAGGAGGATGCTGTTGTCCTGTGTCTCTGATGTCTTCTAGGAGGATGCTGTTGTCCTGTGTCTCTGATGTCCTCTAGGAGGATGCTGTTGTCCTGTGTCTCTGATGTCCTCTAGGAGGATGCTGTTCTCCTGTGTCTCTGATGTCCTCTAGGAGGATGCTGTTGTCCTGTGTCTCTGATGTCCTCTAGGAGGATGCTGTTGTCCTGTGTCTCTGATGTCCTCTAGGAGGATGCTGTTGTCCTGTGTCTCTGATGTCCTCTAGGAGGATGCTGTTGTCCTGTGTCTCTGATGTCCTCTAGGAGGATGCGGTTGTCCTGTGTCTCTGATGTCCTCTAGGAGGATGCTGTTGTCCTGTGTCTCTGATGTCCTCTAGGAGGATGCTGTTGTCCTCCCTGTTCCCCACGTCTCCACGGCGCTCTCTTCTTTTGATTTATGGCTGCTGTCCCCACGCCTTCTCATCCACTGTCAGAACACACACATCCAACAGCATCTCAGCCATGGACACACTCTCACACACACACACATATCCCCATTGGAAGCGAGGACATCAGATAAAGCCCATATGAAACGTGATGTTCTACCAAGGTGCACCATCTCTGTTCAGGAGAGAAAGAGAGCAGCAGCGAGGTGGCATGGCTTTTCCTCCAGCGTCTGTGTCTAGTAACACTACCACGTAAAGGGGCACTGCAAAGACCTCCTGAGGACACCAACCCAATCCCAAATATCTGGGATCCTGTGTTGGGATGTTGTCTTGACAGTGAGAGTGAAAAGAACGAGAGAATAAAGAGAGGGATAGAGGTTTATAGATACAAGACTGAGAATGTTATGAACTACAAATGTTACTATTGAAGCAGGCAGAGCAGGGCCAAGGAACCCTTCTGTGTGTGGAAGGACTGATAGAAGGACACCATGCACTGATGCACGCACACTCACACACACACACTGTACAACATACGCAGATGCAATCACACACACACACTGTACAACATACACTGATGCATTCACACACACACACACACACACACACACACACACACACACACACACACACACACACACACACTCTGGTTCCTCAACCCTGCGTGACTCCATCGCCATCAATAGACATTGTGAGACAGAGATATGATCAAGCTGATGGTGCCTGTGTGACGTCAGCCCTGATCCAGCTCTCTTCCTGTGGGCGTGCTCTGCCCCTTCCTGTCTCTCTCTCTCTCCATAGCCACGTATACACAATGTTCTGTCCAGCTCTGAGTCTGTCTCTCTCTCTCTATAGCCACAGGTACACAATGTCCAGCCCTGAGTCTCTCTCTCTCTCTCTCTATAGCCACAGATACTCTCTCTCTCTCTCTCTCTCTCTCTCTCTCTCTAGCCCCTGAGTCTCTCTCTCTCTGCCACAGGTCCAGCCCTGAGTCTCTCTCTCTCTCTCTCTCTCTCTGAGTCTCTCTCTCTCTCTCTCTCTCTCTCTCTCTCTCTATAGCCACAGGTACACAATGTCCTGTCCAGCCCTGAGTCTCTCTCTCTCTCTCTCCATAGCCACAGATACACAATGTCCTGTCCAGCCCTGAGTCTCTCTCTCTCTCTCTATAGCCACAGGTACACAATGTCCAGCCCTGAGTCTCTCTCTCTCTCTCTATAGCCACAGGTACACAATGTCCAGCCCTGAGTCTAATGGAGCTGCCTACCAGTGGGAGAGGGAGGTAGAAAGAGAGAGTGTACATGTGAGGGTGTCTGTTATTGTTTGATTGGGTGGGAACGAGAGTGAAAGAGGAAGTGCATTTGTGGACATGCGTGTGTGTGTGTGTGTGTGTGTGTGTGTGTGTGTGTGTGTGTGTGTGTGTGTGTGTGTGTGTGTGTGTGTGTGTGTGTGTGTGTGTGTGTGTTTCTGTGAATATTGTGTGCATGTTTGTGTCCGTGCACTTGTTAGGTCAAACGCAGCATCAGACCCAATCTCCAATAGATATCATAGAAGCCCTCAGTGAGGTTTGTCTCTCTCTGTCCTCACATCTCCACCTTCCTCTTTCTCATCTCTCCTTTCTTCATCTCCCCACCTCATGCCCTACCCCTCTGTTCTTCTCTGCATTTCCTACGCTTGGCCTTCTTCCTTTCCCGCTCTCTCTCTCTCCCTTCTCTGGTGGAGTGAACAGCCCTCTCCTCCCTCTTCACTGGACAGCCAGGGAGGCAGAGGTTCAGACAGACAGCAGAGCAGCAGCCTGTGTATGACTGTAGAACAGAGCTCTGTGTGACGCTACGTTTAGCAGCTAAGGTTGGCCTTGTTTGTGTTTTGTTGACAGGCTGGAGGAAAGGACAGGGTTGTGGGACTGCAGAGGAAATGCAGATGCTGCTGTGGGGAGTCTACAGTTAGAAGAGGAATGAGGAAACGTGTGTCCTGTAATTTAAGCAATGTAATATAGTGTGTGTGTGTGTGTGTGTGTGTGTGTGTGTGTGTGTGTGTGTGTGTGTGTGTGTGTGTGTGTGTGTGTGTGTGTGTGTGTGTGTTTACTTGTATGTGTGCTAACAGTTGACCTCCCTTTCCCAGGATGGTCAGAAGTGAACCAGCGGTCATGGCCGTCAGAAACAGGAAATTGCCCGTCCCCATTCTTAGGGCAGGGTAGAAGATTCAGGAAATGACATTTTTCACAGGCACATCTACGTGAAAGAAAACCATACCATTACCAGCTTTACTGCAGGTTATTTTAAGAAACTATGACAGAGCTGTACACACCAGACTAGTATTTCCTATTAAGGATGTTTGTTTGTAGATGTAACCACCCATTCCCACTCTGAGGCTGCTGATAACACACTATTGCTGCCACACGCCTCTGTCCACCACAGGCACATCAGATAAGGGAGACGCTGCTCTTTGAATGATTGCAAAATGGGTAACGCTCTCTTACTGAAAAGGCCCCCCGCCATTTTTCTTTTGTGTTCTCCACCTGCCTGCCCTTTGCTGTCATTACAGTTGATCTCCTCATACATCATCAGCCCTACTGGAGCCTGAATGGGGAAATGCCTGGTTACAGTTACCAACCTGACCTTAGCACGTGGTGGGGAAGGTAAGAAGCTGCCCATAGTCCTGGAGTATTAGACACAAAATGTCTCCACACCATACAGGTGGGAATTCTATACTCATAATTGAGGTCAAGTGCCATCAACGTGATTTTGACTTTGACTCCGATGTATCTCAGTTTTTGTTTTTTGTAACAAAATATATTTATATATTTAAAATATATAAACTTGAAAATGGGAAGTTAGTAGTCATGAATCTACGTTGACTCAGCTAATTCATAGTGACAGGGAGATACAGGGAGACGAGGCAGTGTTCTTGGATGTTGTCTCTCATGTGGTGAAGACATTCAGGATTATGTGCTTTCTCACCAACAAGACTTTGAGATTCCACCCTTTCAACTGTCAAGGGTCTTTCTCAGGTAAACCTCGATTATTTGAATAAGAATGGTTGAATAAAACAATTCAGTGTAAGTAGAAATGATTTCACTACATTTAAGCACAATTTCTTTTCATGTTTTTCTGAAAGTACATTTTTGGATCAAATCAGATGTCGCTTACAGTAACACTGTTTGTATGCCTGCATTGATATTATGAAAATATATAGTTCTTCATGAGAAACAGGAATGGAGAGTGAAAACTTTAGCAGGAGCATCTAATCCAGTCGCTTTACTTACCCTTACCTCAGCACAGACATACAGCTGAAAACGGACCAGTGCCCCTGTTGTCCCTGATATCTCCTCACCAATGGGCTGTATTGCTATGTTCACCAAGGAATATCACATGAATGCCAAACTGGTAGTTGTGTTGCAAAGGGGACCTCAGGCAGACAGCTGGGTAAGGGACGGAGCACGCTGCTACACAGATTGGCTTCAACTGGTACTTTCAGGCAAAGGGAGGATAATTCCAGCTCCATTTGGCACATCTCTCCAGCACCAAGACACAGCAGGAGATCACCAGGCTGATGTCAGAGAGAGAGAGAGAGAGAGAGAGAGAGAGAGATGGTCTACATGGAGGAGAGAGAGAGGGAGAGAGAGAGAGAGGGAGGGAGGGAGAGAGAGAGAGGGGGGAGATGGAGGAGAGATGGTCTACATGGAGGAGAGAGAGAGGGAGAGAGAGAGAGAGAGAGAGAGAGAGATGGTCTACATGGAGGAGGTAGAGAAAAAGGTGCCAAAGCAGCCCTAGGAGGCCAGACTACTTGAGTGGCGAGCACATGATCCCGTCGACCTCCTAATGGCAGCTGTTCTGACTACATTCTAGACCTACTGAAACCATACCCCGGTGATTTGGGGTCAATAGATTTGAAAGGAAAACATTTCAACATGATAACAGTATCCTAATATGAACTGGAAGTACGGACAGCTGCCTTTCTGTCCCAAAGCTCTCAGACATTCTCCTGCTTTATCTTTCCTCACCTCAAGTGTTCCATAATGCATCCCACATCACCTCTCTCTGCTTAAGAGAGTGGGTTTGTTAAAAAGTGTCTCTGGGTCCCAGCTTTCTGAATACTGTAGCAGTTTATCTATTATGGATAGCTATGGGAAATTGATGAAATGTTTCTGTTGGTTAGACCATTTTTGACAATGTCAGAGAGAGAGAGAGAGAGAGAGAGAGGGAGAGACAGAGAGACCTTTAACCATTCCTTTATTATCACATTAGCATTTCACAGCAATTCAATGTCATAAATAGGATAAAAACAGGAAATGCATTGTGCTCGTCACACCAAAAGTCATCCGTCACACACACATAACCAGTGATTCCTGATACACCGTACATAATGCATCTCCAAGTCCCCAAATATCCACAAACTCCTCCAGATCTGAAGTCCTTTTGTAGTATGCAAATTCAATTTTCAGTCTACCAGCCACAAGCCCCCTGAACATGGGTTTCAAATCTACTGGGCCTACTTGTTTCATTTTGTTCCTCCTGGTGAGCCAGATAGTCATTTTTGCCTGACCTATTAAAAAATTGACCAGACCAACTCTCTTGCGCTGCGTTGTATTCTGGCCCCAAGATCAAGCCCACCTCGTCAAGCACCTCTCCGAGGCGATGAAGCCACTGCTTCAACATGGACCAGAGCGGCACTAGCCTGGGACAGCTAAGCCACAGATGCTGCAAGTCTTCTCCTGCCTGACAGAAAACACCATTTCCCCTCACCCCAGGATCCAGATGTGCCACATGTCTGTCTGTAGCCCCGGCCCCATGCACAATCCTCCACTGCAGGTCCACACTGCGCTTCTCTATGGGAGTCTTATACAGGGAGCTCCACCTGCCTCTAGGGGAAGCTCCCTGTGGCAACACACCCGACCACCTCGACTCTGACACCCCGTCCAGGTACCGTCTATTCAAAACTTTCATACTAACCACGTACAAATCCTTTTTGGACGCGTCGGCAAAAACTGGCAGTTCCGGAGTACTAAAAGACAGAAGAGCTCTGCTCCCCTCTTCCTCCCGCTCCTCCACAGCAGCAGATACGGAGAGTGATGGAAAGTCCTTCTGGGCGGTTGCTTCCCCCAGTGTGGGTTCCTTCCCAAGTGCTTCCCTAAACCTGCTAGGGAGAGCACCTACCAGCTCCTCCAGCAGCCTCTCCAACAACCGCACAGACTTCACACCCGTCTCTTCGCCCAGCTTGGCGGCGGTGTTCCACCTGCCCCCCGACCTTAAGTGTGCCACTTTAGTCATTCCAGACCTTAGTAGAATTCTCTTTATACTTGCAGCACTCAACATGCTGCATTGAATGAGCGGGTTATGGAGCTCAGGCTCCTCCCCTATGTGTCCATAGACTTGAGAACAATCCCTCTCCGCTTTCAAAACTGTGCTCCACGCACGGAGAACAGCCTGATAAAGTGGAGTGGTCTGAGACAGGTTGACATTGTCCAACTTAATAAGAAATAGGTGTTTGTCGTATGCGAGGTCTCCTACTTTACGTAGGAGAGATACAGCCGTGTGTGTCCGACTTTGCTCCTTTTCCTACAGCAGACGTTGTAGGCTCTGTAGCCGGAACGCAGTGATACGACTGGGGAGATCTATCAGTCCCTGCCCACCCTCTGCCACTGGTAAATACAGAACAGCAGGCCTGGTCCAGTGGTAGCCTCCCCAGAAGAAGTCGACCAGTTTCTTCTGTAGTTCTCTGATGATAGCGTCTGGTGGTTGTACAACGATAAACAGACAGAGAGAGGGAGAGAGAGAGAGAGAGAGAGGGAGAGAGAGATGCCTGAATGGAGGAGTGTGACACACACACACTCAGACAACCTCATAAAGTTAACGTACTTCCACTTTACTGAAAATACTATTTAAACAATCCCACCACATCATCATGCCACATTTTTGTCTCTTTGTGTGTGTGTGTGTGTGTGTGTGTGTGTGTGTGTGTGTGTGTGTGTGTGAGTGTGTGTGTGTGTAAGTGTGTGTGTGTGTGTGTGCGTGCGTGTGTGCGTCGTGTGCGTGCGTGCGTGTGTGTCTGTGTGTGTGTGTGTGTGTGTGTGTGTGTGTGCGTGCGTGCGTGCGTGCGTGCGTGCGTGTGTGTCTGTGTGTCTGTGTGTGTGTGTGTGTGTGTGTGTGTGTGTGTGTGTGTGTGTGTTGGGGGGCTGGGGGCTGGACTGAGCGGTCTGGAAATGATTAAGATAAGGCTTGAGGAGACAGCAGAGCAGGGAGGAATCCCATGTCTATATTTAGGTCAGGCTGGGGAGGTGTGGTATTTAGTATTTAGGGGCTGCTCAATTCCTTGTTGCCAACTCATTTCTCCCTGAGGATTAAACAGCAGCACAAAAGGGCTACATCAGACATGGATAATCAAGTCTAAAATTAGATTCATGGATTGGTACACTATCATAGAACATCGTTTTAAAAACAGTGTGGACATCATGGTCTAAACTTCTATCTGTTGGCCATGCCCACATCTCCAGTCTGCTGGTTGATATTGATGGAGATATACTGTCCATAAATACTGTCCATAATGCATTGTAATCTTAGCTGCTGTGATTGGAAAGGACTGCTGTATGTCATCTGAGATATAAACATCTGTGGTGTGAGTGAGTCATTAGCAAATCATACCAGCTGTGATCTTAGAGTGATTTGAACTCTACCTTACTGTCATTAAAGGCAGAGAAGGAGGTTTGAGGGGTAAGATTCAGGGGCTGGCCAGGCCGTAGAGGATGGAGGGGCCTGGGAACAATCCAGTTCGTTCACATCCAGACAACAGCCAGGAGCAGGGGGAATAGAGCAGGAACTGGGTAACCTAAACCCTTCCTGCCAAGCACACCGTGTGTGTGTGTGTGGGGGGGGAGGGGGGGGAGCAGGGTACACATCCACATACCTGTGTCAGTGATTGCACATGTAAATGTGTTTCACACTTAAGTGTATGTGTGTGTGTGTGTGTGTGTGTGTGTGTGTGTGTGTGCGTGTGTGTGTGCGCGTGTGTGTGTGCGCGCGTGTGTGTGCGTGTGTGTGTGTGTGTGTGTGTGTGTGTGTGTGCGCCCATGATACGTGCACACCTGCACACACATCTGTGAGCAGTCAGGAAACCCAAACTCCCCAGTGTGTGTTTGATACCGGCACGTATGCTGTGTGCCGCTGGACAGAGCAACAATAGCATGGTGCTTTACTGTGGTGGTCCCAGTAAGGATCCAGGAGGAGGCCCATTACTCAAATCTGATAGGCCTATGTGTGTCTCCCTACAGAAATGACTAGGCATTAGCGGAGTCTCCAGACATCGACCTGGTAGCAACAGAGAAAAGGAGTAAGGCAGGAAGCAGAAAGGTGGGTCTAAAAAGCTGCCAGAGAAAAATTTCAAGTTCCTAAAAAAGACAGCCAAATGTATAAATAAATATATGAGATCAATTATCACACTTCTTAAGTGCTGGAAACTGTGCAGCAACATCTCTGCCCAAGAAAGAATGAGCCCAGTCACAGTGACGGCGGTGTATCTACAGCCTGTTTACAGGACAGTGGGACCCTACAATCAGCCAATCATAGGCGGTGTATCTACAGCCTGTTTACAGGACAGTGGGACCCTACAATCAGCCAATCATAGGCGGTGTTCAAGCAGAAAACATCTGGCCATGAGGCACCATCGGCAGTGGATACAGAGATTGTCAACGTTAACTAGCACCTTGAAGTCCAAAGGAATAGCATTAGGAACACAACCTCCAAATATGTCATGTCCTGAACTTCAGTAGACTTGGCCACAAGAAGGCATTACTTTTTCCATGAAAAAATAATTCCCTAACTGCCAATGTTCTGGAGCTTTCACCTCTTGAGGCTTAAGGTGCCATCAAGATCAGTTCAGTGTTCAGTGAGGTCCTAATAAAATCAAAGATAATAGGTCATACACCTGCAACATCAATCGACAAATATGTATTTTCCTAAGTTCTCTAAAGCAGTTATCACAAGCAATGTAATCATTGTGTTATGAATCTCATAATTTCAGGTGAACCAAATAATTCCCTCTGTATGTTCAAGTCGTACTGTTACCAAAAAAAGGGAGCAAAATGTCTCTATTATATGCAATGCCGACACAGACTATACACAAACCTGCACATACACACACACACACACACACACACACACACACACACACACACACACACACACACACACACACACACACACACACACACACACACACACACACACACACACACACACCTCCACCACCACACACACACACACAGTGAGAATGAGAGGTGAGGGTTTCCCCAGCTGGAGATTATTAGTCCATCTCTAGCTCACAGGAAATGAGCGATCATTTATGGTGGACAGGTACATGGAAGAATCTCTCCAGCGCTAGTCTCCTTCTTCTGCTTCCAAGCACCTCTGTAATAAGCTACACTCCCCCACTCACTGTACAGAGGCAGGCCACACTCCACCACTCACTGTGCAGAGAGACTGTCAGCTTTGATCATACCAAAGAGACAGGAAAAGGTGTATACGTTCTGTTTGAGGACGCATCAAGATAAGAATAGAGATGTGTGAATGGCAGACT
The DNA here is from genome assembly GCA_026901105.3 of Galaxias olidus. Taxonomy (NCBI): domain Eukaryota; kingdom Metazoa; phylum Chordata; class Actinopteri; order Galaxiiformes; family Galaxiidae; genus Galaxias; species Galaxias olidus. Next base: position 749,761 of record JAPMUY010009855.1, read on the forward strand.
TCAATTAGTCCACTTGTCATTTGAGCTGCATTGACCTTCGCCCTATAAAGAACAGTGTTAGTATAGTATAAGTCTATAAAGAACAGTGTTAGTATAGTATAAGTCCATAAAGAACAGTGTTAGGATAGTATAAATCTATAAAGAACAGTGTTAGTATAGTATAAATCTATAAAGAACAGTGTTAGGATAGTATAAGTCTATAAAGAACAGTGTTAGGATAGTATAAGTCTATAAAGAACAGTGTTAGGATAGTATAAGTCTATAAAGAATAGTGGTAGTATAGTATAAGTCTATGGCCAAAAGAACAGTGTTAGGATAGTATGAGCTGTGCCCAAAGTCTATAAAGACACAGTGTTAATGTCCAAATGAGCTGCGACCCAAACACAGTCTATAAAGACACAGTGTTAGGATAGCTCCTATAATGTCCAAATGATAAACAATAATGTAGTATAGTAGTATAGCTGCGACCCAAACACACCTCTGCTCCTTTAATGTCCAAAATGACCCAAACACACTGAATGCGACCCAAACACACCTCTGCTCCTCTAATGTCCAAATGAGCTGCGACCCAAACACACCTCTGCTCCTCTAATGTCCAAATGAGCTGCGACCCAAACACACCTCTGCTCCTCTAATGTCCAAATGAGCTGCGACCCAAACACACCTCTGCTCCTCTCCATCCTTCTTCTCCCCACCTCCCTTTGTCTCCTTCATCTTCTCCTCACTTCCTCCCCTTGTCTCCTTCATCTTCTCCCCACCTCCCCTTGTCTCCTTCATCTTCTCCTCACTTCCTCCCCTTGTCTCCCATCTTCTCCTCATCTGTCTCCATCATCTTCTCCTCACTTCCTCCCCTTGTCTCCTTCATCTTCTCCTCACTTCCTCCCCTTGTCTCCATCATCTTCTCCCCACCTCCCCTTGTCTCCTTCATCTTCTCCTCACTTCCTCCCCTTGTCTCCTTCATCTTCTCACCTCCCCTTGTCTCCTTCATCTTCTCCTCACTTCCTCCCCTTGTCTCCATCATCTTCTCCTCACTTCCTCCCCTTGTCTCCTTCATCTTCTCCTCACTTCCTCCCCTTGTCTCCTTCATCTTCTCCTCACTTCCTCCCCTTGTCTCCATCATCTTCTCCTCACTTCCTCCCCTTGTCTCCATCATCTTCTTCTCACTTCCTCCCCTTGTCTCCTTCATCTTCTCCTCACTTCCTCCCCTTGTCTCCTTCATCTTCTCCTCACTTCCTCCCCTTGTCTCCTTCATCTTCTCCTCACTTCCTCCCCTTCGTCTCCTTGGTCTTCCATGAGCAGCCTCCACAGCCTGGAAACATCTTACCGCCCAGATGGCTGAATGGTAGCCAACAGCTGGCCAGGGGGCCCTACAGGGGTCACACACACACACACACACACACACACACACACACACACACACACAAAGCTTTGAAACCAGTAACACACCACCCAGTCTTTCCGATAACTGGCCAACATGTAGTGGTAGAAAACAACGTACTAAGCTAATAAAGGATGTCCATACTTTAAGTCATGCTTCTTTTGTGATTGGTCAGCCTTGTGTTTATTTCCTGACATGTGACCCTCGTGCCACTAAGGACTCTGGCTTCCTCCCGTGTAAGCCTCAGAGTTCAAAACCAGGGGTCTTCCTTCTGTGCTGGCCAGAACAGTAGTCAGTGTCCTTAACCACTCACAGGGGAAGGTTACCTCTGCACTAGATCAACTGATCATATAGCTGATGACATTACACCATTCTGAATGTGCTGCTTGACTGATTATACCATTTGATTAACATTACACATACAATGTCATGAATATGCTGGTTGACTGATAATACCATTTGATTAACATTACACATACAATGTCATGAATATGCTGCTTGACTGATAATACCATTTGATTAACATTACAATACCATTTGATTAACATTACACATACAATGTCATGAATATGCTGGTTGACTGATAATACCATTTGATTAACATCACACATACAACGTCATGAATACACTGCTTGACTGCCTTAGGTTCTGAATTCTCTAATCTAGTGTCTGGACGATATCAGAGGAACAATGCTTCACATCGGCTTTTTATTTCACAAAACACTTCAGAATCCACCGTAATGCATTTTTTATAAAATAATAATAATTTTTAAATGTTTACAATCAAACATTCTAAGATGTGTACCTCTAATGCCAGCCGTTTTTCCAATTTAGGAATGACAACAGACGCCTTAAAAAAGTCACACTATGTATTGAGTTGTATCCATGACATTCTGTTTCTTTTAAACGGTCTGCCATTTGACCTGATAGTTTTTTTATTTGAAATGTCAGTGTGAGCCTGGGTACAGTTACTGCAAATGAAGTGGGCTCTCCTGTGATTATCACTACATTTTATTCCGCTCTGTGGATTTCCATTCATAATTGAATCATGCTCCTTCCATGTGTTGCCTGTCCTATGGGCACAAAAAAGGGAAGTGAGGAACATGGTGTCTTTTTTTTTATTGTTAATTTATTTTATCCGTTTATAAAATATATATATATATTTGGAAATGTTGACAAGCACAGAACACAGTGTACCTAAATTAACATCTCCATTTTTCTTTTTTCTTTCTCTATACACAAGAAAAACAAACAAAACCATCCACCCATCCCTCCCACCTTAACAAGGACACCCACCTTAGCGAAAATACACACATACACATACACTCACTGGCCACTTTATTAGGTACACCTGTTCAACTGCTCGTTAACGCAAATATCTAATCAGCCAATCACATGGCAGCAACTCAATGCATTTAGGCAAGTAGACATGATCATGACGACCTGGTGAAGTTCAAACAGAGCATCAGAATGGGGAAGAAAGGGAATTTAAGTGACTGAACGTGGCATGGTTGTTGGTGCCAGACAGGCTGGTACTGGAATTTCACGCACAACCATCTCTAGGGTTTACAGAGAATGGTCCGAAAAAGAGAAAATATCCAGTGAGCGGCAGTTCTGTGGGCGGAAATGCCTTGTTGATGCCAGAGGTCAGAGGAGAATGGCCAGACTGGTTCGAGCTGATAGAAAGGCAACAGTGACTCAAATAACCACCCGTTACAACCAAGGTAGGCAGAAGAGCATCTCTGAACGCACAGTACGTCGAACTTTGAGGCGGATGGGCTACAGCAGCAGAAGACCACGCCGGGTGCCACTCCTTTCAGCTAAGAACAGGAAACTGAGGCTACGATTCGCACAGGGTCACCAAAATTGGACAATAGAAGATTGGAAAAATGTTGCTTGGTCTGAAGAGTCTCGATTTCTGCTGCGACATTCGGACGGTAGGGTCAGAATTTAGCGTAAACAACATGAAAGCATGGATCCATCCTGCCTTGTATCAACGGTTCAGGCTGGTGGTGGTGGTGTAATGGTGTGGGGGATATTCTCTTGGCATACTTTGGGCCCCTCAGTACCAATTGAGCATCGTTTAAACGCCACAGCCTACCTGAGTATTGTTGCTGACCATGTCCATCCCTTTATGACCACAGTGTACCCATCTTCTGATGGCTACTTCCAGCAGGATAACGCGCCATGTCACAAAACTCAAATCATCTCAAACTGGTTTCTTGTACATGACAATGAGTTCACTGTACTCAAATGGCCTACACAGTCACCAGATCTCAATCCAATAGAGCACCTTTGGGATTTGGTGGAACGAGAGATTCGCATCATGGATATGCAGCCGACAAAATCTGCAGCAACTGAGTGATGCTATCATGTCAATATGAACCAAAATCTCTGAGGAATGTTTGCAGCACCTTGTTGAGTCTATGCCACGAAGAATTAAGGCAGTTTTGAAGGCAAAAGGGGGTCCAACCTGGTACTAGCAAGGTGTACCTAATAAAGTGGCCAGTGAGTGTATACAGTACACACATACATACACATACAAATGATGATGGAGTCTTTAAGACAAAAACACAATGCGTCACAATTGTTTTTCCTTACACTTGTGAAAGGTTGTGGTCATAGCCGTGTGTGTGTGTGTGTGTGTGTGTGTGTGTGTGTGTGTGTGTGTGTGTGTGTGTGTGTGTGTGTGTGTGTGTGTGTGTGTGTGTGTGTGTGTGTGTGTGTGTGTGTGTGTGTGTGTGTGTGTGTGGACAACAATAGGTTAAGCATAATTCTCTGTCAGGATATAAGTAGGATAAATACTTGTTGTGCACTGTTCACTGTGCTACCACAGGCATCACTCCATGCTGCATCACTCCATGCTGTATCACTCCATGCTGTATCACTTCATGCTGTATCACTCCATGCTGTATCACTCCACGCTGTATCACACCATGCTGTATCACTCCATGCTGTATCACTCCACGCTGTATCACTCCATGCTGCATCACTCCATGCTGCATCACTCCATGCTGTATCACTCCATGCTGTATCACACCATGCTGTATCACTCCATGCTGTATCACTCCATGCTGCATCACTCCATGCTGCATCACTCCATGCTGCATCACTCCATGCTGCATCACACCATGCTGCATCACTCCATGCTGTATCACACCATGCTGTATCACTCTATGCTGTATCACTCTATGCTGTATCACTCTATGCTGTATCACTCCACGCTGTATCACTCTATGCTGTATCACTCCACGCTGTATCACACCATGCTGTATCACACCATGCTGTATCACACCACGCTGTATCACTCTATGCTGTATCACTCCACGCTGTATCACACCACGCTGTATCACCCTATGCTGTATCACTCTATGCTGTATCACTCCATGCTGTATCACTCCACGCTGCATCACTACACGCTGTATCACTCCATGCTGTATCACTCCATGTGGAGTGCATATCGCTGCCTCTCTCCTGTATAGTGCCTCTGCCCCAGCCTGTAAAGGGCTGGAGGGACCATGTATCACTCCCCACTCATGCACCATCTCTCATGTGCCTTCCATTCTCTACCTTGAATGAAACTGGGCTGAACAATGGAGGAGCAGTCAGAGACGGGGGCTGGCGGCTAGATGGGTGGGGGGGTGGAGTAAAAGGTATAAATATTAAATTTGATTATTATCACACCGCTGGGTGCTCGATGCTTTCTCAGATAGAGGCCATTGTCCCTTTCTGCCTGTCAAATAAGAGGCTGGAAAAGGGATTGGTTAAAACACATGGTGGCTTGACCAAATTACAATTAGAGTCCAAATCAATACAAAGCCCTGGAGCACTGATGGAACAGGCAGGTCAGGTGAATTCTCTCTGCATCGAGTGTATTTCCCATACGCTACTGTTTCAAACCCCTTCACGATTCTCTCTCTTCACTGATAATATTCAGGTTTTATTCTGTGCACCTTGCTAAGGGGGAAAATAGTGTGTGATTTAAAGTTGACAAAATAAACAGTCTATTATCAATAATCACATTTTACATCTTTATTGGATCCAGAATTTCTGGACATGCCTGTGCCTCTGACAATGTTCTTGTAATTGTACAACCCATTCTTGTATATTACTACTAGTATGTGTGTAGCCCCAAGGACACATTCCAAGTTAAATAAGGACTAATATACTGTTAGTTAAAAAAGATTCACTTGTGATTATGATATTTCTACATCCATTGGAGATTGTGTTTGCACATTGATCTAATACTGAGGTGTAAATCCTGTGCACTGTAGCAGCCAGTTTGATGTTGATCCTGACTAATGGCAGAGGGAATGAGTCATGTTGTGGACTGAGCAGTCAGTGAGTGAGTCAGTCAGCCAATGTCCCTGGTCCCTGTCGTGGTCTGCTCTCTGACCAGCTGATTAGTGGAACATTTGCACCTGTCCTCAGTTAGTCTCTCGTAGGTTACCGTTTGTTCCCTGTTTGTTTGTATTCAAGCCCCATCTTGGTTTAGTTCTTTGTGGATGCATTGTCTTGTCATCATGATTTTGAAGACTGAAAAGTTTGGTTCTGAATCGATGTTGTGTCCTTGGCCCTGTTTTCTTCCTGCCATCTCACCTGCATTTGGGTCTGACCTCACAGGGAGCCATCACCCTCCCAGTCCCACCATGCCACAGGGAGCCATCACCCTCCCAGTCCCACCATGCCACAGGGAGTCATCACCCTCCCAGTCCCACCATGCCACAGGGAGTCATCACCCTCCCAGTCCCACCATGCCACAGGGAGTCACCCTCCCAGTCCCACCATGCCACAGGGAGTCACCCTCCCAGTCCCACCATGCCACAGGGAGTCACCCTCCCAGTCCCACCATGCCACAGGGAGTCACCCTCCCAGTCCCACCATGCCACAGGGAGCCATCACCCTCCATCAAATTCCATTCTACTGAACAGTGAAAAGAAAAAAATCAAAGAACATATTAACGTAAAAATAAGGGTCCTTTGGCTCTGTAATCATGGAACCTATACAGATGCAACACTTCACGCTTATATACACCAACAACACACATGACGGAGGAGACATGCATGCACAGGAGAATGTACAATGCCACATACATACGCACACGTCCACATCTACTCTGCAGTGGAAGATGTCAGAGACACTCAACGAGATATTGACTGCAAAATAGAAACACAAATGTGCCCAACATGAACCACATCAATGCAATACATTCTGTCAGACTGCTATGAAGACGCCACTGCACTTACTGTTGCTGTCACTTTACCTGCCGTCATGAACATTCATATGTACATGGACATTTCATGGGTGTGTGTGATAGCATTTCAATATACACAGGATAGGATGTTATCGTTAGTGTCACCATGTGCATGAAAGTACACAAGACCAACCAACTAGAACCCAATCCCTTCTCTGTGTATTGTACCATTAATATAGCATATGAACATTAGTCCACTGGTTATTAAATACAAAGGGGGGTTTGTTCCTGGACAAGTGTTGGTTGTTCTTTTTTCCAGAAGCTATAATAGTCATTATCTCTACAGAGGCCTTCTGCAAGCAGGGACCAGGCAAAATTTTGACAAAAACAATCAAGTGTAACTTGTGCATATACAGCATCTGCCTGAGAGCAACACAGACCGATGTTTGTGTGTGTTGTAATTATCAACTCTAGGACGGGACAGATTCCTGTGTGGCCAACACAGCCACACCTGGTGATTTTGACAATGTAATCAGAATATTCAACAATTGAAGGGTTCCAACTTGAGGTATCAGTGTGGTCACTTTGGCCTGGCAGGTGGACTGGAGGTTGAGCGTTTGCCCCACAGAGATAGAACAGTGTTCTATCTCTATGGTTTGACCACTCAAACAGTAAAGGCCAAAGCACATCGTCACCGCACTTGAAAACAATAAGTTTACCGTTATACCAAAATACACCACTTGATGAGTAAAACAATATCTACCTATACCTATATAATTTATACACAAAAATGCGCATAACAAAATAAAATCTATGAAAAACTAAATGATGAGCTCCACCGTTGTGCTTAGTATGTTGTGCTTAGTATGTTGTGCTTAGTATGTTGTGCTTAGTATGTTGTGCTTAGTATGTTGTGCTTAGTATGTTGTGCTTAGAATGTTGTGCTTAGAATGTTGTGCTTAGTATGTTGTGCTTAGTATGTTGTGCTTAGAATGTTGTGCTTAGAATGTTGTGCTTAGAATGTTGTGCTTAGAATGTTGTGCTTAGTATGTTGTGCTTAGTATGTTGTGCTTAGAATGTTGTGCTTAGAATGTTGTGCTTAGTATGTTGTGCTTAGAATGTTGTGCTTAGTATGTTGTGCTTAGTATGTTGTGCTTAGAATGTTGTGCTTAGAATGTTGTGCTTAGAAGTATGTTGTGCTTAGTATGTTGTGCTTAGTATGTTGTGCTTAGAATGTTTGCTTAGAAAAATGTTGTGCTTAGAATGTTGTGCTTAGTATGTTGTGCTTAGAATGTTGTGCTTAGAATGTTGTGCTTAGAATGTTGTGCTTAGAATGTTGTGCTTAGTATGTTGTGCTTAGTATGTTGTGCTTAGAATGTTGTGCTTAGAATGTTGTGCTTAGAATGTTGTGCTTAGAATGTTGTGCTTAGTATGTTGTGCTTAGAATGTTGTGCTTAGTATGTTGTGCTTAGTATGTTGTGCTTAGAATGTTGTGCTTAGAATGTTGTGCTTAGTACACCAGTATGTTGTGCTTAGAAACTTAGAATGTTGTGCTTAGAATGTTGTGCTTAGAATGTTGTGCTTACATGTTGTGCTTAGTATGTTGTGCTTACACACTTAGAATGTTGTGCTTAGTATGTTGTGCTTAGAATGTTGTGCTTAGTATGTTGTGCTTAGTATGTTGTGCTTAGAATGTTGTGCTTAGAATGTTGTGCTTAGAATGTTGTGCTTAGTATGTTGTGCTTAGAATGTTGTGCTTAGAATGTTGTGCTTAGAATGTTGTGCTTAGTATGTTGTGCTTAGAAAACAGAACTTAGTATGTTGTGCTTAGTATGTTGTGCTTAGTATGTTGTGCTTAGTATGTTGTGCTTAGAATGTTGTGCTTAGTATGTTGTGCTTAGAATGTTGTGCTTAGTATGCCATATCAAAGCAACCATATAAAAATATTCATGATAGACATTGTGTTAGTATCTTATGATAAATTTTAGTATGAAAAAAGGTAAAAATTGCATAACTTCTCATCAGACGCATTATGCACGCCTAACCACAACATGTATAGAAAACACTGTGGTCTTCCAGTGGATCTTCAAACGACGTGCGGCGGCGGTGTGCTCTTAAGACAAGACAGCACCACACCACACTCACTGCAGAAACACATGTTTGAAAGGTAACACACGTGTGTATCACGCATACACACATACACTTTAGCAAACAATTGTAAAAAACAAAAACACATTTTTAATCATTCGATCAACATGAACTACAAGAGCACATACAAAAACACACATAAAGTTGTTTACTTTTCGATATGAATCAATTGGAACATGTATGTGCATGTTTACTGTGGTGACAAGAGTGGTCGTGCTGTAATGAGATCAGTGTGTAAATGAGAGCAAATAGGAAAGAGGATTCCTCCAGACTATGAGAGTGTGACCTGCCGGCCTGCTCCTCCTCTGGGCTCGCCTGATTCCTCCAGACACACTATGAGAGTGTGACCTGCCGGCCTGTTCCTCCTCTGGGCTCGCCTGATGTTTAGATCCAGGGGGATGCCCCGTACGCTGCTGCGTTGTAGGACAGGACATGACACAGGACTCTTGTTCTTCTGTTTAAAATCCTGCAGTCAGTCAACAAGTTGGACAGTACTGTATAGGCCAGGTGAGATTTATCTTACAGCCCTGAATATGTGGAACTAGGTCAAATAGCAATGATTGGCTAAGCATTACTTGTTCTGAGCACATTTTGCAAGGGCCTAAATTGTGCATATTCAATGACATCAGGAAAGATTACAAAAATATGGTCTCTTTATATTATTTTCTCTGTTTATTTTTATTCTTTATTTGTCTTCAATCTTTGATTTTTCATAATTTGGATTGCCAAAACAGAGTGAAAGAGAGTAGTTAACTAGCTCTGAATTGGGACGCTTTTCTTACGCTGCAGTATGAACTCAACGTGCATTATCCAAGTTCCCAACTACTTCTCCAGACAAAAGTGATTCAGGTTGGCATCAATCTCTCAAAATTACATCATTCACCCCTCGTTTCCTGGTTCTCTTCAGTGTGACGTGCAGCCGACACTTGTACTTAGGAACATAGGACACACACACTTGCACAATACCTCAGTTGCATTTAGCTACATTTAAGTACAATGCATGTCTGAGTGAGGGCCACCATGTCTGAGTGAGGGGAACCATTGCCCATATTTAACAGTTGCTCCACTCTCTAAAGGAAGAACCCCTACTCGCCAACCTACCTGGCACATGACAAAACCTCATCTCAAAAGGATGAACCCCTACTCGCCAACCTACCTGGCACATGACAAAACCTCATCTCAAAAGGATGAACCCCTATTCGCCAACCTACCTGGCACATGACAAAACCTCATCTCAAAAGGATGAAACCGTACTCAGGAACCTGCCGGGGCGCATGACAAAACCTCATCTCAAAAGAACAGACCAATGGGTATTTAGCCTGAGGGAGAGCCTCTTTTATTGGGTGATTTCATTTGATGTGGAAATCACAATGCAAATGTAAGGGACTTCACAGAGAAATGGCACAAACTGTTTTCCCTTTTAAGCTTTCCAGGCACTGAAACATTTATTTGGACTATCTAGTTAAAGATAATAGCATCCATTTCCTCTTTTACAGCTGTTGCCAGTATGACAAAGCTAATCTGTTGTCATGTTGTTAGGGAGCAATGCTGCTTGGATGGGGACTCTTAAGCTGTCAGCTGCTCACAGCAGAATTTAAGGGGACAACTTCAGCTGGCTGGAATGATGTACTAGCACATGGAGCAGTGATATTGAATCAATAGTTATTTATAAGCATACATTTTCATGGGGCCCAGACTTTCTTAAAAACCGTAAGGACATCTGTACAGTATGTTTACTCAAAGTTGTTTCATGGACTTAAATAGTAATAATCATGTAAGATACGGCTAAGGACACTAGAACTGACTGCTGTAATCAATTTCCTAAGAGCAAGTGAGCTAACCACAGGAAGACTGACTGAGTTTATTTGAGAGGCATGCAGAGCACCTGGTAAGTGTCTGCAGGCTGAGCAGGAAACCTGATCGTAGTCAGGTACAAGAATAGCTTGATAGGACCGCAAAGGTCTGCAACCTGCTTCAAACTGTCACTGGAACGTTTGACTGCTCAGTTCAGGAGATTAACCAACCAATAGTGTGCCAGACTTTAGCTGCCTCACCTATTTTATCCAAGTTTATCTGGAAAGAAGTGTTTGCACTGGGTATAATACATAAACAAATGCATGTATGATGGCAAAAGAAAAATACACAGCTCTCTGGCTATTATAAACACATTGGGCTATATCACAGGGAAGCCCAATCGGCCATTTCACTTCTTAATATGAAATGACAAAGGTTAAGGAATCAGTCCAAAAAGAACATTTCCAGTGGTCCAAAACAGCCCATTGTATCACATTTTTATAACTTAATAATTGCATGTAGCACTTTAGGCAGAATAGAAGCATATTACAGACAAAAGTAAAGCATCTGCATCAATAACTGTTACTCACATTAAACAAAGGCATAACCCATTAAACTATTGCTTTAATTATTTAAAAAAGAAAGTGTTACTGCACATTTGAATGGACGCCTCCTTTTGATGCATTGAATTGAGTTTTCATTCCTACAGCGATTTAATGTAATTAAAACGAGAGTATTATAACACCTGCTGACCTTACCTGTGGTACTGGTTATGTATCACCAGTGGCAGATGATCTAGCTCTAGGTAAACGTGGCTGTATGTACAGCTTGTCATCTGGAAAGGGATGGGGGCTGGGCTGACACAGACATGTCCGGCCAGTAGGAGGGGCCATGTGCTGAGGTGTTTGAGAAGGTGATGTCGTAAAGCAGACAGTGTCGTAAACCAGGTGCAGGCACTGGTAGGGAGGAGGGAGGTGGGGAGAGGCAAAAAGGAGGGGTGCAGGGGGTGAGAGAGGAGGTGACTCCGGCTGCATTTTATACAGAGCGAAAGGATCATGGCGGATGGCCCCAGGTGTAAGCGTAGAAAACAGGCAAACCCGAAGAGGAACAGCGGTAAGTCAAAGTACCTAAAACCGTTGGAAGTCGACACAATAAAATGGACTACTGCCTTTTTAATTTTGCCAACTTTGTTTGGCGACTTTTTCACAATTTTAAACCGCGTTGTGGATAGTTTGAGTATTGGAAATAAGTGAGCATATCTCAATGTGGTGCACCGTTATACCTGTCTCGCTCTCCGCCTAGCGGTTTACGGACTATTTGTGTACCGTTATACGCTCATCATCTCGCGGGGAGCGCTTGCTGTTTCCTTGTACTTTTGTTCACGCACACGGTTTTGGCACTTTGTTATTTCATCAATTGTGGAGTATAACGTCTACAAATTGGCATTTTTTTTCTTCTCGAAAAGCTGTTCAGAATGTGACAAGCTAGCTTGGTGGCTAGTTTGCTAACTTGGTGCGCTGCATGCATTAAAGCTTTCAACGAAACATAACTTGATATACATATTTGATAGTCCAAACTTGTGTTTCGGCTACGGTAACATTTGGCTTCCTAGTTTGATGGAAAATGCTTGAAATGTATAAGATGTTTGAGCTGCCCACTGGTGCCTGATGTCAATGCAACTGGAGTCTTATTTTGTCAGTGTAGTGTTCACTTCAGTTCAGTTGTTGGACAACCCCTCCCAGCTACAACGCCACATGTTGTTTTTGCCGCAAAGGTAAGATTGCAAAATATATTGTTTCCTTAATTCAAAACCACTGGCTATTCACCTTGAGGATTGTTTTAAACTTGGTTTCGAATTCGACTGAAACTATTCTGAAAACATAATTTGTCGGAGATATAATGTGTATATATAATATAATTATCTTTTTTTTTCTTCAGATTGCATATTCAATTGTGTAGGGGAAACTAGTTTGCACCTGTAGTTCTGCGCATTGTAGCCTACTGCAGGCTAATGAAAAGGGCTGTTGCTGCAGTCTATATAAGGAATGCATTTCTAGCAGCAGCGCCAGCTGGGCTTTCTCCTTTACTCAACGTGAAAACAGTCAGAAGCTTCAAAAGCACAGGGAACATTCTTTATAATATATAAACAAAAAAACTGTATAGATATTTTAAATATTTTGTTAGACGATATTCTAAATAGGTCAGGGATCAGTATAAAATAATGTAATCAATAATGGCAATTCCGAAAATATGTCTTAAAAAAAAAGATTAAACTTTATGTGTAGCCTGATCTTAAACGAATCCTTCTCTCATTGGATAGTTCCTACCTTCTGTATACCTATTTCCTTCCCACCAACCAATAGCCAACTGCATGAAGTACCGTTATATGAATAGTGAGATGATAGTCTCAAAAGCACCTTTTTCCTGTAGTCTGTGACGACACGACGGTGACACATTCAGCTGAGCGCCGTGTACCGCCCAGCGTCCGTACAGGAGCCATCAACATGTTTACCTGAAAACGAATAACGGGACTGACGAATGTCCTATAAATAATACTCACGACTCACTAAAGGCATTTTTTTTTATCATTTGCGGGAAAGTATTCGTCAACTTTAAAGATATAGTGCATTTTAGAGACGAGGAAAAGACTCCTTCCTATACGTCCAGCAAATGGCAACTTGTGCAGGTAGAAAAAATATGATTTTATAGTTTGCTCGTGCATGTCAGCGTTCGTTAGGGCTGTTTCTATGATTCTCGCGGGATTTATTTTCCTAAACATGCATTGTGTCGCATTTGTCCATTTTTGCCTGCGTTCGTTTTTGTTCCGTTTTAATCTTGATTTGTTTACTCGAGTGTGAATGCAGGGAGGAAAAGGTGAAGCGAAAACGAGAGGTGCACTAAGTGGTTGCAACTGGTCCCTTCTTTGAAGCATCGCACTAAAATAGTCTTAAAGCATACCGTCCAACTGTACAGCCACAATGTTTCCATCTATTGTGTTCCAATTACGTTATGCAATTTCCTGAGCGGTGTGGGCAATGGCGGTCGGTACCGTTAGGTACTGCAGTGAAGGCGGGGTTTCTGCCTTTTATGTCCAGAGACGCCAGGTATGCAAGGTGATGCAAGAACGTCTATAAAGGTACCTCGAGTTTACGGTTGTTGTTGATTGACATGGCAGATTTGTATAGTCTGTTTACAACCGTACATAGTAGTAGGTCTGTTTATTTTTTAGATATTTTTTAAAGAAACAGCTGTTCCACTTTGTAACAGTGCAACGAAATGGCAAAGATTTCATTTTTGTCCCGCGGGTTGCTTGGTCTTGGTACCTAAATTACTGTCTTTGTGATTGTAGTTTACTATTATGTACTATTATGTTTTATTATGTACTTACTTATTCTATACTTTGCTGCTTTATATATATAAAAAATAACCCCAAATGACACCCTTATTACATAGTTATGAATAGCAACACTGGAATTGAGTGTCAATTACACAATTAAGAAAAACTGTTTGAATTGTTGGTTAGAGCTGATTTAGTCAAATATCAATATTGCATTTCTGCACAGAAAAACAGTTGATATTAGTGATGTCATAATAAAGTGAGTGGTTGCCTTCCCAAGGCGCTGCTGCTGCTTTTGTCACGACCTGGTCATTGGACACCTTCCCTCCTTTCATAGTGTGCCGCGTGTGTGTGTGTGTGTGTGTGTGTGTGTGTGTGTGTGTGTGTGTGTGTGTGTGTGTGTGTGTGTGTGCGCGTGTGGCGTGTGTGTTTGTGAGGGAGTGCACAGTTTCACTCTCTACTGAGCTGTAAGCTAACACTGTGATTTGAAATAGAGGAATGCGGTCTCGTGTTAACATACCTTGGCAGTGTAAACACAGCCTCCTCCCAGCCCCTTGTCAACTGGCTGGGCTAGCGCTAAGTCTGTTAGCCTCATTATACGGTCTACCAAGGCCCGCAGGTCTGGAGAGGGTGACAAAGCCCACCACACACTGCTGATCTTTCAGTACGCCTCAGTCCCAAGTGAGGCTTTATTAAATGGTGCATATCATTATTTGGATGTCTAATTTGAATATTCTTGATGAGTAGCCTGTTGTTTTGAATGTAGAGTACTTGTGGTCATACTTTCTAAGGTGGAGACCACAGTGGAGACCCATGGTGGCCTGGCATGTCAAACAATACTTTCTCCTGCTCTTAAGGACTGAGTGTCTATGTCATTCTCGCTGCACAAATGGGCCCAGCGAAAGACTCAGCGCCAGAGGAGAGCATAAGCCCTTCCTACTTCCTTTTATGGCTAAAGGGGAGGTGGATTGACTCTGCTGAAGGTGGTGCCAAGACTAAGTGTGTGTGTGTGTGTGTGTGTGTGTGTGTGTGTGTGTGTGTGTGTGTGTGTGTGTGTGTGTGTGTGTGTGTGTGTGTGTGTGTGTGTGTGTGTGTGTGTGTGTGTGTGTGTGTGTGTGTGTGTGTGTGTGTGTGTGTGTGTGTGTGTGTGTGTGTGTGTGTGTGTGTGTGTGTGCGCATGTTGAGATGGGAAACAGCTACTTTCCTCCTGGCTTTACCTAACAACACAGCTCCACTTGGAGTAGATTTGCATTTAGATTATTGTGTGCCTTTGAGGCTAAATGGCTTGTTCCATGTGATTCTTTTGTATTGTTATCAGATAACTTATCCAGGTAACACCTTGATGGATCACATGGCTCAGCAACACAGTATATACAGCATTTCCCTAAAAAGGCTGAATCATAACACAATTGTGCATCAACCTATTAGGCAGTAATCTTTCCAGATAGGAGGGGAAATTGACTGGTGTGAATGTAGAGGCTAATTTCCACCGAGCACTGGGTAACGGGTCAGGTCGGGTGGGGTCAGAACTAGGGCTGAACGATTTGGGGAAAATATCTAACTGCAATTTTTCGGACAGATAGTGCGATTGCGAGTTTATTTGCGATATATATATTAATTTAAAGTAAAGCTTCAGTTCAGTATTCGCAGTGTAACATATTTAAAATGTGATGGAGCATTACCACCTGAGACACCATCAAAATATTACCTGCACTATATTTTAGGATGAGAACTGAAAAGATATGAATTGATTTCAACAATGAATAAGTATTTTTTCAAATATTGGAATAGAACGTAGAACAATCAAACATAGAACAATTATCTCAAAAGCTGTCCCAGTTAAATAAGTTAAATAAAGTAACAAAACAAATCTAGAAAATAATTGGACCTTTCTGTAAATATTGTTGTATAATTTTCACCTTACAGCAATACAGAACAAGCACTTCAATTTGCTGCGTTCGCTCGTAAATTATGGCTCATTTCCACCAAACATTAGGTAACGAAAAAACAATATTTGTATACCTTTTTTTATTGACTAATTCTCTGTTTCTCTGCCCACTTTTATTACTATAATAGATAACATATGTTTGTCCTGCCTCTTACTGCTAGTGAGGGTGTGTCTACAGAAAGAGCATATTTTTGTCCTGCCTCTTACTGCTAGTGAGGCTGTGTCTACAGAAAGAGCATATTTTTGTCCTGCCTCTTATTGCTAGTGAGGGTGTGTCTACAGAAAGAGCATATTTTTGTCCTGCCTCTTATTGCTAGTGAGGCTGTGTCTACAGAAAGAGCATATTTTTGTCCTGCCTCTTACTGCTAGTGAGTATATTTTTGTCCTGCCTCTTATTGCTAGTGAGGCTGTGTCTACAGAAAGTAGCCATGCACAGGCCAGTAAGTGGTTGTGAGAGGCAGCACGTTCCGTTTCACAGTGAGTTGGTGGGAAGGCCTCTCCATCTTCCTGACTGCATGTCGTCCTGCTCTGTCTTCTGAGGCGGCCTCAGTACGGAGCAAACAGTGAAAGAAAGAATGGCTTTGCTCTTAATGGGACTTACAGTCTAGCTCAGTTGGGAAGTTAATTGTGCAATTCCTATAAAACTAGATTTTAAACAGTGGCTCTAGCATTTGGTTTTGTAAAATGGCAACATTTCAAAGCTAAAGCTTGCATTAGCAAAAGGTGTCCCTTTGCCCTCGTAAGGCCCACTAATGAACAGTCAGTAATAGCACTGACCCTAAAATACGTGGGAGAAGACTCTGGTCAAAGTGATCCCCAGGTGACAGAGCCGGGGCCAGTTAGGAGCCCCTACTCAGCTCTGCTCTCTCTGGACGATAATCACCAGAGGAACACAGGTGGGTTAGTGGGGCTATGTTCTGTAAAGACACCCTGGGGTGCTGCAGATCTCCAATCATATAGGGTTAGAAACAATGGCATGTTCTAGTGTGTTTCCAGGGATAGGGAGGGTTAGATGTCTGTCAACGCAATCATCTTCCAATAAGAGTGTGTTTGCATGCATGTAGGCGTAACGTAGGCTGCCTTTATCTGATGTGGGAGTGTTGCGTTATTAGAACTGATGACGGTTAATTGGACCCCACAGAGGAGATTGCGTACAGTATGTGTGTGTGTGTGTGTGTGTGTGTGTGTCTGTGTGTGTGAGTGTGAGTGTGAGTGTGTGTGTGTGTGTGAGTGTGTGTGTGTGTGTGTCTGTGTGTGTGAGTGTGAGTGTGAGTGTGTGTGTGTGTGTGTGTGTGTGAGTGTGTGTGTGTGTGTCTGGGGAGCAGCGTTTATGAAGCTGTTAGGGCAGAGCCCAGGGACCCTGGCTGTCCCTGAGTGGAATGCCTGATAGGGACCACAACAGGCTAATGAATAAGAGCTGCTGGTGAGACAAGCCAGGGGTAGCAGCAAAACCCTTAGCGCCACACCAAATGCCTACATATCTCCAGTAAAAATATAAATACAAATGCAGTCTCCAAACCTTTTTCATGTATAGTATCTATTTCTGCCTAAATGCACTTCAAATCTCTGCTGTTTTTCCCATTCAAATCTATGTGCATAGCCCAATAGAGCAGATGTCTGTTCTAGCTCCTTTACGCAAGAGGCTCTGTTGATTTGCACCGTCAAAGCAGCACTGGCACTAAACTCACAATACGATGCAGTGTCAAGCAGCACCTGTGCAATGCTTATTTGAATTAGCAGCGGAGGACGCTTTATAGCTTCACATGGCTTACCGTTAGCATGACTTAGCATAATTTTGGCTTTATTATTTGACCATTGTAACAACACTCATCAAGTGGACACTAATACGTTAATTCTAGAAGAACAATGACAGGTACACACTCCCGAAAGATAGTCTCCACTAAGCCCCGCCCCCAGACCCACACTGCCACTCCAACAGTTTACTTCAGAGGAATCACTGGGGTTCTGTCTATGTCACCACTACTGTAACGGGGTGCTTACTAGAAAACGTAGGGTTGGTTATCTCACTTTGCTTGGCTTTGTAGGCTGCAGTATAACGCATATTCATACTGATAGACACAAACAAACAAGCACACCCACACAAAGACAGGCTACTCGTAGCTAACTATGGGGCGGTCAAACATTGGGTGCTTGACTAGACTGTGAATAAGGCTTGGACAGGATATTTCTCTTTCCCTTCCCTTAGTGAAAGGTTGCTGTGTTTGTTGTTGTTGTTTGGTTTCCGTTGACCGCTGAGGACGCGGGATTTTGAACATATATGCTCCTCTGTGAGAGCAAAGAGAATAAAGCCAATAAAATGCCTTCATCTAACAGTCTGTTTTTTGTGAATGAAAGTTGTTTTAGGAGCTGCTGGGACAGTGAATTGTAGCCTACCTGGGACAGTGTACTGTAGCCTATCTAGACCCCTGCTGGGACAGTGTACTGTAGCCTACCTAGACCCCTGCTGGGACAGTGTACTGTAGCCTACCTAGACCACTGCTGGGACAGTGTACTGTAGCCTACCTAGACCCCTGCTGGGACAGTGTACTGTAGTCTACCTAGACCACTGCTGGGACAGCGTACTGTAGCCTACCTGGACCCCTGCTGGGACAGTGTACTGTAGTCTACCTAGACCACTTCTGGGACAGTGTACTGTAGCCTACCTGGACCCCTGCTGGGACAGTGTACTGTAGCCTACCTGGACCCCTGCTGGGACAGTGTACTGTAGCCTCCACTGCTGGGACAGTGTACTGTAGCCTACCTGGACCCCTGCTGGGACAGTGTACTGTAGCCTACCTAGACCCCTGCTGGAACAGTGTACTGTAGCCTCCACTGCTGGAACAGTGTACTGTAGTGTACCTAGACCCCTGCTGGGACAGTGTACTGTAGCCTCCACTACTGGGACAGTGTACTGTAGCCTCCACTGCTGGGACAGTGTACTGTAGCCTCCACTGCTGGGACAGTGTACTGTAGTCTACCTGCTGGGACAGCGTACTGTAGCCTACCTAGACCACTGCTGGTACAGTGTACTGTAGCCTACCTAGACCACTGCTGGGACAGTGTACTGTAGCGTACCTGGACCTCTTTTTAGTCCGGGCTAAACCTTGGTAAATCCCGTACTATCTTTTTAATGTGTTGCCTTTGCACAATTCAGTTGAGCTTATGCTTTCCATGGTGTAGACTAGATAGGGCACCTCCACCTGTTTGGTGTTTCTATGGGTGTGTGTGCGGTGGTGTCAGTTATAGCTATACAGTTATAGATACAGGATATGAATGGTGGAGATCACTGTTCATTATCTTTTCACCTGTTTGAGTAAAATGTCAGCGCTCTTAGTGTTAGAATGACAGAGCTGTCACAGCCCTGAAGATGCTAAGCTAAGTAGCAGTCTGCCTTTTTACCTCATTATCTAAATACGAGACTAAATGGCAGATGCCAGGGCTGACTTTAACCCCCCAGCTGGGTTTGATTAAGGCTCAGGCACCAAGCACGCTAATGCAAGCTCATGGCTGTTTTAGGCTAATTCAACATTGTTTTGCTGCGGGGTAGATTTTGTTAGAGTTAGTCAGTATTTCTGACATGGGGTAACAACAAGTGGGCATTGTGCCATCTTTTCCCTGACAACCGTAAAACATTCCTGACCACTTCAAGAAAAATGTCTTTACCACTTGAAGTCATACACCGTGTCTATGCACCTCCTATCTCTCCTCCTCCTCCTCCTCCCCCAGCTGGGCTCCTCTGCCATTAAACGTTTCATAAATACCACCTGACACTGCGTGGACCAGGTGGGTCTAAACAAAAAGTTCCTCTCTTAGTGTGAGAGTGAAGCAGGTCCTTCAGCAGAGCAAAAATATAACCTATTCATATGATAATCTATATGATCTATTATATCCGGTGCCTTTAAAGATGGGCTCCACACGTATAGTGTGTGTTTAAAAGCACAAATGCACATGTTGTGTATGAGTGCATGTTTCTGTAGTTACACAGTACTGGGTAAGACTAGTGGTATGTATGCCTCAAGTAATGTTTGGTACTCAGAAAATGCGTTAACGTATTGTTTTAATCCCTCAAGCATGCCAGTAGTAGAGGCTAGCATACTCCACTCCCCATCCCCAGTCCCCAGCTAACGAGCTGGAAATATTTATAGAGCATTTTGAATACGTGACCTCTTCCCTCTCTGCCCTCAGTTCTGGGTGACATTTCAAAAGAAAGTGTTTGGAATGCGTTTGACATTTTGCTAAACTGCGTTTGGTTGGACCGGCCGATCCTCCAGCTTCCTTTCTCACCTCCCTCCATTGTGTGGCTCGCTAAATGAACACACACACACACACACACACACACACACACACACACAGAGAGAGAGTTGTGTGTGACAGATGTCTGGCCCCTTGGTGGGGTTTGAACTGCAGCACCTGGTCATGCTGGGGTTTATGTCTTTGCCACGTGGAAAACCCTCATATCATTTTTACGTTGTGTTGAATGTTTTGGGCCTACAAAAAGATCCTTATTATGACTACAAATTCAGTTACACCTGTGATTTCTTGTCAGAAAAACAAAAGTGGCAGTGCATATTCCCTAAGAATTTGATCCCATCATCTTATCAAAACAACTTACAGTGGAGTCCACATGATCATCTGCACATGCTTCTTTTATGGAGGTTTTTGATGTCAAACTCAAGGGCCTTGTATTTGACCATGTATCCATAAAATGTTCCTTTCTTTTTTTACCTCTGATTCAATCAAATGCCCACACCGACGTGAGCATACCTCAGGCAGCCCAGGCAGATGTGCATTCAGCCTTCTCATCTAATCATCTTAGCACATGGACCATGGTGGTCCCTTTGTTCTGGGTCCGTAGCACACTAGTGTTAGCTTACTGTGCTGCCAGTCAACTGGATCAGCGGCCCTAGTACCCCACGTGGGGCGGAGGGTCTTCATTTAGTGAAACCCAGAGCTCCAGTGCCAACCAGGACTTGGTGCCAGGGAGCGGCCCGCTGCGCCTGGCTCTGCTGCCACACCACGCTGCCAGCTCCCCACACTATGGACTGATCTGGGGTCACTCTAGTGCCCCGGCACAGTGCTAATCTGATGGAAGTGTGAGGACATGGTGAAGTACAGCTTGTCCCGTCTATGGAGAACTAACGTGAGGGGAGGCCCAGTGGAGGAACAGCTTGTCCCGTCTATGGAGAGCTAACGTGAGGGGAGGCCCAGTGGAGGAACAGCTTGTCCCGTCTATGGAGAGCTAACGTGAGGGGAGGCCCAGTGGAGGAACAGCTTGTCCCTATGGAGAGTCTGAGGGGAGGCCCAGTGGAGAACTAACGTGAGGGGAGGCCCAGTGGAGGAACAGCTTGTCCCGTCTATGGAGAGCTAACGTGAGGGGAGGCCCAGTGGAGGAACAGCTTGTCCCGTCTATGGAGAGCTAACGTGAGGGGAGGCCCAGTGGAGGAACAGCTTGTCCCGTCTATGGAGAGCTAACGTGAGGGGAGGCCCAGTGGAGGAACAGCTTGTCCCGTCTATGGAGAGCTAACGTGAGGGGAGGCCCAGTGGAGGAACAGCTTGTCCCGTCTATGGAGAGCTAACGTGAGGGGAGGCCCAGTGGAGGAACAGCTTGTCCCGTCTATGGAGAGCTAACGTGAGGGGAGGCCCAGTGGAGGAACAGCTTGTTCCGTCTATGGAGAGCTAACGTGAGGGGAGGCCCAGTGGAGGAACAGCTTGTTCCGTCTATGGAGAGAACAGCTTGTTCGTCGAACTCTGAACGTGGAGGGGAGGCCCAGTGGAGGAACAGCTTGTCCCGTCTATGGAGAACTAACGTGAGGGGAGGCCCAGTGGAGGAACAGCTTGTTCCGTCTATGAGAGCTAACGTGAGGGGAGGCCCAGTGGAGGAACACGTGAGTGGGGAGGCCCAGTGGAGGAACAGGTTGTTCCGTCTATGGAGAGCTAACGTGAGGGGAGGCCCAGTGGAGGAACAGCTTGTCCCGTCTATGGAGAGCTAACGTGAGGGGAGGCCCAGTGGAGGAACAGCTTGTCCCGTCTATGGAGAGCTAACGTGAGGGGAGGCCCAGTGGAGGAACAGCTTGTTCCGTCTATGGAGAGCTAACGTGAGGGGAGGCCCAGTGGAGGAACAGGTTGTTGTTTGGATTCTGTTCTACTTATTGGGCCTTCCATGGAGACTTATTTCAACTAGGAAAGCAGTGCCAAGGCACTTCAAAGAGATGTCAGTGGCTAAGGCCTTGGTTCTGCGCATGCATTAGTGCCTATGTGCCACCTGTTATCATGTGGTGTACTACAAAGGCTCATGTCCTGTGGGGGTCTTCACTACTCACTGTACTCACACAGCGGTTCTGGTTTGGCTCAATGCGTTTTAGGTTGTAATCATACAGCAGCTGCAGCTAGCTACTAGGAGATGCACCACATGAAGGGGTTTGGTGAATGTTCACTCACTTCACTCAGACCATCGCTTTATTAATGTGTTCACTCAGTTCATCACTGTATTAATGTGTTCATTCAGATCATTGCTGTATTAATGTGTTCACTCAGATCATCGCTGTATTAATGTGTTCACAGTTATGCAGATGACACACTCAACTGTGCATATCTGTTGACTCAGAAGATCCAAATTTTCTTTCCCCTCTAACAAATTGTCTTACAAGCATTAAATCTTGGATGTCCCAGAACTTTCTTAAATTAAATGATGATAAAACCGAGGTTATTGTATTTGGTCCAAAGTGCCAGAGGTATCCCATTATTGCAAGGTTGGGCCTCTTAAATATACAGTGCACCAGCGAGGCGCGAAACCTAGGAGTAATTATTGACTCAGAGCTTTGCTTTGAATCCCATATAAATCTTATTAGAAAGATCTCCTTTTTTCATCTAAGAAATATATCTAGATTACGCCCATTTCTATCATTAAAAAATGCAGAAAAATTAATGCATGCTTTCATCTCAAGTCGTTTAGACTACTGCAATGCTTTGTTCTCAGGTTTACCAAGCAAATCAATTCAAAAAACTTCAAATGGTTCAGAATACAGTAGCTAGAGTTCTTACTGGGACTAAAAAGAGAGCACATCTCCCCTGTTCTATTTGGCCTCCACTGGCTACCTATATCTTATAGAATAGATTTTAAGGTCATTTTAATGATCGCTGTATTAATGTGTTCACTCACTTCATCGCTGTATTAATGTGTTCACTCAGATCATCGCTGTATTAATGTGTTCACTCAGATCATCGCTGTATTAATGTGTTCACTCAGTTCATCGCTGTATTAATGTGTTCACTCAGATCATCGCTGTATTAATGTGTGATACTTACAGCTGAAATGAGCAAACAAGCGTTCCTGTTTAATTTTCCTTTGAAGCACTGGAATTGGGTCTACTTTCCCCAAACAGAATTGTTTACAGTGGCTGCCTTGGTGCCTTGTGTTCCTGCTTTGTTCTTATCCAAGTCTAAACATACACACTCTTAGATAACAGGTGACACTCATTGACTGTGCTTTGCAGTCAGCTATCTCCAAAGTAGGTTTGAAATGACAGCAATGTTTTTTTAATCATGTTTACCCAACAGCTCTGGAGAACCCTCACCAGTCCCTGTATTTGTCCTAGTCTATCTTAGAATAAACCAGCCAAAGACCTTCAGAGATAGATTTACCCCCAAGAAGCAAGTCGGGATCCATTCCTTATCCAACATTAGCCTCTTGGTGCTCACTCAGGTCACTTAAAGAAGTGAGATTACAGTTGAATTCTATTATACAAATTACACTGTTCTCGACACTATGACTGTTGGGTGATTGTGTACACTATTTTATCAGTTTGCATTCGTATGTTGCATTTGCACTCATACCTTTATTACTATAGTAATGCGGTTTTGAAGTTTCCTTTATTACAATGAAAATAAATTGTGATCGGTTCTTAATTTCTGCTGTAGGATTATATAAAGTAATAAAAACTTGAAATAAGATGACGCCATGATGAGCTGGGATAGGGCCTGGGACGCCATGATGAGCTGGGATAGGGCCTGGGACGCCATGATGAGCTGGGAAAGGGCCTGGGACGCCATGATGAGCTGGGATAGGGCCTGGGACGCCATGATGAGCTGGGATAGGGCCTGGGAAGCCATGATGAGCTGGGATAGGGCCTGGGACGCCATGATGAGCTGGGATAGGGCCTGGGACGCCATGATGAGCTGGGATAGGGCCTGGGACGCCATGATGAGCTGGGATAGGGCCTGGGACGCCATGATGAGCTGGGATAGGGCCTGGGACGCCATGATGAGCTGGGATGGACACGTCCAGGTTTGACAGACAACACACAGATGTAGAATATGTTTTAAGTGGAGTATAAGGTTTACAAACAGATGGTAGCAGCTTATCCTCATGGCAGATAGCCTAGCTACTTGTGTGTGTGAACGTGGGTAGACCTATATCTAATAACGCTCAAACAAAAGCTTATCAGACTAATTTGGGTAACTAGTAGTAATCTAGTTTTATTTTGTATAGCAGTCAGTTAGTTTTCTTTTTCGTTTTTTAAAGCTAATAGTTTAAAACGTGCTGTTGTCGCAATGTGTGGCCTTTTGTTTTTGTGAAAATTAGCACTGAGAGAGAGCTCTGAGCGACTGAGTGGTTGTTGATGTGATGAAATGGGGTCAGCATGGCAGGTGCACCAAACAAGTGCAATTCATCTTATCCCCAGAACTGCCACACGTCAGCGCTATGAAATTGGCACAGCAACCCCTGTCACGTTGATTGCGTTGTGTAGGCCAATTACAGGGGTTTCTTGATAGTAGTTCACTGCTCTGAAAATCTAGAGGGCATCTAGTAGCCTGGGCTCTCCACGCTTGGTCTCTGCTTGTTCCTAGTCAATGTTCAGCACAGCCTGGCTGGCAACCTATACAACGTCCTTATATAGCACATATCATGGTAGGCTATGCTGTGATAGGCTAGGCTACCTTTAAACCTACTTATCTAGCACATATCATGGTAGCTTGTGCTGTGATAGGCTAGGCTACCTTTAAACCTACTTATCTAGCACATATCATGGTAGCTTGTGCTGTGATAGGCTAGGCTACCTTTATATCCTTATATAACACATATCATGGTAGGCTATGCTGTAATAGGCTAGGCTACCTGGGTTGTTTTGCCACTGTGCTTTCCCTGCGTAGTTACCAGGACTTTACTGTGCTTACTGAGGCAGGTAGGTCGTACAACAAACAATGCTTTTATTTATGGTTTATAGAAGCAACTGGCATCTTTAGAGATTTATGAGCCTACCTTTAAGGTGAGCTACCTTCTCTTATTATCTTACTACAGTGTGAGGATGCAGTCATATTCACATTTCTCAGAAAATGGAACATTATAGCACAGCATTATTGCTACCTAATTATTATCCAAACCTTTTATCTTTTGGGCTTTTGTATTCATGAGGACCACGTTCCTGGGTTTTAATCTGGATTGCCTTAAGGTATCTTTAAACAGAGAATGCAAAAGCCTTACATTTCTTCAAGTGAGCTTGAAAAAAAAAATTCTCTTGAGTTTTCCACTTAAATGGCTTGTCCTAGATTTCAACTGCTTTGAAGACCGATTAGCCAACAGAAGTTGTTTTTGGGTGAACTGGACTGGGGTCAAAGCCACTGAATGGGCTCCTTCAGTGGGAAGGCTGCAGGTCCATTCCAGGACGGCTACAGGCCCTCCTTCAGTGTGAAGGCTACAGGGCCCCCATCAGTGTGAAGGCTACAGGCCCTCCTTCAGTGTGAAGGCTACAGGCCCTCCTTCAGTGTGAAGGCTACAGGGCCCCCATCAGTGTGAAGGCTACAGGCTACAGGCCCTCCATCAGTGTGAAGGCTACAGGCCCTCCTTCAGTGTGAAGGCTACAGGCCCCCCATCAGTGTGAAGGCTACAGGCCCTCCTTCAGTGTGAAGGCTACAGGCTACAGGCCCTCCATCAGTGTGAAGGCTACAGGCCCTCCTTCAGTGTGAAGGCTACAGGCCCCCCATCAGTGTGAAGGCTACAGGCCCCCCATCAGTGTGAAGGCTACAGGCTCTCCTTCAGTGTGAAGGCTACAGGCCCCCCATCAGTGTGAAAGCTACAGGCCCCCCATCAGTGTGAAGGCTACAGGCCCCCCATCAGTGTGAAGGCTACAGGCCCTCCTTCAGTGTGAAGGCTACAGGCTACAGGCCCTCCTTCAGTGTGAAGGCTACAGGCTACAGGCCCTCCTTCAGTGTGAAGGCTACAGGCCCTCCTTCAGTGTGAAGGCTACAGGCTACAGGCCCTCCTTCAGTGTGAAGGCTACAGGCCCCCCATCAGTGTGAAGGCTACAGGCTCTCCTTCAGTGTGAAGGCTACATGCCCTCCTTCAGTGTGAAAGCTACAGGCTCTCCTTCAGTGTGAAGGCTACAGGCCCTCCTTCAGTGTGAAGGCTACAGGCTACAGGCCCTCCATCAGTGTGAAGGCTACAGGCCCTCCATCAGTGTGAAGGCTACAGGCCCCCCATCAGTGTGAAGGCTACAGGCTACAGGCCCTCCTTCAGTGTGAAGGCTACAGGCCCTCCTTCAGTGTGAAGGCTACAGGCTACAGGCTACAGGCTCTCCTTCAGTGTGAAGGCTACAGGCCCTCCTTCAGTGTGAAGGCTACAGGCTACAGGCTACAGGCTCTCCTTCAGTGTGAAGGCTACAGGCTACAGGCTACAGGCCCTCCTTCAGTGTGAAGGCTACAGGCCCTCCATCAGTGTGAAGGCTACAGGCCCTCCATCAGTGTGAAGGCTACAGGCCCTCCTTCAGTGTGAAGGCTACAGGCTACAGGCCCTCCATCAGTGTGAAGGCTACTGGCCCTCCTTCAGTGTGAAGGCTACAGGCCCTCTCTGTGGATGCCCAGTGTAGAGGTCTGGTTTCCCTAGGAGCAGCCGCCTCCCAGGGGAATCATGATGCCTCTCGTGAGGAGTGTGTGAGTGTGTGCTCTTTTGAAATGCTTTACCCCTGAGGCGAGGCAGTTCCTAGGGAATGTAAACAAGGAATCATCACACAACTGCTGGGAGCAGAAAAGAGTCCGGCGTGGGGACTGTGCTCTGGGAGAGAGTGGGAGGATCAGGAAAAAGGATGAAAGAAATGGAGAGAGACAGAGTTCAGAGTTACCTGTGTGTCTGTTAGAACATAGAGCATCATGTCAAAGAATGTGTGTGTGTGTGTGTGTGTGTGTGTGTGTGTGTGTGTGTGTGTGTGTGTGTGTGTGTGTGTGTGTGTCTTCAACATAATAGTAGGTCCTCAGCATGAGTCTCTTAAGGTGGCTTTGACCTTTGACAGACGCTGCACTGTGTAGAGCCAGCCTTAGTGTCACAAAGAGGTTGCGTGACCTTTTTGATTCTGTTGAGGGTCTGAATGGCTGTGGACTATGGGGGGCGCTGTTCTGGATTCTAACACCTTTCGGTCTGGTTGTGTCTGTGTGTTGATTAGAGACCAAACTATTTAATTCATACACCCTTATTAACACTTCTATATTTATCTTGCACGTTGACAACATGTCCATCAATTTGAATGCACTCATTAGCTCAGATTTATAGATGTATGTATTTATGAAGAATATATATATATATTTAAAATGTGTATATTTTTTACTCCCTAATGTCAGTATCGACCCTAACAATCCAGTATGGGTCGGGCTGTAGTGTTGCTATCCATTTGTGGACATAGATACTGGAGTCATGTGATTACTACTGGGTCTTACTGGCCAAAGCACTCTCTATCTCTCAGAAGCGCATGCTGCTTACACACGGGCACACAGAAAGACACACTCCTTAGGCAAATCAGGTCAATTGAATCAGTTCCTCTCTCATAGGTTGGACCTCTGTGTGTGTGTGTGTGTGTGTGTGTGTGTGTGTGTGTGTGTGTGTGTGTGTGTGTGTGTGTGTGTGTGTCTGTGTCGTCCCTAGCTTGGAGATACAATCAGAGGGATTGTCATTTCCCCCTGTGTTCCTCTGGGTCACGAGCTCGCTAACTCAGTAGCTCCTGAGCCACAGTGTTTGGGTGGGCGTGCTGACGTTGTACTAGGCAGCAGTGTGTCTGTAGCTCCTGAGCCACAGTGTTTGGGTGGGCGTGCTGAGGTTGTACTAGGCAGCAGTGTGTCAGTAGCTCCTGAGCCACAGTGTTTGGGTGGGCGTGCTGAGGTTGTACTAGGCAGCAGTGTGTCAGTAGCTCCTGAGCCACAGTGTTTGGGTGGGCGTGCTGAGGTTGTACTAGGCAGCAGTGTGTCTGTAGCTCCTGAGCCACAGTGTTTGGGTGGGCGTGCTGAGGTTGTACTAGGCAGCAGTGTGTCTGTAGCTCCTGAGCCACAGTGTTTGGGTGGGCCTGCTGAAGTTGCCTGTGCCTGTTCCTTTGTGGAGCCTGTTGTCACGGGGACTGTGTGTGTCTGTGTGTTTGCATGCATGTCCTTGTGAAGGCATACCAAGAGTTTCTGACTTTGAGTTCAGCAAACTGCTCTGATTGAAAGTGTTGGTGTAAACAAGTGTGTGTATCAGTGTATGTCAGCCTGTCAGCCTGTCTGTCTGTCTGTCTGTCAGCCTGTCTGTCAGCCTGTCTGTCAGCCTGTCTGTCTGTCCGTCCGTCCGTCCGTCCGTCCGTCCGTCCGTCCGTCCGTCCGTCCATATGTCTGTCTGTCTAACGCGGTGTTGTCCTGTCCTTAGTGGCAGTGTATCATCTCTAACTAGTTCTTGGGTGGACTGTCTCCTCCGCGTCTGCACACACACTGACATGCTATGGTTTGGGTTGATAGCCTATTTCTATGCCCTTCCTTTATTTCTCAGTGAATTAGAGTTACACATAGGCTGTATGAGTGAACAGGAACCCAGCAGCCACAGCTACATTCTGTCCTTTTTCCTCCAGCTGTTTGTCTATCCCTTTTCTTTATTTATCTACTTATCTCTCTCTGTCTCTCTCTCTCTCTCTCTCTCTCTCTCTCTCTCTCTCGCTCTGTCTCTCTGTGTCTCTCTCTCTCTCTCTCTCTCTCTCTCTCTCTCTCTCTCTCTCTCTCTCTCTCTCTCTCTCTCTCTGTCTCTCTGTCTCTATCTCTCTCTCTGTCTCTCTCTCTCTCTCTCTGTCTCTCTCTCTCTCTGTCTCTCTCTCTCTGTCTCTCTGTCTCTCTCTCTCTCTCTCTCTCTCTCTCTCTCTGTCGGTCTGTCTCTCTGTCTGTCTGTCTCTCTCTCTCTCTCTCTCTCTCTCTCTCTCTCTCTCTCTCTCTGTCTCTCTCCCTCTCTCAGACCTCCCAGTGTGTTGGTTTGAGAGCCTAGAGGAGAGTTGGGACAGGAGGCCGTGTGACTTCACAAAGGCAGGAGGGAAGGTGACTTGGTAAACAGGAAGTGACCAGTCATCACCTTACACCCTGCTTCCCCATATGTCACTTCCTCTTCCTGATGTGTTGTGCTGTTTTTAGCTGGGTACCTATGGGCTGCGTCGTATCTGATACGTTGGATCTTACCTTGAACGTTTCCCTTGGTTGGAATGGATGTGTGTACACAGTGTGTGTGTGTGTGTGTGTGTGTGTGTGTGTGTGTGTGTGTGTGTTGTGTGTGTGTGTGTTCTTATAAAAAGTGCAGTTCCCAGTATTATTTTAGCAAATGCCTTCCACCTGACAGAGTGTGTCAGTCCTGCTAAGGCTGTGCTGTCTGATTGAGTGTAGCTCTGTAAGGCTGTGCTGTCTGATTGAGTGTAGCTCTGTAAGGCTGTGCTGTCTGATTGAGTGTAGCTCTGTAAGGCTGTGCTGTCTGATTGAGTGTAGCTCTGTAAGGCTGTGCTGTCTGATTGTAGCTCTGTAAGGCTGTGCTGTCTGATTGAGTGTAGCTCTGTAAGGCTGTGCTGTCTGATTGTAGCTCTGTAAGGCTGTGCTGTCTGATTGTAGCTCTGTAAGGCTGTGCTGTCTGATTGAGTGTTGCTCTGTAAGGCTGTCCTGTCTGATTGTAGCTCTGCAAACCCCTCCGCTCACAGCTGAGTGGGCCTCATAGTTTAGAACTGTTCCCCTTGTGATGACTGTTGGGCTGACTCATTAATAAAACACACACACACGCACACACACACACACACACACACACACACACACACACACACACACACACACACACACACACACACACACACACACACTGCCCACCATGGTCACACTCTACCTTCTAGTAGAAACAGACACACACAGCAAAGCCTCCCCTCCCCCGCCATGTCTGAGGATTCATCCAATGTGCCAGTTACAGTGATGATGTCACCACTTTGCTCAGGTAGTCAACCCAGTGAGTCATAGCAGAAAAGCCAAGCAGCTGTGCTCTCCCTAGTGCTTTTAATCAACGGGTGTGTGTTCCTGTTTCTCTGAACCCTTAACGTGTGTTTTACCTCCTCGGGTGGTCAGGCTAGTCCCCCCCACACACACACACACGCTGGCTGCCGTCTCCTGGGAGCTGACCCCACTCTGGTGGCTCTCCAGAGGCTGCGTGGGGAGGGCGTGGCTCTGACTGGGCTGGGAGCTGACCCCACTCTGGTGGCTCTCCAGAGGCTGCGTGGGGAGGGCGTGGCTCTGACTGGGCTGGGCAGGAAGCAGCTGGAGAGCCCGGATTAGACGCAGACACATTGAAATACACAACACACACATTTCTAGCATATACAGAATGCGTGCAGGGATGAAGACTTATCTATGGGGGCCGATATTGTGGAGTGGATCTTTCTTTCTGCCTCTCTGTCACACACACCTACACACTAACACTTCACAAAGTGGGCCGATTCCCTCACTGCTCTGTGGGAAATACCTGGCTTACAGCGCTGGCTACTTCTAGCACGGGTTTCCTTTGTGTGTGTACAGTGTGTGTGTGTGTTTCTGTATGTGTGTGAGTCTAATGTTCATGTGTGTGTGGGCTTTTTGAATTCAGTGTGGAAACACGCAGGGCTTGCCAGGGAAATTCTGACATTTCTGTAGAGATGACGATAGCTCTGTTTTATCTTCCAGCTTGGTTTCAGCAGACACTCCAGAGCTGTTCATCACGACTCCGTTTACACGCTTTCACTTCTCCTCTTCCTCACTTTCCTCTTTCATTTTCTAATCACAAGATTTAATTTTAGCATCTTATAAGCAATCCTTTAGTCTACTGGAACGGAGTTTTGACCACGTTAAAATGTAAACTAGCCTAGTTTTAAATTTGCCTAGCATATATCTTCCTTTCCAGTGCTAGCTCAGAATGACAGACCTTATTTTTTTTTTTGTTGAAAGGGATTTTAAGGGTCTGGTTCACTGTCTTTCAATGTAAACCACCTCGTGAAATAAAGTTTGGGTGCTATCTATTCATATTTATGTGAAATATATGTTTACTATATGTAACGATATGTCGACATGTTTGCATCCAGACCCACTAGCAGCATTGCTAGCAGAGACTAGGGTGTGCTATCCCCCGCACAGACACACAGACACAGAGACACAGTGGTGTAATTGTCTCTCAGCGCTTGGCATATGCCCCATAAGGCACAGCTGCACAGGGTCAGGCCTCTGCTAGCTGTCTCTCTCTAGACTCTGTCTAAAGCTAACTGCCTGACCCTGCTCCTACCTAGCCAGCTTCCTTTAGGCTTTCACTCCAGCCCCCATTTAACTGGCCGTCGTGTAAGAGTAATTCTATCACGGTGTGTGTCTTATCACTTCCTCGTTTGGGTTCACATGGCATTTCTGAAGGGCTCCTGTTTATTTCAGTCCCTCTGGTTCTGCACTGAATGGAGACTCTGAGACGTCACTGCCTTCTTAACTAAACACCCGGGACGGAGGGTGCCCACTGGAAAACCCCAATGACATGTCTGCTCTCAAAGCAAATCCACTTTTTCAAGTGCTCGTCTTGGGTAATGGCGTAATGGATTTGACACCACAGTATCCTGTGTGTTGAAAAGCCATACTAGGCAGAGGGAAGCTGAAGTGTAGCTAGGTTCATGTGTGACTGCTAGCCAAACTGATGGTGGCTAAAGTATTTACAGCTTTTACAACGCTGACTGTTAAAGTCCCCTCCCCTTCACTCTCCTGGGCCTGCTGTCCGACTAGGTCGTGGTATGGGGGGTGCCCATCTCTCCCAGTGGGCCTGCTGTCCGACTAGGTCGTGGTATGGGGGGTGCCCATCTCTCCCAGTGGGGCTGCTGTCCGACCAGGTCGTGGTATGGGGGGTGCCCATCTCTCCCAGTGGGGCTGCTGTCCGACTAGGTCGTGGTATGGGGGGTGCCCATCTCTCCCAGTGGGCCTGCTGTCCGACTAGGTCGTGGTATGGGGGTGCCCATCTCTCCCAGTGGGGCTGCTGTCCGACTAGGTCGTGGTATGGGGGGTGCCCATCTCTCCCAGTGGGGCTGCTGTCCGACTAGGTCGTGGTATGGGGGGTGCCCATCTCTCCCAGTGGGGCTGCTGTCCGACTAGGTCGTGGTATGGGGGGTGCCCATCTCTCCCAGTGGGCCTGCTGTCCGACTAGGTCGTGGTATGGGGGGTGCCCATCTCTCCCAGTGGGCCTGCTGTCCGACTAGGTCGTGGTATGGGGGGTGCCCATCTCTCCCAGTGGGGCTGTGGTTACCTTGTCGGACTGACTGACTGACTGACTGACTGACTGACTGACTGACTGACTGACTGACTAGCAAACAGCTGTATAAAGGAGCTCTCATTCATCCTGTCCCTCACTGTAATTCTTCCTGTCTCACTTTGTCCCTCACTGTAATTCTTCCTGTCTCACTTTGTCCCTCACTGTAATTCTTCCTGTCTCACTTTGTCCCTCACTGTAATTCTTCCTGTCTCACTTTGTCCCTCACTGTAATTCTTCCTGTCTCACTTTGTCCCTCACTGTAATTCTTCCTGTCTCACTTTGTCCCTCACTGTAATTCTTCCTGTCTCACTTTGTCCCTCACTGTAATTCTTCCTGTCTCACTTTGTCCCTCACTGTAATACTTCCTGTCTCACTTTGTCCCTCACTGTAAT
>JAPMUY010009855.1:785000-904224 GCA_026901105.3 Galaxias olidus
CCCCTATTCCCCTCATCATTTCAGGAGGGCACAGACACAGACGGCTGTCTCCCTGCTAAGGCTGACAGAGGAGTTGTTCTCTGTACAGACATGGGGACTAACTAGTGATCTCTCCTTGTCATCTTCACTGCCTGAATCAAGGGCCGACTGTTCGTTATTGATAGTTATGTTGTATATCACCATGCCAACTATGTACCTATTTGTAGGTAAAAGGAAATAAAAAGTAAAACACTATAATAATAATAATAATAACAATAACGTAGTCAAAAGAGATCATTGGTTCAAAAGTGTAAACAAAGCCTCTAGAACAACAAATATTGTAAGCGACAGAGAATCTGGTTGTGTGTGTGTTTTGTGTGTGTGTGGTCAGTTTGGACACTGCTGCTGAAGAATGTGTGGTCTGCTTTCACAGAGAAATAACAGCTTTGATCATTGCTGTGAAGTGTTTTGACATGATTTTAAAGGGGAAGCATAGATTAGCTTTTTTCTTGAAGGTGATTGTCAAGATAAGATGTTCCTGAATAAGCATATAACAATTTAAGCATAACATTTCACAAATGAAAATCAGGAGGACTATCTGAATTCAGCATGGAATGAAACACATGGTATTATTTGAACAAAGCGGCTTGACTGCCACCCCATCAGATTGAGCTCTAAAGTGTCCCGTCTCTTCTCTGCAGTTCCAAACGTGAACAATGGGCTGGAGGCCAGCTCCGACTCGGACGACGAGGACAAGCTCCACATCGTGGAGGAGGAGCCTGAAGGGGACAGCCACGCCCCAGAGCTACCCGGCACGCCCGCTGCCGTGGCAACCTACAGCAGCACCTGGAACGGAGGTGAGAGACCTTCTCCTGTCAAATATGTGTTCATCTCGTTCTTTTTCGGCTCTTAGAGTGAGCATTGGTTCCTATTGGAGTGAGTCCGGGGCGTTCCTAAAATAAACAAGAGACACTATTTAAGTGTGCTGCTTCCAAAGACAATGCTACAGATGTACCTTTTAGTTGTACAGCTGGTCATTTTAATTTATGATCTGCTGTTGAGTTGATCCGAAGCAGTATTCAATATATTACAGACTTGATGTCAGATCCTCTCTATTGCAGTAACAATGAACTAGTACAGTATACAGGACAAGTGTTAGCATGTGTGCCAAGCAGTAACAATGAACTAGTACAGTATACAGGACAAGTGTTAGCATGTGTGCCAAGCAGTAACAATGAACTAGTACAGTATACAGGACAAGTGTTAGCATGTGTGCCAAGCGGCCCAGCAGGCAAACAGCGGCTGTTCTTTATATTCGTTCTGATGTAGGGATAACAAAAGAGAGAGATGAGACGTTTACATCATTTCTTCTACATGACCTTTTTGTGATTTAGCAAACGCTTTTATCCAAAGCGACGGACAATTACAGGGACAGTTCCCCTACAGAACAGCAATAGAATTTCCCCTAGAATGTATGAATTTAGGGTTAAGTGCCTTGCTCAAGGGCACACTAGAGGTGGTGTTTGCTGGTGGTATTTGAACTCATGACCTTGTGGTCACCAGGTAGCAGTCCACTAGTCTTCACTGTCATCACTGGACAAACCGTGTCTAAACACAGTATTCACTCCAAAGGCTTGGGCTCTTGCCTTTTCTTAATCCACTACGGTACTTAGAAGTAGACGGATGGATGAAGCATCTCATTTACCCCATGTTGACAACACGTGCTCTTCTGCACAGCCTTTGTGAGCGTGTGTGTGTGTGTTTGTGCTGTCTTTGATCAGAGTAGTCTTCAGCCTATGGAAGGAGGGCTGATTGTCTGCACAGCCAGATAGATGCTTGTGTGGTAAAGCTACATGCACTCAGACATGCATGCCTGCACACGCT
Source organism: Galaxias olidus (assembly GCA_026901105.3). Taxonomy (NCBI): domain Eukaryota; kingdom Metazoa; phylum Chordata; class Actinopteri; order Galaxiiformes; family Galaxiidae; genus Galaxias; species Galaxias olidus. The sequence goes on from JAPMUY010009855.1 coordinate 786,864, forward strand.
TAATAACACGCACACAGGAACACACTCCTGGAACATAATCAAGGTCTGAAGGTGCACGGTGATGATGATCATATCTGTCATCATCAGCAACACTCTTTCCTTTTCAGTTGAAGTGCTTCCTAATCTCGCCTGACTGATGGACCTGCTTAGAGTCAACAGGGCAGAGGAACTCTCAGCCACTTCCAGCAGAATGCCATTTTGTGAAATCAAGACATTCTTTAAAAACAGAAAAGTACAAAACACTGCAAATACCTTGCTGGCGTTAGTCTTGCACAAAATCTATGTTTTTGTTAAGGGCAGTGTTCATTTAGTCAACGGAAATTTTGACTTAAAGTATTCGTTCTTTTTTTTCTAAATTGTAACGACAACGTAAATGAAAGAAATATTGACAAAAAAATTAAGACGAAATCTGTTTATTATGTCGTGACGAATTAGACGAGACGAAATCTGTTTATTCTGCCCTGACGAATTAAGACGAGACGAAATCTGTTTATTCTGCCCTGACGAATTAAGACGAGACGAAATAGCTGGCTCTGTTCAGGCGGACAAAAAGTTGCCGTCTCAAGGCATTGGCTGTTTTTCTTGTTAACCAATAATTTAATTCCATAACAAATTCTCCATGCCTTCATGCATCTTTCTCATTTGATGATTATTCCCTGCTCTGAGTCTGTATGTCCGCGTTATTTTGAGCAAAAGCCAGGCCAACTTTGTAATTTGAACAAGCTAACGTAACCTTGTGAGAGCTCCAAATCTAGCTAAAACCCTGTCTGCCAAGGGAACTGTCAAAACAAATGATATGATTGATTTGATAACATTAGGAAAACTTAACGTTACGTGTCATAGTGCCTGCTCTCACTTTGGAAGCAGTGACACTCACCTCAGAGCTAAATTCATCATTCAGTTTAGCCAGATTGCATAAGCTAGTTACGGTCAGCCGCTGCCCTCTTGTTGCGTAGGGCGCCGCATGTAGCTACTGTTCAAGTGGTTGCATGCGTAGAAGTGTGCATATAAACCAGAGCCATTTATGTTAATTCCCCTTAACAGTCAGAACTAAAACATTGACGAAACTTTGACTAAAACCAAAACTGACTACCACTGACTAAATGTTGAGAAAAACAAAACTAAATTAAATGACTAAATTAAATTTGACTTCAACTACAATTTTCAGTAAGCGACAAAGATGAACACTAAATAAAAAATGCTTGTCAAAATGAACACTGGAGGGGCAACAAGTAAGGGTGAGATCCAAGTGGTATTGAACTAGTCACACATGACCTTCCTTTGACCTCTGCCATGTGAAGACAGCCCCTTAACAAATACCCTGTGTTAGTCCCAAAGGTCGCTTGTAAGTCCTATTGACACTGAACACTTGCAGTTTCCTCTACTGCAAGGATAATTAGCAAAGAAAAACACTGGCTTTGGTTTTGGCTGGCCTCCAAGTACAAGGCCGCCTGTTTAAAATGGCAAGGCAACCTCTGAGAGGAGCAGAATGAGATGACTGGTCACTCTGGGGTCAGATAAGGTTCTCCTCCTCTTGCTGCATCGAGCCTTACTTGGTGAGGATTCATGGTTTAGGATGGACACTTTTCTTCCTGTCTTAATTTTCCCTTTTCTGGCATCCCTCTCTTTTCTTGCTTACACTCTCTCTCCTTCATCCTCACTCCCCTCTCCTTCCTGAATGAACCCCAGGTTGTGGAAAGGAGCGTAGTTAAAGCGCTGCGCTCTGGTCTGCTGTCAGGGCAGATATATTCCACTGTAGGGTAATGGCTGCCGTCAAAACCACAGCTATATCCTGAGAACACGTTTGTCTCCCAGACCCATCAAACGGACACGCTGACACACCAACTCAAACTAAAGCAAAGAGAGCAGCTCCTCTCTCCAAGACACCCTGTTACACTGAGGGAGGTAGTCAGCCCTGAGAGTGACAATGAAGTTACAGACACATACAGACAGACAGACAGACAGACAGACAGACAGACAGACAGACAGACAGACAGACAGACAGACAGACAGACAGACAGACAGACAGACAGACAGATAATTTCCTAAATCTCTCTGTTTTACAAACAGGCAAAACAAATCGATTACTAAAAGAAATCTTGATATACTAGGACTTTGTGCAGAGGATGTTTTCTAATTGTCTGCACCTTTTTTTCCAATACGATCAGTAAAGATAACTCCAAGCCCTTCCAGGTTAAGACCAATTGCAGAGTTAGTTGGCTTTCTTAACAATTTTACTTTGTCTACAACTATGCTCCTTAGTAATGTTGCCCCACCAACATTACGGTTTATTCAGGAAGTCACAGAGTTACTCCTGAAGTTACCTCGCTTTGTAGAACAGTTTAATCAGGAAGTCACAGAGTTACTCCTGAAGTTACCTCACTTTGTAGTACAGGCCCCAGGTTAATCAGGAAGTCACAGAGTTACTCCTGAAGTTACCTCACTTTGTAGTACAGGCCCCAGGTTAATCAGGAAGTTACAGAGTTACTCCTGAAGTTACCTCACTTTGTAGAACAGTTTAATCAGGAAGTTACAGAGTTACTCCTGAAGTTATCTGGATAAGTACGTTACTTCGTTTCGTAGTACAGGCCCCTGTTTTTCAAATGTCCATTGAACTGGTGGCTGCTTATAATATTAGATCTCAGAAAATATCAAAAGTATACTTTTTCATGATTAATGACAGAAATATATCTTATTGGAATGTCTACTGTCTGCCAAATATTTCATTATTATTCAATGTAGGTGGGATGCAAAAAGCCTTGTTATTTAGTTCCGATGTTCTATTTCTCAGGATCATGTAGCTCATTAAGCATATAGTTGTCAAATTGCTTCTCCAGCTTCCAGTTTAGCCAAGTAAAACTTTGAAACTTTAAGACTCTTTGGTATTCCATGGTGTGTGTACTATAGTTCAGTGTTAGGGTTTCCTAGCATGCTACAGCAGAGCCCCCCTGCTTAAACACTTCTGTTGCTGTAACTTGGCCATCTACAGTAATGCTCTTTAAGGAGAGTGTGTTACTTTGCTGTGCAGGCAGAACTGCTTTGCAGTTTGAATCCAGCTCCAGTTGTAAATTTGCTTTGGCATGCTTTGTCGAGCCAGGGAAAGGCTTGAGGAGGTGTGGGTGTGGGTGTGGGTGTGGGTGTGGGCGTGGGCGTGGGCGTGGGCGTGGGCGTGTGCACACACACACACGCCATAGGATTTCCTGTCTTCATTCCGGACTGATATCCTAAGTCCGCTGCTTCCATGGCCCTGCACATTGCAGCGTGGCCTGTGTGTGCCTAACATCGCCTAACGTCGGATAGCAGATCAAAGTGTGTCGTTGTAAAGGCAGCAGTGGAAACTATGGTAAGAGCTCCCAGTAGAATGAGATTAGAGAGGAAGGACGCGCAGATAGAGAGAGGGGATGGGAGGAGGTAGAAGAGGTAGAACAGTGTCTTAGAGAGACGCAGGAAGAAAAAGGGGAGCTGTAAGAACGGAGAGGGAGAGAAGTCGTTCAGAGCAGCAGATTGAGCTGAAGTGCTGCTGCCAGAGGACATGGGAAGTATAGACCTCTATGTGAGGCTCAGCACGGCTCCTCCCCTCTTTTAGAAACACACACACACACACACACACACACACACACTAGTCTTTTTGAATTACTGGTACCATAACACACCACATTCTCTCAGGCTGCACCTGTCCCACTCAGGGGCTCAGCAGGAAGGCTTCTGCCTCTATTCTTAAGCACATAATCGCCATGGCAATGCTGACTTGTGTCTCTAGTATATGTAGAATGTGCACTGGGTCCAACTGACCCCCAAAGACAAAGGATGCTAGTAGATTTAAAGATGACAGGAGAAACACACATTTTATTGTATTTATTTTTGGAATGTTTCAGTGAAAGATGAGTGTGTGCCAGAGGAGGATGAGGAGGAAGAGGAGGAGGAGGAGGAGGAGGAGGAGGAGGAGGAGGAGGAGGAGGCAGACAAGGACCCACTGGTGAAAGAGATGCTCCAGCATGGAGACACAGCCATCATCTACCCTGAAGCCCCAGAAGATGAACACAGTATCCCTGAGACAGGGGTGCCAGACGAGAACGGTATTTTGGACTCCTGCTTCTCTGTAGTGTATACTATACCGATGTACATTGGCAGGTCTATTGCATGTATCTGTAGTGTATACTATACCGATGTACATTGGCAGGTCTATTGCATGTATCTGTAGTGTATACTAAACCAATGTACATTGGCAGGTCTATTGCATGCTATGTGCATACAGCTTTTTAAGTAGTAATTTATTCAAGATCCTACACCACCCCCCCCCCCCCCCCCACCACCCCCCGCGAGGTTTGTCACCTTTTTGATGAAGGCCACAGAGAGGTATCCTACACCCCCCCCCCCCCCGAGGTTTGTGACCTTTTTGATGAAGGCCACAGAGAGGTATCCTACAGCCCCCCCCCCTTCACGTCTCACCTGTCTCTCCCTACTCCCAGGCACCCCAGACACCTTCTTAAAGCTGCACACCTGTCCCTACTGCTCGCGCGGCTACAAGCGCAACGCCTCGCTCAAGGAGCACATCAAGTATCGGCACGAGAAGAGCGAGGACAACTTCAGCTGCTCGCAGTGCAGCTACACCTTCGCCTTTCGCACACAGCTGGAGAGGCACATGACCCAGCACAAAAGTAGCCGTGAGCAGGTACGCCTCTGCCTCCTCCATGTGGTCACACACTACACACGCTACATGTGGGCTCACCTTTGATAAATGACCAGTGGCTGAGATGGTTTCTGTCTGAGCTGCTTGTCTTGAATAGTTTGCCGTGGCATGGAGAGGTGGGATGTACAAACAGACGATCAGCATTGATGGAGGGGGGGGTCAGAGGAACTGAAAGCTCACGTCTGCTTTGAGTTGAAGTTTCTCCACCTCTTCAAAGCATAGATAATCCAGGTAGCATGTTTGCTTGCATAGGGCATACCTCCAGAAAACATGGCAGCAATGATCAAAGCCAGATGAAGACACAGACCTGGGAGACGCGCTGGGAGAGTCTGTGCCACAAGACTGACTCTTTAATTGAGTGAGAAAGAAGTCATCAAGTCAAAAAACATCAACAGAGTCAGCCATTCCATGATGGATTCCATTGCTTTATTTAAAATAGCAGTAAGAAAGCGGTGAAACGCGTTGATTACGTGATGAGACGCAGACATCCAACGTAAAATGAAAAGGCACAACGTGTTGAAAAAAATGGCCATTACTATTCAACTTCTGTTTAACCAAAAGACATCTGTAGCCATTGAGAGACCCTTTTGATGGATATGATGGATTGCTAGAATAGTTTGTAAGAGGGATGCACAGATATATCATACTGTTGTCGGGGTTTGGGCCATATTTGCATAAAAAGCACAGTCGATTATCAGCCAGATATTGTATGGATTGGTCCAAATTCAGAGCCATGGGTTGTGCTGCATTGAAACATTTCCCCTTGGTCTGGTAGAGAAGAGAGTGGAGAGTCATTCTCTTTACACCATTGTTAACATATACATAGAACCTCCTATCTTGATAGCTGATGTATCCTAACAGCACTTTGCTGTCGGTGTAGAATGTACGTAGTTCTGTCTACCTCATGTCAAGGTTTGCTGTGAGGAGCTCTGACAACTTTACAGCGGTGCCCAGCTCCAGTCTGGGAAGGGTGAAATCCGGTACTGGAGCCAGCTTGGCCTTATCCAGGACTAAACCACCTTCACTGTGGCCTGGGGCTAGGAGCGCATACTGCTGCACAGGGCCCCGGGTTCACATCCGACCCAAAGTCTTATCTGGCATGTCATCCCTCTCTCTATACCTCCTCTCTTTCCTGTCTATCTCTACTGTCCGATCTAATGAAGCTCAAAAGCCAAAAAAAATATATTTTAAAAAACAAACTTCACTGTGGCCTTCTTCTTGTGTGACTTTCCAGTAAGCCACAGCAGCTCTAGTTTTGACCGAGGCATCTGAGAACACCTAACATGTAGGAGCCTTGGCTTGTGAGAGAGTGAGGAGGAGGCAGCGCCTGAAGAGCCTGCAGCAAATCCTGTGGTCCTTCATGTGCTGGGACAGGGGGCTATCCTCACAGGATAGAGGATCAGACAGACTGCTGACTGTTTAAAACACCCATGGCGAGTGAAGGGCTTCTGGCTCTGAGGGACGTGGAAAGTGATCGTATCAGACATGATGATCCAACTCACTCCCAAGCTGTGCTGGACAGGATCCTCGTCTACCGAGAGAACCTGGGATTTCATTTCCTTGGCCCTGTCTTCTGAGGGGAAAGCATTCACCACCTCTGCTCTGTTGGAGGCCATCTTAAGGAGACACAGTTTGGAGAGAGCAAGCATGTTTCCAGCTGGCCTCAGCTTTTGTAGGGAAACAGAGAAATGTATAAAGTGTTGTGCTTCAGCACGTGGTGATCTTTGGCCACTGCTTGGGACGGACTATTGCAGAGGTTTTGAGGAAACAAGTCAGCATGAATTTGGCAGATGTGTGAGCCTTCTTTCTTATTGACAGGTGAACGCTATCAGACAGTAACATTCTCCCTGTCTTATATAGTAACAGAGCTCTCCTACTTTCAAAATGAAAGCTCTCACAAATACAGTATTATTTATTGACAGAAATAACAGTAGTTGTTTGTGTCAATAAAGATGCAACAAACATAGGATCTGTTTCCCCTTTTTAAAAATATAACTAAATTCACTTTCCACGTCTACCACGTTCTACATAGTATATATAAAATGATTGCATTATTAAATAAACATTGCTAACCTTATGAGTGTTGTGTTCTCTCTACAGCGTCACGTGACCCCGGGCGGAGGGAACCGCAAGTTTAAGTGTACCGAGTGTTCCAAAGCTTTCAAATACAAGCATCACCTAAAGGAGCACCTCCGCATCCACAGTGGTGAGAACAATAAGACTGTCGTCACGGCAACCATCACATACACACACATCCACAGTGGTGAGCACAATAAGACTGTCGTCACGGCAACCATCACATACACACACATCCACAGTGGTGAGCACAATAAGACTGTCGTCACGGCAACCATCACATACACACACATCCACAGTGGTGAGCACAATAAGACACACACGGCAACCATCACATACACACACATCCACAGTGGTGAGCACAATAAGACTGTCGTCACGGCAACCATCACATACACACACATCCACAGTGGTGAGCACACACGCATCAGAAACACACACACACACACACACACACACACACATCACATACACACACATACACACATCCACAGTGGTGAGCACAATAAGACTGTCGTCACGGCAACCATCACATACACACACATCCACAGTGGTGAGCACAATAAGACTGTGGTCACGTGCACAGCAGTAACCACATGCACACACCTTTACAGAGATTGGCTCACACACATACAACCTGCTGTGGGATCTGACACACTGCCACACATCATTTCTAACCCTGCTCCAGCTTAACCACACTGAGTTCTTTTAGAGGGACATTTTATGATTGATTAAAGATTCTACAAAACAGTTGATGCTTACACACACCCAAAAGTGACGGCCACCCAAAAGTGTGATATTGCACTGATAGTGTAATTCAGTCTGTTTCTCTTTCTCTTCTCAGGAGAGAAGCCCTACGAATGCTCCAACTGCAAGAAGCGCTTCTCCCACTCCGGCTCCTACAGCTCCCACATCAGCAGTAAGAAGTGTGTGGGCATGGTCCCTCCTAACGGCATGCCTCGCCTGCCCATTAAGCCAGCCCCTCAGCCTGCTGGGGCAGCCGGCACGCCCGGACACGCTCTGCTCAAAGACAAAACGGAGGGCAAGCCTCTCCAAGAACAAGTGCCCATCACTCAGATCAAAGCAGAGCCTGTGGATTATGAGTACAAGCCCATGGCAGTGGCACCAGCAGGGGGCACCAACGGCGTGCTGAACGGCAGCGTGGCCCAGCCTGTGGCCCAGCCCGTGGCCCCCGTGGTGACGGCCCCACAGGGAGTGGTCCAGGCCGTGGTGCTGCCCACCATGGGCCTCATGTCGCCCATCAGCATCAACCTCAGCGACCTGCAGAGCGTGCTGAAAGTCGCCATGGATGGCAACGTGCTGAGGCAGGTGCTGGGTACAGCAAACGGCGTGGTCACTCAGGGCAAGCAGGGAATTGTAGTCCAGCAGCCCCAGCAGCAGATTATTAGCTTGCCAGCATTCGTGGACCAGGACGGGACCACCAAGATCATAATCAACTACAGCCTCAACTCCAGCCTCAGCACCAGCCTGGCCCAAGCTGGTCCTGCTCCACTGGCTCTGAAGAAAGACCCTCCCCCTCCTAGCACCACCATTCTCAGCCCCACCAAAACATCCCAACCCTCAGTGCCAGCTGTGGAAAAGGTCTCCCCTGACCTCAGCATAGTCAAGGCAGAGCCCCAGACAGACCCAAAGGCCTCAGCTAAGGTGGCAGCCGTGATGGAGGCAGAGGCTGGGGCAGTTGAGGCGGTGCCATTGGAGGCAGTCGCCCAGGTACCAAAAAGCACCTCTTCTTGTTTACTGTGTGATGACTGCCCTGAGGGGCTGGAGGCCTTGCACCTGCTGCAGCATCGGAAGGCTGCCAACGGAGAGGCCGTGGACTCTGCCGCCCTGGACCCTTCCTTTGCCGCTCTCCTGATGGACGCAGGGGTGACCCTGGACGACCCGCCTGTGGACGACCTCCTCTCACTCCTCAAAGCCTACTTTGCCTCCAACGCCCACCCGGAAGAGGAGGAGCTGGCCAAGATCTCAGAGTCAGTCAGTATCCCCGTGGAGGTGGTCCGCAAGTGGTTCAACAAAATGAGATCCGGACAGATCACAGTGGGACCACCTAGTCCTGCTTCTGATCCGCCTCTCACTGCCCAGACAGCAGCAACACCAAAGCAGAATGGAGACTCAGAGGAACCCGCCACTGAGGCATCCCAGGAAACCTCCACCAACCCCCCCCCTGAGACGACCCCCGCCCCCCTCTCACCACTAAACCTCACCTCCAAAAAGCACCTGATGGTGAAGACGGAGGAGGAATGCCCTGAGGAGGAGACCCAGGCCGAGCCCCTGGACCTCTCCCTGCCCAAGCAGGCTCTGAAGGAGGGCGCTGACGCCACAAACACCCCCAAACAGCAGGAACACCCACTTAATCTCACCTGCCTGAGAAAGGAGCAGCTTCAGGGGAGAACCATCTACGTCACCACCAGCACCCCCCAGCCAGGAGGCCTGGTAACGACCACCCAGCTGCCCACGCTGGTGGCTATAGCCAACCAGGGCGCGCTGCCCTGCCTGCACGCCATCAACACCACAACCAAACGCACCATCCTCATCCCACAGCTCACCTACACCTACACCACTACAGCTGGCAGCGCTGCAGGGACCAGCACAGTGGTTCTCAATGGCTGCCAGCGGGTAGGTACAGGTCTCCCCCGCAGCCACACTAGGGATGTCAACGTGCACGCGTCAACACAAAGCTCAAGTCATACATTTGCAAAAAATCACTAAATGTAAAAATAATAGAACACATGCTCTAGCTTAAAAAGTTATGAATAATAGGGAAAAATTCCTTCTTAGCCTTATTTATTCAGTTCTCCCACTTCACCAAAGTAACCCCAACCATCACATTTACTCCACCAGGCTTGACAGAAGGGGTCAAGCACTCCTCCAATATCTTCTGCATTTCACAAATGTCCTTCTGTGTGATCCAAACTTAGGATCACAAGGTTTATTTTAACAAGTGTGACAACTTATTCACACACACAGAAATCAAATAATCGGTTAACCGCCTGAAAAATGTAATTCAAACCATGACATACCTTCCCGGAAAAAACATGCATTTACTCATTTGTAAATAATTTTGTTTATTTCGTAACTTTGCCATAATTTATTGTAATTACGCCTGTTATACAGTTTTGTGCCCCAGTGATTATTAAATCATTATTGGAGTTATATCAATATTATTGTTTTATCAGAATGGCTGTGTAATATCATAGTCAAAGGTCAACCTTAATTTAATTTGCCTGTTGTCTGACTCGACACCCAGATAGATGCAGGAGAGCACAAAGCACATAGCAGGATGAGAAAAGGCGAAAGGACAAGCAGAAATAAAGCAGTGTCTGGTCTTATTTCAACACCCAGATAGATGCAGTAGAGCACATAGCAGGATGAGTGACAGGCAGGAAAGAAGCAGTATGCATGGCAATGTAAGGTCACGTAAAGTATTATTGAACTGTAGCCTACACATGGGCTACATCTATGAGTCACTCTACTCCCTAAAACACCTAGGGCGTAGGGCGTACTGTATGAAGGTAATGCTATTGGGTTCAGAATAACTCTATTCTAACAATTATTTCTGCTGCAATTCTCGTGGAAAGGGCGTTTGAAATTCTTTAATACATTTTTTTTTTTATTAAACTAAGTAAAGGTAAGGATCTTTTCAAGTGGCTTCCTTTTTGGAAGCTAATTGGTAGTTAGCAAATAAGAGCTCGATAGATAATAAACTATATTAAAAACTAAGTATTCATCTTAAATGTGTCTATTCAATATCTTGTGAAACTAAGTATTCATCTTGAACGCTAGGCAGCATAATTATCTCGTCCGCAGCAGGATAGCGCTTCTTATTTAGGGAAACATGGAGTTGACAACAAAACAAACAGCTCAGAGCAGTTCAGAGACGCAGCGTAAAGTGCCACAGAAACACGGAACACCGTCTCTAGATGGATGGATGTAGCAGCTAAAGTGTAAACCTGTGAGGATGGTGGCAGACATCACAGCTACAGCCTTATTGCCCTTCTATTGCCCTCAGGGGGGATGGTTGAGTGGAGACTAAGTTACTAAGTGAAAGCTACTCTCATCATGCTAAAAAGCCACACACATGTCTAACAGAGTTGGCTGCTTTGATTAGCGTTATAAAATATAGTTCTAACACGTAGCAGTGGCTATGTTTGTTTATTCAAACAATCCCAACAGATTGATTTCTGAACCAGATGTGTGCATTGCACAGCAGGGGTTGTCAACTGGTGCTGATAACGTTACCTAGCAACAGCTGGCCTGGTCTAAAAGCATGAGTTTGTACCGTGATCATTCAGAGAGGTGGTGAACCCTGTCCTGATGACTGCGTCTGCTGTGGCCTCTCTACAGGAGAACGTGCAGGACAGCAGCTCAGAGGGCGTGTCCACGCTGGACGAGCAGAACGAATCGGATTCTACCTCGCCGGCCAAGAAGCGTCGCCTGGAGAGCGGAGTCTATCCCTGCGACCTGTGTGACAAGGTCTTCCAGAAGGGCAGCTCCCTGCTGCGCCACAAATATGAACACACGGGTACGGAATCAATCTCTCGGGCTGTGAAGACCTATGTCAAATATTAGGGCAGAGTTGCTCCAACTGAGTGGCATGGAGGGATGTTTTAGTTGTTCCATCATTTAATTTAGTCGTTCCTTTTCTGTGAAAAATCAACAGAGGACACTTCAGTGAAGCGCAACAGAGAGCGTCTCAATTCAAAGATTGTATGGCAGTTGCCACAGTTTTTTTTGGACTTCAAGCTCCCTTTAAATGACATAAACTTACATACACATGCACTTCTTTCTATGGTTTAGAGTTAGTAGCCATGTTAAGTCCTATGCTAGCCTCCTTCATTACATTTAGGTGCAGCTTTAGACAGCTTTTTTAACAATGAGGCTTGCACTACATATGAAAGATTGGTGTGGGTCCAGCCATGACTATATTTACACTAACACACACTTACACACACCATGTGTGAATTGGAAGGCTGACATGGACGCTCTTTAGCTCAGAAACGGTTGAATATTTAGTAATGGATGATTTATAAATGTTTCATATGATGATGTTCACAATCAACTGATTTTTCTAAACTTTCCAACAGACAGTTAGGAAGATACTGAAAGGCCCTGCCTTTCTCTCTTTTACAATATTACAAAACAAATATACCAAGTGTACTCTGAGAATATGAATGCAGTAAATGTTATAGCTTGTTCTCTGCTTTTAGGAAAGCGGCCCCATGAGTGCCACATCTGTAAGAAGGCCTTCAAACACAAGCACCACTTGATAGAACACAGCCGGCTGCACTCGGGGGAGAAGCCCTACCAATGTGACAAGTGTGGCAAGCGCTTCTCCCACTCCGGCTCCTACTCCCAGCACATGAACCACCGCTACTCCTACTGCAAGAAGGACGGGCCTGGCTCAGGGCCCCACAGGGGCGTGTCGGGGCCCAGGGAGGGCCTCCAGCCGGGGAGCGTGGAGGGGAGCTTAAGCCCAGACACTGGGCCGCAATCGGACAGCAGAACCACCTCCCCACCTTCCCAGCTTGACTCAGACGAGAGGGAGAGTGAGGAAGATGAAGACGAGGAAGACGAAGAGGAAGGAATGGCTTTCAGCATGGATGACATTAGGGTGGTGCAGGTGGATGAGGACGGAGAATGTGAAGTCTATGAGGGTGGGGAATTTGAAGAGGATAGAGGAGAGGAGGAGAAGGAGGGAGAGGGGGATGAGGGCGTAGAAGACAGCAGTGAGGTGCCTAAGGAGGTGGTTTCTGAAGGAGATGAGGTGGAGGCAACGCTGATTAGGGGTCAGGAATTGGAAGAGGAGATAGAAGAGGAGATTGTGGAAGATAAGGAAATAGTGGAAGCTTCCGGAGACGCTGTGGTAAAGGAGGACAATGACATGCAGGCAGACGTTGCTGATGAAGTGTCGGACAATGGCCAAACAAACAAGGACATCTTATAAATGTTGATTGAAAGAGGAAGTTAGTGGTGTCAAATATAAAGACGGAAAATTGTCTTGCCATTAAAAAATACATGTAACCGCGCTTGCCAGATACTGTTTTGGTCCACTACTGTGTTTAAATCCAGGTGTGCCTGAAAAAAGTTTCTTTTTCTTGTGATAAAAAATATCAGTGTTACAAATACAGATTTTTAAAAGCAAAACTTAACTCGCCCAAGTACTTTTGAAGAGTTGACCTGTTTAGTCAATCTTCAGTTACTGAGACGTCCCAGGTCAATCTCTGTTGTCAGTGTTACTAATCTTGTTGCTTGTGTTTTAAACCTTTTAACCTGTACAGATAAAAAAGATTTCTATACATTTTTATTGCCAATGAAGTTTGCTAAATCAGTATTTTATTGAGTTATATGAACAAACACCTCTGCACTACAGTAGTCCTGGGTAACCCAGGCCGCGTTGTCGACAGTATTACGGACACACTAGCTATCTAGCTGTTGTTTATTTTAGCCATAGCATTTGTTTTCTGTTCGATTGTTAGCCTTAAGATAAAAGTAGTATTTTGGGGGAGGGGTGAGGAGGCTTCTTGACGCCATAACCAAACTGTCTTATCAGGGAAGGGTACAGGCACAACCTTAAAGCCAGCATTGGTTACTGTAGGTTACAACGGCTACATCCCCACCTTTAACCACCTTGTTTTCCCTTTCCTTTCTCAGAAAGAGAGAAGGGTTATATTGAGTCATATATGAAGCAGGATCAAGTCCCACTCCCTGCCTCCAGCCTTATGCAAGACCTGTGTGCTGTTAAGTGCCATTGAACAGTGTTATTATTTCTACTTCAACAATGTAGCCAGTATTATGTCCTGTGCAAAGCCCATATTAACTCCTGTTTGTTTACTTGCTTCAGTGTATGTTTTCTCTAGGTAGAGTTTGATGGGTGACCAGACACTTGATCTCTTGGTATTTGAAGTCCTATCCATTCTTATTTAGCTGTTTACCTGAGCTTTGCTCAATGTCATGGAACCAGTGGTATTCCCTACAAGCCCTTCTGTGAGGCACTCCAGGTATGCTTCAGTAAATGCCCATTGAGATCCAGCTCTGTAGGGATATGCAGACTACATACAGAAGGTCATATTTGAGTATGGCTCAAAAAAAGGAGTTGATACCCATGCGTTGGATTGTTAACCAGCGCTAGTTGAGTGCACTTGTTTTATAAAATGGTGGCAAGCTATCTCGCACTTCAGGTAACAAACGTTAGCAAATGTGGTCCCTGTTTTGAAAGTGTTTCTTTTATTATGCCCTAAAAGTGTTCTTGTTTTCAGATTTGTTTTTGTTTTACTATGTGCATCCTGTGTATGTTTTCACCAATTGCAGTATTAGAAATATTTTCACTGACAAAGTGTACCTGTTTAGTTTTAGAGTACTTAATATTTATGTGTCTTATTTTTATATTTTCTGTTATGGTTATTTATTACACAATGTAGTGGACAATTTGAATTGATACAATTAAATAATATATTTTATTATGAAAAATTATCTGATAACAAACAAATATGGGGCCTGGAATAAAGTTCTGGGAAATTAGTTTGTTTCAATAACAAAACAAAAAATAACTATTGTGTAAACATCTTTTCTGTGAAAGCCTAAATTGAAGGGCGTGGGTGGGGGTGGGGGGAGGGAGACACAGTTGGAAACTGTTACAGTTGCGCCTGCCATACGGTTAGTTAGACTTTTCCTTGCATTATTAGGAAGCTACTGAAAACTAACTCTGTGATTAAAAAAGCATGAGTCCTTGCTGTTTTAATGAACGATTGATCCTGTTATGAACATGCATTTCCTTGCCCCTTTTTGTCAATGCCAAATTTAGAAGTTAATCCCCTCTTTCTGTTTTGTGCCAACTTGTTACATAGTGTGGTGTCAAAGGCTATGTTTTGTTTTGTTTTTCAAGTCTTTAATAAACCCACTGTAATTTTTTTATGTTTTTATTTTTGCTTAACTTTTTATGACTCCCAACACAATAAAATGCAAGAAAATATTTATTTTGGATTGAGTTGTTTTTCTCTCTGTGTTTCTCCTAGGTATAGTGGTTTAGTAATGGTTATATTTTATACATCTATACACACAAATATACGGTTTCCTGAGCAGGTTTCTCAGTGGAATGGGTTGATAGGTATTCAAAATAATGATTGCGTTATGATCGCCATAGAGAATAAAACCCAACATTTTCTAGACTGGGGTTGCCCTCTTGTGGACAACGTGTAAGCATATTTTTACACCTCTACGCTCCAGTTTGTAGCGTTCTGTAGTGTGCGTTTTTGATCATGGTATTTGCCATATGTACATTCATACATTAAAACGAAACAATATTGATTTGATATAACCCGCAAACTTCAAGTTAGGAGGTCTCAACCTCAAAATACATATGAGGTCCCTTCATCTTATAATGTAGCGTGTTCTGTAAAAAACAGATAAACATGGCCTAGGTCCATTCTATTTAAGTCCCGAAAGCAGTAACTCACTAATAGTTACTGATTTACTTCAGTAATCATGTCACAATTCCCTAAGTGGCTTCAGTAACAATTCTTCTTCACTTTTTCAAACAAAAAAGGTTCAAATCAAATTTTGCGTACTCTAAACACTACAGCTCATTGCCCTTAGACCACGTTACTGAACAATTATCCAATATTGTCTACTTTGACAACTTTGAACTGTCTCAGCATGTGAAAGGGACTGTGTCTCACTCAAGGGACTCTTTTCATAGACCTGGTTATCATGACAGACCACAATATTTTTTATAATGATGCGTTTGATCATCTAGTATCAGTGACATCCATTACACATCAAATGGGCTTACTGTTATAAGATGTCTACAACTTTTAATGATTCCATTACACGTGCTCAGATACAAATGTTTTCTGGAGAGCAAAGAGCTCCATGGAGAAAAAGTCCAGAGAAGAGAATGCCGTTGAGCTGAAATACAAATTAAACATCTTCACGTTCACCACGAAATCTATTGTTAATCTGTGCCTGCCCTACAAGTAGGCTATTACAAAAAGGGTCCCAATCACACACATACAATAAGTTATATATATTTTTTCACAAATGCAAGTGTACATCCTTGTACAATGATCAAAGGTATGTTGGTAAAACATTTATTTTCATGTTCTTTGAATCACAAAACATTTACACAAAAAATGGCTGGTTGTGGATTCAAGGACATCACATAACTCCAATAAAATGCAATAGGTATCTCGTTATATGCTCTCCATTTACAAACATTCAAATGAAAGATACAAATATACAATCCTATCAAATAAAGACTGAGCAATTTCTTGATTGTATTTTAAAAAATTGCATTTACTTTTTTTTGTTTTTTGTTACTTTAAAACATTATAACTAATTGCCTTAATAAAACAAATATCAATGACTGAGGGTTGTGCTGGGTTGTGCTGGCGTCAGTCGGGTTTGATTCAGAGGGAGAGCTGCTTGTTTATAACAGGATTCTATGCTACTATTGTTGTATCTTGTAACTTGGTTAGAGATGTTGGCTTTGTTCTGGATGTGTTGATGATCTGACTAAAACCGCCATGGATGGAGCGCATTATTGTATTATTGCTGAACTATTTCCCACGTAACAATAATTTACAATTTAATAGATTTTTTTTCTTTTAACCCAACTGTTGCAGAATCAAATGTTTGTGTTTCACTTCATTATGACATTATTTTTGATTTACTGTAACAAATAGTTGTGGGATGTTTATCCTAAATCTTCTCAGATCAATACTTTTTGTGCAAGTAGGACTACAATTTGTGATTTAAGATACACATAGGGTATTTTTGTAGTAAAATTGGTTTTCTAGCCATTTATAAAAGCGTGCAAAAAGGGAAAAAAAAATAAGGAGAAATGTTTTACTAATGGGCGACTTTCTGAACTGTATATATTTTTGGACTTTCTGAACTAATTAAGGACTTGTCACTGGTCTCGCGGTGTAAACGCCCTCTGGCGGGCCATGTGGAGCCATCCTTTGAATTGTGTGAATTTGCATATCTTATTTAACGACGGCAGTCGTGGTGGTCTATGTAGGCCTATGTCATTGCTGCATGCAGAATATTATTCAAATTGTAAAATGATCGAATCTGGTTATTGGTCATTAGAGGCAGGCCTTATTCATATTAAAAGGACCCAGCAAACGACCAATCTTTTCCATTGTCTTTCTTTATACATGGGTTAAAAATACTGCTTGACTGGCTGTAGGTGAAGAAAGACTAGCGACAATGGTCCACTTTCTTTATCACGCGCGTCCTCTTCTGTCAGGCGCGCCACTGGCTGGGGATGGACTTGAGCTCGAGTGGCCCGGGTGGGAAATGACTTAAATCGGAACTAGGCAAGAATGATTAGTCAACAACACAGCTAACAACTGTGAAGTTTCCGCGATTTTTCCAGAGCTGGAAATAGGCATTAGAATTCAAGTTTACCCTGTCTCAAGGGAAAAGCTCAGTTTAACAGAACTTCTGTTTGCTGTTTCACTACCAAACAATGGAAAGCCAGCCAGTACGGGTTGAGTGAGGTGAGAGCCACCAATCAAAGGCGACTAGCGAAGACCTTCCCTGTTAATGTTATAGCTAGCGGTGCATGCCTAGCTAGCTAAGTCTTCCAATGAAGAATTACCCATAATTTACAGAAATACGGGTTTCGATAAGTAACATCGAAACAAGTGCACAACCAAGTGCTTAGGACTCGCCTCAGAGTTTGGGAAAAGAGGACTAAAGCAACCGGCTGGCTACGCTTTTCAACTATGTCAATGGATACTGACTCGGTAACGTTGTCAGGCGACGTGGTTTCTCCTCATCATGGGGCACGGAGTTCCTTGGATCCGCTGGTGGATCGAATTTTGTTGGACACGCTTTGCCAGCAACAGGGATGGGTTCGTGTTTATGGTAAGAAACGAGAGACGACTATGATTGTTTTACAGGGTTTGAAACCGTTCAAAGCGGGTGCATCGCTAGATTTTGAGAACTAGCCACCATGGGTTAATAGGCTAGCCAGCTAGCCTCAAGAAGTGGCCGCCGGGCTCAGTCACTCTAAATAGACTATCTAGACAGATTCAAGCAAGGTACTTGTTGTTCTGCTAGTCCTCGAAACAACCTCAATAAAATAAAAACTATTTAATGAATTTTCACATTTGTGTGCCACTACGTTTTTGTCATAACAACAGATAGCACGTTATGTTGTTTAAATGTATTCCATTATTTAAATCAGATTAATAGCATTGGATATTTAATTTAACCAGGATCCAATACTTCCTGATGGGGAGATTAGGTCTATAATGGAAGTTTGCCTAGCCACTCTGCTAGATCTACTAACTTCCCTCTTTAACAGTGTAGGCCTATAGTTGGTAATGAATGTCAAGTCAGTCTGTTGATTTTGTTACCTCTAACATCTTCCCTCTTTAACAGTGTAGGCCTATAGTTGGTAATGAATGTCAAGTCAGTCTGTTGATTTTGTTACCTCTAACATTTTAACACCCCTATTCCTCTTGCCAAAATCAGATTTTATTTTCCAAATACAAACGTGTTAAATCAGAAAAATGTAAGTTTGTGACTATAAACGTACCTGGTTGACATTTCTTATACAACATTACCATTGAGGTGGAGGTTTCTTTTGACTGGCAGACAGAGGCTGATATTAAAAGTGGGAAGGTTCCAGTGAATGGTGGGATTGTTAGAAGGCAAAGCTGCAGTAGTTGAGAGGATGTTTGCCTTCATTCCTGCTCCCTCCTCCCTGTCTGATTTGTCTAACTTTACTGGGCTGTGATGTAAGGCCACCATTCCATATATGACCTCAGCCACCAGGATTCCATAGTTGTAGGAAACACAAGTGTTAATCACTCAAACAACCCAGAAATAGAACAAAGAAGTAGAAGTAGGCCTATCTTATGCCACAGCAACTCTAAAAAAAAATTGCCTGTTTGTTAAACCAAAGATTTTTGATGGTAATTTTAGTGGTTTTACATCTGTCTGCTAGTAGCTGCTCATTCAATTAGTTAGACAATGAAAAACAGCAACCCTTGGATGGGCCTAGGTGACATATTTAACTTGAAAACAAATAGGCCATACTGCATAATCTTCTCCTGAATAATCTTTTGTACGATCAATAGAAGGCAAAGGCAGTTGTCATGTTATAGCCAATACCATATCGTGGCATTTCACATTTTTACTTTATGAAATAAGATTATTTTGCATTGAAATCCTTTGAAAATTGTGTTTATCCGATTGATTTAATTGAAAGTGTTCACAGTGCATTAGCCAGAAAAACCGTATTGCATGTTAAGCCTATTAAAGAGTGACTTAAGAAGGAAGGCCAGGGGAAGGGCTGATCTTTTCACATGCTGTGTCTGCACATGCAGTTAGACTGGCAAGTCAAGAGTTCATGAGTAGGGGTGAGATCCTCTATTGCCCTGACTGTAGCCCATGCCATTTACAAACCAACATACAGGTAGTTTTCTCCGTCCTAACAGTTTTTTCTAAGCAAAATCCCCCAAAATTGAACGTAGCCTTTTGTCTTAAAAAATGTAAAGATATGCTTATCAAGGTGCCTTGCAAAAGCTCAGAGAACCTTTCTTTATCCTGGCTGACCAATTAATAAAATGAAAACACTGAAATCCTCTTTAAATCCTCTAGCCTATACAAGATAAATAGCAGACAGTAGATTTGCTGGCTTTTGATTCAGGCGATAACTTCCCAATATATGTTTATCATTGACATGTAGCCTTTCCTTAAAAACTTAGATTTAAAAACAAATAATTTATGTGGGACAGTGAGTAGGAGTGCACTAGAGGTCAACGATAAACAAGAGGTCAAACAAGCCTATTTCTATACATACTGGCCATGGCTTTGTCCAGGGCACCTCATATGTTAACACTTTGTTATATTTGTTTCAAAACGTGTTATGTAAATAAAGTATTAATAATAATAATAATAATAATAATAATAATAATAATAATAATAATAATAATAATAATAATAATAATAATAACAACAATAATAATATGATGATGTTTATCTCTGCTGTGTGATTAAATAACCAGGGTTTTTCCCATCACTTCCTTTTGTTCTGAGACATGGGCAGTAGGACATTTCCTTACATGGCTATAATAATGAGATATGCTAAACATATGAAGCCTATTGTGATTGTGCCTTTACAGGTTGTTAGCTCAATTATCAGCACATCCAGTTAATGTTTTTGAGGTAGCATGTTCGTGGCTCGCCTGTGATAATACTTTTTCAAATTTTTTTTATCTAAATTTTTTGTTGTATTCATTGCTTCACGTGGTTTCTTGCTACTTTACATAAACAAACAAACAGGGTGACGTACTTGGTGCAAGTCATATCTTGCTTTTGAAAAAGACAGCTGAAAGAATCAACAAAAACGATGAGGTGTGTGCAGACAAATCCACGTAATAAGGCTCAGCAAGCTTAAATTTGCATGGCCTTGTAGGTTATGTGTAGACAGTACATGAAAGCAAGGCTTACGATTATTTGTTGTTGTTATAACTAACTACAGTGATATTTTAATAAAAATTATACATTTCTGCTTGAACACTGATATGTCCATCTGATGGTGTCACCCGGTGCGGTCCGGACCCCTGCACTCCCCTAGTGACGCTGCTGGCGCTGACTAAAAGCTCACAAATCACATTCCTGTCCAGGTTTCTTATTGCCGTGGGTGTTGCACGATTTAGATGAGCGACTCTCTGCTAAACCAAACAAATTAACGATTTCTTTCAGTGGAGGTGGGAGGGGAAACGTCTACAAAGTTTCCTGTTAACCCTTTTGTAGGGTCACTGGAGTAAAATAAATAAAATGACTGAACAAAAGCCGTGTGCTGGACTATTGGTGGGTCAGTCCCTCTGCTTTGGACGTGTCCATACCGTTTCTGCCCTAAATCCATGCCTATGTGTAGGCCTAAATCCATGCCTATGTGTAGGCCTAAATCCATGCCTATGTGTAGGCCTAAATCCATGCCTATGTGTAGGCCTAAATCCATGCCTATGTGTAGGCCTAAATGTGACACAAATGCTATTTATTATTTTGGCCAGTAAAAATATGATTGGCCGGTGGATTTTTCCATCTACCAGTCCCCTTGGCCAGTGAGTCAAAAAGTTAATTTCGGACACGGTCTGTATCGTAGTCCACTTGTGCTGCAGCCAGGGCAGGTTCTGCAGCCAGGGCAAGTTCTGCGCGCTAAGGCAGTCAGTCCAATCACTGCGACGCATCACATTCACGTTTGCTCAGGGAAATGCGATTTATAGTTTATATAGCGCTTTTCTGACACCCAAGACACTTCACAAGATAACTACACTGCGGGTCAAAAGTTTTAGAACACCTCAATTCTTTCACTTTTTATTGAAATGTACGCAGTTCAAGTCCAGTTAATAACCTGCATTGGTGCAAGGGTAAGCGTTAAACTCAACTGAAGCCCCCACAAAAAGCTACAGAAAGCTAAAACAATTGACTTGTAACTTTGGTTTACTGTGCTACTTGGTCGTGGTTGTGGTCCCACCCGTTTTATTTCAGTTGTGATGCAATCAAGGCACAAGGCTTAGGACAGGGGCAGGATTTCCTCTTTGGAAAGCAAACAACAGACACGCTAACCTGGGCTTTCAAAATTAGCTCTTGTCTATTTCTGGATTGTATCCATTGGTGAAAAGCAAAGCAAAGAGGGAGAAAGCTGGTCTTGGAATTCTTGTTGTCCATTCTACTAGAAGAGTCCCACTGGGAGCCATGTGTTAAAGTTAGATAAGGAATTATTAACAGCATTGTCAATGTTATTAATTAACTGATCTTAAATAGCAATTTATGGCATCACTATTTTTTCACTAGGTCAGAAAGACAAGGCCAATTAAGTATAAAAAGGTGGTGTTGGGTGAAGGCCCAATAGCCACATGTCATTCTGTATGCTCTGCAGTGGACTGGAGACAACATGTTCCCATGCCTCACAGAGGGAGGCACTTGAGAGCTTTCAAGAGGCAAGTTAGGAGAACAGAATACTTGGACATGCTGTAACTGTTATCTTCAGAAGAGCTATATGCATTGCTTCTCCACCGGAAGCTTTTAGTTAAACAGCCTTATTTATATGCTTGCTGTTGCTATTCCTAATGGAGTTATGTAGTAGTTGTTTAAATAACTTTAAGGCAAAAAAAAGCATTCAGACCCTTGTGGCTCCTGTTTCGATTAATCAACCCTAATACTTCTACAACTTGATTAAAGTCTAACTGTGGTAAATATAACTGATTGGACACAGGGTCGCACTGGAAACAAAAAGCAGGCCAGGCTGTCAATCGGCCCCAATTTGATACACCAGATTTGAACTGACACATGTTTGTCAATCAACAAACAAATTATTAATAAAAAAACAACAAAAACAATATTTTATTGTTTGCTTTAGGCTTACGTTCAGGGTCTGAAATTAACACTCGCCACTTGCCACAGACGGGTAGATTTTCTGTTTGGCGAGTAAATCTAGGAAGGCTACCCACCACACTGGCGGGAAAATGTTTGTACCAAACTAGTATAAAAAAAAACATGCGCAAAGTCTTTACTTCGTTTTGGTGTCATTTGCGTTTGCGCTGATACTGTCTGCTTTCTGTGTCGGAGTTTGACAGACATACAAACACAGGCTCGAGCTATACTCTGCCAACTGCGTCCTTCTTTTCAACTCATAATTCAACCTTCCATCAACTCTAAACAATCTCTTGCCACCGGTCTGCTGCGAGCTACTGGCAAATTCGGCAAAAATTGCCATATTCCAATTCCAAATTCCACTTGTATAACTTTGACATTAGGGCTTTGGGACTACTTTTTTCAAGTTACCAGCGATGTTATAATTTTGCCGACGAGACGAATAAGTTCGTTGCGATTATACTAATGTATAAGT
The DNA here is from genome assembly GCA_026901105.3 of Galaxias olidus. NCBI lineage: Eukaryota > Metazoa > Chordata > Actinopteri > Galaxiiformes > Galaxiidae > Galaxias > Galaxias olidus. The sequence continues at coordinate 809,522 of JAPMUY010009855.1, forward strand.
GACACAAAAATGACATTTATTATGTTGGCCAGTGGATTTTTCCATCTACCAGTCCCCTTGGCCGGTGAGTCAAAAAGTTAATTTCGAACACTGCTTACGCCTATAGGTAAAACGATTAAAAAGTTTCCACGGTTTTCATGTTTGTGTAAAGCAAAAGTTCTAAGTTGAATTAATGATCAACTGACAGTTAGTTTAAGGTGAGTGGTCAGTCAGCCCTCTTATTTTCCTAAGAGAACAAAACGTACAGTGCATCCGGAAAGGATTCTCAGCGCTTCACTTTTTACACAGTTTGTTATGTTACGGCCTTTTTCCAAAATTGATTAAATTCATTTTTTTCCTCAAAATTCTACACACAATACACCATAATGACAACGTGAAAAAAGGTTTTTTGAGATTCTTGCAAATTTTTTATAAAAAAACAACAACTACGAAATCACATGTACATAAGTATTCACAGCCTTTGCCATGAAGCTCAAAATTGAGCTCCGGTGCATCCTGTTCCCACTGTTGATCCTTGAGATGTTTCTACAGCTTAATTGGAGTACACCTGTGGTAAATTCAGTTGATTGGACATGATTTGGAAAGGCACACGCCTGCCTATATAAGGTCCCACAGTTGACAGTGCATGTCAGAGCACAATTCAAGCATGAAGTCAAAGGAATTGTCATTAGACCTCCCAGACAGGATTGTCTCGAGGCACAAATCTGGGGAAGGGTACAGAAAAATGTCTGCTGCTTTGAAGGTCCTAATGAGCACAGTGGCCTCCATCATCGTAAATGGAAGAAGTTTGGAACCACCAGGACTCTTCCTAGAGCTGGCCGGCCATCTAAACTGAGCGATCGGGGGAGAAGGGCCTTAGTCAGGGAGGTGACCAAGAACCTGATGGTCACTCTGTCAGAGTTCCAGCGTTCCTCTGTGGAGAGAGGAGAACCTTCCAGAAGGACAACCATCTCTGCAGCAATCCACCGATCAGGCCTGTATGGTAGAGTGGCCAGACGGAAGCCACTCCTTAGTAAAAGGCACATGGCAGCCCATCTGGAGTTTGCCAAAATGCACCTGAAGGACTCTCAGACCATGAGAAACAAAATTCTCTGGTCTGATGAGACAAAGATTGAACTCTTTGGCGTGAATGCCAGGCGTCATGTTTGGAGGAAACCAGGCACCGCTCATCAGCAGGCTAATACCATCCCTACAGTGAAGCATGGTGGTGGCAGCATCATGCTGTGGGGATGTTTTTCAGCGGCAGGAACTGGGAGACTAGTCAGGATAGAGGGAAAGATGAATGCAGCAATGTAAAGAGACATCCTGGATGAAAACCTGCTCCAGAGCGCTCTTGACCTCAGACTGGGGCGACGGTTCATCTTTCAGCAGGACAACGACCCTAAGCACACAGTCAAGATATCAAAGGAGTGGCATCAGGACAACTCTGTGAATGTCCTTGAGTGGCCCAGCCAGAGCCCAGAATTGAATCCGATTGAACATCTCTGGAGAGATCTGAAAATGGCTGTGCACCGACGCTCCCATCCAACCTGATGGAGCTTGAGAGGTGCTGCAAAGAGGAATGGGCGAAACTGCCCAAAGATAAGTGTGCCAAGCTTGTGGCATCATATTCAAAAAGACTTGGGGCTGTAATTGCTGCCAAAGGTGCATCAACAAAGTATTGAGCAAAGGCTGTGAATACTTATGTACTTAGTTATTTATTTTTTATAAATTTGCAAAAATCAAAAAAAAAACTTTTTTCACGCTGTCATTATGGTGTAGTGTGTGTAGAATTTTAAAGAAAAAAATGAATTTAATAAATTTTGGAATAAGGCCGTAACATAACAAAATGTGGAAAAAGTGAAGCGCTGTGAATACTTTCCGTATGCACTGTATATATACTTAAACTGCTATTAAAATCATCCACCCAACAACATTTTATGCATGTTAATCGGCCTACATCATAATTTACATTGTACAGAAACTAGGTAGGCCTAATAATTATTGCAATCAATTAAACAAACTAGTGATCAACTTTTCATCTTTGAAAGTTAAAATGGTAATTTCTGTGATTCAGTCTCAATTTAGTGCGTTGCGCAATATTGGGGCAGGAGACCTCAGGGCCCCGCTTTGGCACCTGGTAGATTTATAATGGCACCTTGCTGTTAAAAAAGGAACTGCAATAAGCGCCCGAAGCGGCTTATTGGAGCAGGAATGAGTGCCCGACTCCCCTACTCTGCAGCCTTCACCATTTCCTTGAATTAGTCCGCACGTTTAGACTACTGCAGAAATTGCAATCCACATTGCTGCATCTGCTGTGTCTAAATCAGTGTGCAGTTTATTTAAAAATAAATCATTCCAATAACAAAAAATACAAGAGTAGTTAGAAATTAAGCAGCTTGACCTTGATAGACCGGACATGAACTCAACAAACAGGGAAAAACCTACAATAGGAAATGTTTTAAGGTTAACAACATTTTGTTAATTTAGCTAGTTCACAGCACGTAACGTGTAAACCAGACAAAGCACTGCGCCCTGCTCACTCTTAGATGGTGCTTCTTTTTAGGCACACCTTCTCTGAACCGACTGCGTTTAAAAAAAAAAAAGAATTTATTAAAACAATTTCCGGCAACAAACACTAGATAACTGCTGGAGTGCTAGATGCTTTCAGTTGTGATGGCAACATATCGGAATGCAATGTAATTTATGCCTCCTTTAGAATATGCATGCTGGAGAATGTCATGGAGTATTTCTGTGCTGCATCCAAAAAATTTGCTATTCTCCGTAAAGTGTAACCAGACACCGAAACCACTTCAAGTTCAATCTAATGCATTTAGGCATCTACACAAGAAACTGTTTTAGGCGTAAGGTTTTCTGGCGAACATAGAAACATTTTCAAATCTGCAATTTTGTTAAACATGTGACTGACGTCTACCCCATGTGCAATTTATATTGTGACATTATCTTGAATTATAAAATGTCATGTTTGAAACCTGAATAACGCCTTCATCTTTCTTTCTTCTATAAAAAGTAACTTTACACGTAGACCACCCTGCCTTATGCAGGTAAAACGTGAAGTGTAGAATTGTGTTTAAGAGTAGACTATATAGTACAATTGTTTCAGTTATGAAAGAAAACATGGTGTTGATTCCCATTATCTGTTATACTCAGATTAGCCACATTGTTAGGTAGCCTACAGTACATCTGTCTATCCTTTCATCCACCCATGTCTGACAGCAATAAACATGACTTTGTCAAAGTTGGATTTACATTTTTCAACAACTGAATCCATGACCATGGCTGCGTAGTTTCTATACTGAGTTGCAGGCCAATGATTCGCTCTTTGGCTATTTTCATTAACAAGTACAAATATTTGTCATTTCACCTCTCCACAGCAAAAGGATTTTTTTTTGTTCATCTTTATGTACTTGTGTATCTGTCATCAGTATAGATATTTTGATATACAGTGAGTATAGAAACAGCCACATTTTGAATTTGATCTCCCTTTACAGTGATAACGCATAGTTGGTTTTTACTTTTGTGAACAAAACAACTTTACCATAATTTAGAACAAGTCTATAAGTTGGTATTTGTAAGTTCTGCAAAGCTTGAAAGTCAGCCTATGTATTGTTGCATCCTATGTTTTAATCGGGAGGTTGCTGGAACCACTGCACTGCGTACCTCATTGTGGATTCAGTGTAATAGTAGTACATTAATAAAAAAGCTTTTTTTTTTTTTCATCCTGACTGTTGCTGTGGAAAACCACAGTCTTAGCCCTAGTGGTTGCTAACATCTGATTGGGCAAAGCTGAAAGATGCTTGCGTGTATTTCACTTCCTTCCAGGAAGAAAAGCCTCAGCCAGTGAACAAGATTCTCTCTCAACCAGTCAAGTTCGCAGTCACGCATTGAGCAAAACTTCTTATAGGCTATTTAGGAACATCTTATCAAAGGAGTTAGAATTATTCGAATTAAATCAATGAATTAATTGTTTACGAATTTTGTGTTTGTTCACGAAGATGTCCGCCAAATAGCTTTTTGAGCCATTTTGAAGCCTTAGTCTGTGTAAGGAAGTCTGTTGAAATGAAACCATGAGTCTGCGGAGAAAGGCTCGAGAGAATTGCAAAAGCTCAAGCCAGGGTATGGCTTTTGGCACAGAGGAATCCTACCATTGGCACCACTACAGAAGATCCTGGCAAAAGCCCCACTCCCAATCCTCACCAGGTCAGCCGTTGGATAGATACGCGTGGAGGACATCTGCTCGGCTGACACCTACAGCAGCAAAGCTGGTTGGTAAAGGAAAGGATGTGAAACCCATCCCCCTCAGGGTACTCAGCCTCCCCGCGAGGTCCACCACTACCACCCAATTTTATGTACCTGCCGAGCAGAGTCCCCGACGTGGACAAGAGGGCCCTGTCTCGGTGCGAAACTTAATTGCCTACCATCGGTCTGTGTCTGAACCAGGGGCTGGCAGCACGTTAGAAAACACTGTGCTCAGGAAGGTGCCCTCAGAACAAAATGGCCTCTTTGTCAGAAGCCTCTTGTCCACACTGTCACGGAGGATTGGTAAAGTTCTCAGTATTAGGAATGATCCTGACCCCAAGAGACATTTTCCTGGTAGGGCAATGCTTCTTTCTTTTGCAATTACTTGCAATATTATTAAATAAATGTATTGGGGATGCTAATTTTAGGCATTTATTATTCATTTTATAATTTTTTACAAAAGTCAATAGATGTTTACTGATGTATGTAGTTATTTGCTGAATGCTGGTTAAATGAGTGATTTAAAGGAACTACAACGTCTGTATGCATTGATACATAATGCATCTGTCAGCATTTATCCAAGTAGCTTGTAGCACGTTCCACCTTTCATGTTACGCTAGGCTTCCATTTGTTATCTGCATCTCACCAAATCAGGTTAGGATGCCAATATTTGGTAATAATTCCAGAGTAAGCATACTAATAATATAGTTTGGGGTTCTGTTTGGAGGTGTCATGCAGAAAAGCTGATTTTTTAATTCTAAATAACTGAAATCCTGTGAAACTCACAATTGGCATGGTCTGGGAGCACAGCTTTGAGTTAGGATATCTCAGTTTTACAGGACAACATCAGGGAAGACCTAAACAAAAGATTCCGGGAGCACAAACAATTGGCCAAGCGTTTTATTTGTTGTTTGGTTTCACTCTTATTGCAAATGGAATTTGATAGCTCTAGCTAATGAGCCATGAATTCTAGGCCTGTTGATTTTCTAACTGAGATTAGAATTTACCATGACATCTTTCACCATGCGTTTGCAGTCATCACTAAATTTAAATATCCAAATAACCACTGATACTTTATGTATACTTTTAAGTTACAACAAAGAGCCTCACTGTGTAAAGCATAATGTTGTTTTAAAATGGAAAGTATGCGTAACCACAGCTCGTTCCTGTTAAACATCTCTGTGGTAGAGGAAACACGTTTATGAACTTCCTCCTTTTGGATTCACAGATCTTTCTGAACTTGACTTACTCAAGCTAAGCTGTTGGTGGCTTTTCTAGTGAAAATGTATGCTAATTGGTATCTAGTTAAACCGTATCATAGTCCCTGCACCCAAGTTCTCTCGATGTTGTGTTCAGCTAGGTAGCTACTTGTATCTCCCACCCCATACATAATCTTGAAAGGTATTTCTTTATGTGAGAGCTGATGTTGTGGTGGGTGGCTCACATAGGCAGCAAGGCAGCGTCTGCTGAAAAAGAGGAAACTGCATGGACTCTTTTTGTGTGCAAAGAAATGCAAACACATAAATTACAAAAAGAATACCAACCCCAATTTAGAGCTGGTTAACCTTTCAAAGCCCATGCCAGCTAAGGTTAGTTATCAGTCCTGAGTAGATGGGGATGGACACTGTTGTATTCAGGGAGAGCGTGTGGAGCCACTGGGGGCAGAAAAACACCGTCAGCACATATTGCAAATTGTTAGTCATTGGCAGCTTCATACTGAATTGACTTACGTCCAGTAACAGTAGACATTGTTGGAACGGCTAGAGTGATAGGAGAACTTCATCTGAAATTATAGAAGGATATGACACTGCTAAACAGGCAATGTAGACAGAGAGGGGGTTTTCCAACCATAGTTAAATACATCTATACCAATGTAGACAGAGTGCATGTTGCGTAAGATTGATCAGCCTACCAAGTTGTCAAGATGCCAATGATGAGTGTGATGGTGCACCGGTGACAAACCTAATTACAGAGCAGTACCAATAATCTCATTTAGCTAGAGCTGAACTAGAGGCAGATTTATACACAACATCAGCATAATCAAAAATAGGAAGTCATGAGTTTGGTACATTCAAGTTGATCAGTATAAGTTTTAAAGCATCATCAAGCCAAATACCCAGATATTGGAGAGTTTAAAATTGAAATGACTTGATTTGTCCTTTTTAAAATCCATCAATTTGGTCTTATCTTCATTTAGCAAGGGATGTAATTGGGAAATTCTCACTGATGGTAGAATACTTAAATATGAAACAATGTTATCCAGTATGGAAGTCACCAATAGAACAAAGAACAGGCTTTTCCACCACAAACACAAGGCTGATTAATGTCGAGTATGAACATTTGCTGAATAGATTTATTTATTGCGATTTACAATCTGAGCTGATAGAAGCAAGAAGTAACATGAACATGTTTGCCCACAAACCTGCTTCTATCAGCTCAGATTGTAAATCACAATAAATTATATTATTTATATAAATATACATACATAAATTATATTATTTTTTGCAATTCTTTGTCTAAAGTGTAAAATGAGATGTAAAATGAGATGTAACATGTTTTTTGACATTCTGCCTTTTCCATGAACCGCCTTATTGGCTGACAAATATTGTGTGAATATCAATGAAGAGGACTGGCACTGTGTTTCTCCCTATGAGTAGGCCTACACCTGGACTGTAGATGACCTTGACAAATATGACTCCTTTTGTCTCCCCACGACTCCTGCTGTTCTGTGCCTGTGACTCCACACCCGTTCCCCTGATTACCGTGTGACTGTATAAACATACTGGGCTTCTATCTGCACAGAGGGCAGATTTATGGAAAAAGCTGAGTTCACAACTCCTAATCTTAAATCACTGGTAAAGGATGTGCTTGGAGCTTGTGGGTATCCTAGTGCTCATCAGCTCACGCTGTATGTCTTCATTTTCCAAGGAGAAAGATAATGTAGGAAAGAAACACCTGCGTTCATTCACCTTTTTAAGAGGAGGAAGAGGGGGGTTGCAGTCTCCACCATCAAACAGAATCGACCCAATAACACATTTTACTTTAATAATGTCCAACTACTAAAAGCTGTTTTTGCGTGGTTTGGTTTTCATTTGCACAATGTAGTGCCACAGGTCTTACTATAGGCCATGGTTATTAAAGGGCTGGGTATATGCATCGTCAACTAGATGTGACATGTCAGAGGCTGACCATAAGCTGAACATATACGTGACTAGTCTTTATGTTATTCTTGGTTTCATGATTTAAAAAAAGGCAAAAAAAATCAAGGACAGAGACCCATCCCTATCAGCCAATCGCTGTGGGCATAGTAAGTAAACTCATTCATGAAACATGACATCATCCATAGCAACAAGGCCAACCCCGCCCTTTCTTTTAGCTGTGGAGTTCTCCCAGTTCCTTGGTAGAAGTTGGTTTCAGCAGCTTTGTGAACAGGTTTAAGAGGGAACTCTTAGCAAGGAACTTTTATTGCTATTTAGGAGTATTCTCAGTGGTAAGATAAAATGCTTTGTGAATACAGACCCAGATTTTTAACCGTCATATCGGAGTTCATGCGACTTGACTTAAGTCACTCTATATCTAGCGTTCTGCGTGTGATGGTTATTATGGTTCAGCGTTTGTCTTTCATTTTATGTTTCTTTCGTTTGAACTTTTTGTTTTCAATTTCAGTTTAGTTTGAACTGTTTTTTAAAGGGGCCCTATTATGCGTTTTGGGTTTTTCCCTTTCCTTTAGTATGTTGTATAGCTTTTTGTGCATGTAAAAGGTCTGCCTCGTTTGTAGTCCAGCGTTTTCTTCCGTAACTTATCTACGTCACTAAGTCACACATTTAAATAATGTTTCAACCAGAGCCAGTCAGAGCGGAGGCTGGGTGGTTTTGCCAGGTCGAGAAAACTCTGGTTCCCTCAGCGCGAAGGCAAATTGCCTTTGTTTGGCCAGCTGACCAATCAGAGCAGACTTGACTCTTCGGGAGGAGGTGGGCCTTAAAGAGACTGGAGCTAAAACGGAGCGTTTCAGACAGGGTGAATAGAGGTGCTGCAGATCCAGGCAGTTTAGAAAATATAAATTGTTTATTGAACATTAAAACGCATAAACCTATTGTTGTAGAACTCCTAAATAAAGGTAGGAACCTGAAAATTTGCGTAATAGGGCCCCTTTAAAGCGGGTTTGGTAGTTTAGTAAAGCTTGTGCCCTTTCATTGAGTTCATCTTCTTCTGCTTACAGAAGAGTGCTTGACCAAGTCACATAAACGCTGAGTAAGAAATGCATTAAATACTAAATATCAAAATGACTCAAACATATCATGGCTTGCTTATGCTTAAAGCACACGTCATAGTTTGTCAAAATGACGTTCTGCTTTTCTATTGCGAGTACGCACGGAAGGCATACGTGCCACCCTCATTCTCCACTATTGAAACTTAACAAGAAATAGGCCTATCAGTTGCCACCAATCATTAAGACTCTAAACACAGTATGAAATAAAAACGCATATAGGCTAAATGTATGTGGGAAAGTCTCTTGAGCCCCTTTAATTATTTTTTTTAAACCTTTATTTAACCAGGAAAAGATCCCAACCTTAAGATTTCAACCTAAAGTTACCATGAAGCAGGATTTTGGGTTAGGGTTAGCGAGGTAAAGGTCTCCGGTCTTATTTTTATGCCTTATTTACCTCCTTTGGCTTACTTTATTTGAGCTGCAGTGACATTGTGCCTTAGTAGGTACTTTTTAGTACCATACCCATCCCTGCCTTGTCTTCTTTCAACGGAAATAAGCCTGTTCTGAGTGGAAAGTCTGAAGGGCATGAATGTAAATACATGACTGCTTTAGCTGCCTATGTAAGTGAGCGATCCATGGGAACATAGGTGACTATTGACTTTGTCCGTGTGTGAGAAGTTGTAGTGATTTAGCAACTCAAAGCATGCCTCTGAAACCTCATCCCAGACAGGTGTCTGGACTTCACCCTGGCTCCCAGACATTCCATGCAGGATTCGACCAGGGCTGGGTTTCTACTCATGTAGACTGACCAGGAGCAGTCACAGCACTGGGTTGCCCAACCCTGTGTATTTATAGATGCCCTAAGCACCAGTTAACTCAGTTTCACACACACACATCATCTTTTTTTTCTCTAAACACATAGGCTCAGTATTGAATATCGGGGCCACTATGTTGCCCTCTGACTCTTGTAGAAGGTTATTTCTGAGCAATGACCCCTACATCGTCACAAACTGGCAACCTGAGCTTCCAGCTGGCAACTGCTGGGCATTCATTGTTATCAGCACTGTGTGCAGTAAAATCCAGCATAGAGAGGTTTAGAGGCCTAGCTCCTGGACAGCCACTTAGTGATGTAGGCTCATTTTTCAGAGTCAACCGTCCAACATGGTGCCTCCTACAGTGCCCATCGAAATCCCAAGGCAGAATTCACAATGTTGTGGTTGTAGAATGTATATGAGTGGGCTCACTACGACAAGTATTGGCCTGTATGTCTACAGGGTAGATTAAATATGATTGGCCTTTGTTAAGGAAGGATTGTGACTGCTGAAGGCTTCACTGTGAGCTCCTAGTGGTCGTGGACGTGCTGGACAGAAAGAGTGGACTGAAGAATGAGATTTTAGCAAGAGGAGTATTTTCTAGACGGAGTTCCAAAGCTTAATTAAATCTCCACAATACCCAAATGTTTTTTGAAACCAGTACTTTGCAGTTTAATTTGACTGTCCGGACAAATTTGTAAGCCATATGTTTTTTACCAGTCATAAAATGTTAACAATTAACAACAATAATTCTAACAAACGTTAACAATTTTTGTATTAACTAAGCTATTCATTTTGTGTTTGTTGTATTATATTCATGTGTTTTTATATTTGACAGCTTTGGAGGAAGGAGGGGATGCTTTCAAATAAGTAATGAATTGTTAGTGCCGATTGAGTTGCCGTTAATGGAATGGGGTCTTTACTATGGTCAGTTTTAGGCTACTCAGTGCCAGCACAGTGGTGAATGGTGTCATAATAAATTGTCTTTAAACTAAATAAATTGTTGTGTGTGAGTAGAGACGGTGAGAAAGGATTTGTGTAATGGGAAAAGCCAGAACCATCCTCAACATCCTCATCCTGTTGTACCGGAGGAACATATGCTATCCAACTCAGTGGTCAAACGGTTCTTTAGTTTCTAACCTTTCTTTCTTTTTATTTTTTATTTGTCTGTTCAGACGGACAAATAATTCCTACAGCTTTTTTAAGAATAAACTGCTGCTTGTTTATTTTGCTGGTTACAAGACGTTGATCTATAGATATGGTCGTTAGTCAACAGAAATTCAGGACAGAGAAAGGCATTCGTTTGTTCCTCTTGCTCAGTCTAAGTGCTATTGGAGACGTTGCTTTTTGAAGAGCTATTTGATACTTCCTGAAGTCCCCTGAGAACCAGCTAGATAGCACAATATCACACAGTAGATTTGAATAGTAGTAGCAGGTGATAGCACAATATCACACAGTAGATTTGAGTAGTAGTAGCAGGTGCCAGACTGTGGTTCTCTTGGGTGTTGATGACACAAAGCTATAAGATGTGTGATTTAAGATGTTTACAGAAAAATATAGGCTACCAAGCAACAGAAAAACTATTTTGTAGCTTGGCACTGTAGTAGTTTCTTACCAAAAATACAGGCCTAATGTTTTCAAGTGTAACACATATCACAGGAGAGAGGAACTAGTAAATATCTCATTTGTTTGAAAGCCTTACATAAAAGTGAAATGGAGGGATCATATTTCATACCCACAAATATCCTGTGTGTACCTAGCTGCCGTGTGGACTATTTACCGCTGCAGCCAACAATACAACCCAATAGTCCAACACTATGAAACATGTCTGTTGACTCTGTCATCACATCCGTGTTTGCAGTGCAGAGACTCGGCAGGTTTGTGTCCACCAAATCCCAAACCAAAGAGATGGGTGTGTGTGCTTTACTGAACACGTGCCTGACCAGAGGCTAGGCGGCTCTATAGCGCTCACCTCAGCCCAAGGATCTAATGCAAGATAATGAACTTGTAGGACAACAGTTAAAGCCAAAAACCTGCCTACACAAGCCTCATCACTACTGTGAACCGTGTACTCCATGTCAATGATGTCACAGTAAGCGCATTAAAAGATCACATGCTGTCAGGCTGAGCATCATGAGTCATGGAGCACGCAGTGCAGGACTTGAAGAAAGGCTCTTATGTTGTAGTCTGTTAAAGTCACAGTAAAAGAAGGAGGCGTTCCTTGTATACAAAGCATTTGTCTCCCTCTACAGCTTAAAGCTCATAACTAGAGTGACATGCACATTTTGGATCTGTGCTATTTCTTCTGTAGAGCTAAGTTGTTTTGTGGGTTGGATTGACGATATGCCGGTCTTGTGATGTTTATTTTGCGTCAAGCGCCTGATCTTGGCAGTGAGAAAGGCAGGAGTAGCCTTTAAAGATTTTCCACAGCACTCATTTCAAGTTCTAGAGAAGAATGAAAATAATTCTGGTTGGCCTTGTATTGTGAATATAGGATTCAGAAACTATGTAAAGCAGTCAAATACAGTGACAAGGGTTTCCACATAGACTAACACACACAGGTACCATCTAGTATAAAACTACATATGAAAACAGTGATGGCAAAGGAAATAGTTGTCAAATAAACATCACTGAGACTACATTGACTTAAAGCTACTCCTAACCCTGGTAGAGATGCAGTTAGATTCTTTCTGATGGGATGGTAGACCTGCCCTAAGGCTTCTCTCTTTTTCCATTCTGCAGATGTGAAGGGACCACCCTCACACCGTTTCTCCTGTGGCCAGTCGCCATACTCCGAGACCAGCATGTGGGAGAGGAAGTACTGCATCCTGACTGATAGCCAGCTTATCCTGCTGAATAAGGAAGAGGTGAGGGAAGATGCTATCCAAACACTCATACAAACAGAAACTCACAAACACAAGCATGAGTGCATGTGCATACTCAGACACACACATTCACAATTCTGAATTCATTGACTTCATTGACAAGGAAAATATTTTTATTTGTGTTTCACTGAATTGGCATGCAGTGTCTTCTCTACTATAAACATGTTTTTAAGCATACTCTTTAATCATCCAAGTGGCCTTTTTTTGACACTTTAGGTCGACAAACTATATTCACTTTGATACTGGCATCAAACTCCTGAAAACAATAGGTACAGCGTGACGTTGCTAACTTGCCCTGTCCTGTATGTCCTGTCCACTAGCTGCATGGGGAAATCCAGGAGAGCCCTACTGATTCCTCCCAGGGTCGCAGCCTCAGACGAACCGTCAGCGTGCCATCAGAGGGACAGTTCCCCGAGTACCAAACAGAGGGCGCCACCATACTAGGTAATGTCAGTTTTGTATTTGGGTTGAGTGGTTGATCACACTTTGGTTACACAATGCACTGCAGGAATAGAGAGATCCTTCATCTGACAGGCTTCATGAACTTCTATTTAAATGCACTGGGCATGATGTGATTCTGGATGTGTTTCATTGGTTCTAACATGATTCTGAAGCTGTGATGCACGGAGTGTTTCCATTTATTTATTATATTCAATTGAAGTTTTGGTTGGAGTTGTTACAAAAACTTGTGAATTCATATATGACCAGTTTAATGGCTACAATTCACTCTTATACATTGTGATAAAACAGGCCCCCTGATGTGTCATGAGCCAACTAAACAATATACTTTGGTATTGCAAAACACTGCACTGTCTAAAGGAAACAAAATGCCAAACAAGGTATACACTTAAAGAAAACGTGTATAATGTAACTCTTAAGCTTTTAGAGAAGATTGTAGCAGTCGCAGCAAGTGTTATCATTTCAAAGAACTTCACTATTATTTCATTAGTGTTCTCTCTGGTTTCAGAAACCTATCTGGACTTTTTTGTCAATATTGTTTTATCCCATGTACTTCACTGGTGAGTTTTACTACATTGCTATAGGGGTGACGATATAGTTTAGTGTAGGTGTGTTGTAACTGGGGACTTTAAAGGCAGAGACAGTGCCCTCTGTGTCTCCCTCTTTGTCTGAGACCTGAAGAGTGTGACCCCGGTGGCCTGGTGTGGGATAGGCATTCGCAAGCACAATCAGTTAGTTGGGGGCTCTCATGGTTATTCTTGGCTCAGGGGGTTCCTAGAAGAACAGGAAGGAGAATGGTTACCAGCAGACCAAAGAACTAAATCATTCATTCTCACAATCACCATAATCGACCCCCACCCACCCACCCATCCACCCTCCGGGGTTATTTATATGGTAATCTGTTTAGTTTTGCTGGGAAGAAGTACTTTCGATGTAACCTAAGGCAGGCCTTGCTTCAATTATGTTAATGTTTTGGATTCCAATATTTGGGCAGCAGTGTTACTTCAGTGCCTAGATAGTTTGTTGTTGTCAACGTAAATGTCACAAGGAAAAGTAATTTTTTAGAAAGCAAAGTATTGTAGCGTTTGCTCGGAAATTCGCTTGATGCGTACTTAGGATAACGTTGTGTCCAGGCAGTTCGCTCTGCGTTACAAAACTGCTTGAAAATAGGGAGAAAATGTTTCACATTTGTAGTTAGTGGTAAAACATTATCAAATTAATTGTAAAACATTTAAACCTAGTAATCAACGAAATATGTCAAGTTATCGAACATTGTGCCTTCAAGCCTTCCAATCTACTTGAGGGAAATTCCCTCCGCTCTGGGCACTACACGTTTAGTTGTAGGCATGTGGGGTTGAAGTCGGAAAAAGCGTCTATTGTTGTTCCCAGTTAAGAAGACCAACCGAGAATGGAGCAATATGTTTGACTGGTTTGGGCTCAGGCTTGACTGCATTCCTGAACATCTTGACCAAAGGCAAAATAACCGAGTAGGGGACACGAGGCAACACTTATTTTATTGGCATGTCATTCTTGGACTATAGCTATGGAATTCATGGGTAAGTTTTAAAGTAGCATTATGCAACTCGTTGGTATATGATGTGCAATTATCGCGACAACCTTTCGTTTATTGTGATATATGGGTGTAAAGCGAAATAAATCCTATTACGTTTAATCGTGTTTAGCCCATTGTGAAAATGACTGGATATGCTTTTCACTCATAATTTAATCAAGTGTAGGTAATTTAATCTTTACTAGCCGGGTCTTAAAGGGATAGTTAAATTTTTTGGGGAAATAAGATATGTGCCTACAAACCCCTAGTCAGACGAGATGATCGATGGCAATACGATTGCACGTCCAATAATGAGTTAAGGTAAGAAATATAGCCTAGTTTAGCGCGATGACTGGAAGCCAGTAGTTCTGGCCAGCATGGCTCCGTCAAAAGTGACAAAATACACCTTAGAAAAACACAAAAACTCATAATAATGTACCTTTATGTATTTCACACATGTAAAATGTAAACGAAATTAAAATGTGAAAGTGAAATGTTATTGAAACATATATATGGTCTGACCTATATTGTTGTGAGGCGGAACCATAGTTTTTGCGTGCTGGGCAAGAATAGGTCTTACGGTGTATCTGCACTTTTGAAGGAGCCGTGCAAGCCGGAACTACTGGCAGTCGTTATGCTAAGCTAGGCTACAGTTACCAACCTATATCAGAGGCGTCGTGCCCATTCACATTGTGCCCCCTCGATTGTTTGAGACAATGGTTTTAAATCAAATCCGTAGTATTATGCATATACACTAAAGTGGCATATAGCAAACGGAGTTTCGAAACCGTGCCCCCTCAAAAAACATGGGTGCATGATGCCTCTGTACACCTATTTACCTAATTTACTCATTACTACGTCCAATCATAACATCGATCATATCGCCTGACTATAAGTAGGAACATATAATTTCCCAAAACGTTGACCTATCCCTTCAATGTTTTCAGTCGCAAACCTGAATTTGGAAAAAAAACTCCCATCCTTAGGGTTCAGAGTTTATAGTGTCTTGAGTACACACTGCCTGTTTTTATTGTGAAGGAATGTTTTATTCATTGCCAGGGGGTGCTTATTTAATATCTATTGGTTATTAAAAAATATACAATAAAATGGCACCTTTCTGCAAAGCTAACTTTAGATCTTATTTACTGAATCCCTCTGACCCACATATATCTCACTGTATTTTTTTTCTTGTTCTCTGGTAACGTAGCCTAATCCTATCCTCTCCCCTGTTTGTCACTCTGAGGAGAAAATGCTCGTGCTGTTGTTTATTTGATTGTCATGAGTTCGCGACAACCTTTGCTTGGCTTATTGATGTCCTGTCTTGTTTGAGTTGAGCAAAGTGGATGGAGCGTATGCCCGTTCATTTGAGTTTAGTGGGGCGGACACCACAGAGTCGTGAAATTGTGATTTCATCACGTTCCATAACATTCTAAGCCGTGGCGGCTATAATTTTACGGCGGCGGCCCGCCACTGCTGAATGTACATAGCGGAAACACTGACAATATAAGGTTAACCACTTATTCCCCACTTTGTCTTACTTTGGAAATCCAAACAAAGGGAATTTGCCTTCACACTGACAAAAACAGCGTTTTCTCGACATGGTGAAACCACTATCCAAACTTTCCGGCCTCCGCTCTAACTGGCTCTGGCGTGCCAAACTAGCCGCTTGGTGGGCATTATGCAAATGTGTGACTTAGTGACGTAGAAAAGTTACGGAAGAAAACGCCGGACTACAAACAAGGTGTTTCAGGCAGGAGCAATGTTTTCTGTGAGAGAGATTAGCACCATTTGGTGTGGACTATGGGCTTTGTAACTTTTCACACCTTTCACACCTTGACGCACTTCTTTGTGCCGTAAAGCAAATTGTCACAGTTTCACGTAAGATCACGCCTGGCGGCAGCAACGTTTATGTTGAATTTTGAGACTATTAGAGGACTGATCTGAATGGCAATTTTTCATTTTCCCATACACATTACAATGTGCATACTGTAGAAAGGTATTGAAAATAAGTTTATAAAAAAACGGTACACAACCATTTTGACCTGCGTCAGCCACCATAGCACTACCCGGTAATGTTGTGCCGTAGAAGGAGATGTGTTTTATTGCGATAGTTTTGCTGGGCTTTTGATCTGCAGTTTACCCTTCTCCAATTTTTGCCTACAGCTTTAGACCTCTGGTAGATTACGTTAGTCCCTGTACTGAGAATTAAATTGTAACGAGATATTAATTCAATCAACAAATAGATTCATCCAGATTTTCTTTCACAGGCGCTTCTGTTGTTTCTGTGTTGACAACGTACTTTGGTCTTACTGATTTCAATTTCATTTTTAGATTTTGCAATAGCAGATAAATGAATGAAGGTTTTTTGTAAATATACACTCTTTCTGAAGTAGTGTTGCCTCCAAAACCAGTTGGGTTACCTCTGTGTTATATCACCTCTTCTTTTAACAGTGTCCTTATTCCAAAACTAATCCATGAAGTTTTGAAATCAAAATTCTTTCTCATTCTTGTTTGATATACGGCTTCAGTCCAGGGTGTCCTTTGAGATCTTTTCTCCTTCTTAATGCGCCACACATTTCAATGGGAGACAGGTCTGGACTGCAGGCAGGTCATTGTAGTACCCAAAGCCACTCTGTTGTAACATGTGCAGAATGTTCTTGGCATTGTCTTGCTCAAGTAAGCTGGGATGTCCCTAAAAACATGTTGTCTGTATAGCAGCACATGTTGCTCCAAGACCTGTACCTTTCAGCATTAATAGTGCCAAGCTGCCCATGCACTAGCATGCTCCCATCCCATCACAGATGATGTCTGGATTCGTCAGTCCACAGCACACTTTTCACTTTGGGTCAGTCCATCTCAGAAGTGCTCGGGCCCGTAGTAGTCTGTGCCGTTTCTGGATGTTGTTAATATGCGGCTTTTGCCTTGCATGAGTCTTAACTTGCATTTGTAGCGGCAACGAGCTGTGTTTACTGACAACGGTCTTCAATGAAAGCGTTACCGAGCCCGGATGTGGTAATGTGTGTGTCATAGTCATGTTGGTTTGTAATGCAGTGCCGCCTGAGGGATCAAAGGTCACGGTTTTGGTTTTTTTGCCTTGCCCTTATGCTCAGAGATTTCTCCAGATTCTCTGAATCTTTTATGATCGAAATTCAATCCTATATTGTGGATTGTAGATGATGGTGAAATCCCTAAATTCCTAAATTCCTTGCAATTATGTGTTGAGAAACGTTCTTAAACTGTTGGACTATTTGCCCAGGCAGTTCTTCACAAAGTGCCCCTTTTATACCCAATCATGATTTTAGCCTGTTACCAATTAACCTGTTTACATGTGGAGTGTTTCAAACGGGCATTTTTAAGCATTCCACCATTTTCCCAGTCTTGAACTTAAAATGTATTGTCTTTGTACCGTTTTCAATTGAATATTTATTAAAAAGGATTAGGAAATGAACGTGTTCTGTTTTATTTACACTTTTCTCCAATTTTTGGAGAATCGAGGGTTGAATATCAAAATACAATACAAAAAAGTCACATGCCAGCAAAAAAAAAAGCCACGCAATTGAGTTTATTCCAAAAAGTGGGTACATACAGTATTCAAAGTACTGCTTTGGTTTTGTATACAATGTTCCTCAAACACCTCT
This sequence comes from Galaxias olidus, assembly GCA_026901105.3. Taxonomy (NCBI): domain Eukaryota; kingdom Metazoa; phylum Chordata; class Actinopteri; order Galaxiiformes; family Galaxiidae; genus Galaxias; species Galaxias olidus. The sequence continues at coordinate 827,314 of JAPMUY010009855.1, forward strand.
TCTTTTAACAGATAACTCAGTTAGCCTGCTAACTTCTAAAATAGCATACAACTTCTCTGAACATTTGTTAATAAATAGCAAATATATATGACAAATTGACATCTAATATATTTAAGTTTAAGTTTATTCAATCAGATTCAAAACATTAAAAACTATAGCCAAATATTTTCACTGGTGTGCTGACAATCCTGCAATACCTCTGGGCTGGGCTTTTCGCAATACCAAAATTAGCAGGAAATGTTACCTTTTTGTTGTGAATAAATCTGGATTTTGTATTATCTGAGTACAACTAAAGCAGTAGTTTCAGTAGTTAACTACACAAAAATTGACTAAAAAGTAGTTTAACTCCTTGAATCATCCCAATATGAATATAGTGGAACTACCACCAAGCTGATACAATATGTAGTAAAACCACATATAGGACAATACTACCCCATACTGTGTATACCTTTTTGCCAGATATTCTATCTGCTGTGTTAATAGTTTTAGTTTGAGTAATGATTTAAGTGTACAAACTACAATGTGTGATATTAATGGAATATTCATTGTTGATTTTCTTTGTGGAACCTTTCACAGTTCTAATGACTGGTGTGGTCACTGGCAGTGGCATGGCTAGATTTAGCTTTGTACATTTGTTGACCATTAGATTTGACCAGTTATTATCTCTTTATGATTTGGCCGATAGGGATGTTTTCACATTCCCTGCGTGCTTCCTTGTGACATCACATCTTCCCATGGTCCTCCCTCACACATACTGGGGATGTTCACACCCACTCTCACATTGTTAGGAGTCTTCCAACTGTGGCAGCACTTTGTTTTTTGTCTCTGTGCAACACAAGGTCGATTGAGAAATGGAGGTTTCAGTTGTTCAGTTGCTGAAACATGTTTTGAATTGGGTGCACTATAAGCCCTTCATGTCTGCTTCACCACTGTCTTATCTCTTTATAGCTTTAAAATGTATGAAATACACGTCCATCAACAAAGCAGTTGTCGTCAAGTTTATCTCACCTATTGGAAAAGCTTTTTTAAATTATTATTATTACCTCAGGTGCCTGTGAATTCCTTCTGTCTTCTGTGTATGTAGCACAGTGTGTCAAGGTCAGCCCGGGGTGCTCTCAGGCTATGTCGTCAGCTAGTCTGCAGCCAGCACACCTCACACACCCTCCTCAATCCCTTCCTGAAAATCCAGTTAAACAATTGATTTAGTGCTGCCAGGCCCTTTCCCCCTGAAATCAATCCCTTTCAGAAGATAACACCTGGGGTAAAATGTATTGGCTGCCACACAATGAAATAAGGCCCCCGCTGTGATTGGACATTACTTTGGCAACCTAGAGCAATGGAGAAGCTTCTTTGCTAGTTGCCTAAATTTAGCCTTACATGGAAGCCAATGTTACCTTGAGAATCTTTTCAGACTAAAATTGTTAATCCATTTTATCTTTCAATCTTGTGAGTTTGTGCCTTCCCAGTTGTATGTGATTGGTGACGTAATTATCAAATTGTGTGGTCAAATATCTGGCTAAATGAGGATTCCAAGTTTATTTCTTTGAACGAGGTATGGATCTAAGACTCATGACTAACGGATTATCTAAGATCAGTCCTGTTTGCTGCTCAGGCACCCAGAACACTCTATTGTCCCTGCGATATCTGATATCAAGTGTGGAGGAGGATCATTAATTATTCATAGTAAGAAGTACTTCGGGCTATTATTGAACTTAGCTTTTCTCAAAGTTGTTGCTTAACTTAGGCAGCCACTCTATATTGCATAGGTTATGCAGAAATGATGGAGCCTATTCAGCATAACAATTTTACAGATTTCTTGCAAATAAAAATTTGCAGAATTCAGTCCAGCAAAAATACCATCATTGCAGTTTGGAATATATGCAGGTTTAAGAATGTGACACTTGTAGCACTTATGGCAACGTCAAACTTATTACCATTCCTTAGTAACTTAATGATTGATTACCCACACAGCAGCATTTTGGTAAGGTTTGTACGGACAGGCGCTCATCTTTCCAGACTCTGAACACGGTGCTGTGTTCATGGTCCACGTATGTTGACAGGTTACAAATCTAAACCTTTCATGATGTCATTTATTAAGGGGATGCTTTGCTTCACCTGCTTTGCTTGGTAGGCTGTTTAAACCTTGCTTCTATCTCTCTTTTGTATTTTCTTTATCTCATCGGTCTTCTTCTCTCATTTCCTGAAGCATAATAGAAAACCCCCCAGAGTTGTGTCCTACATGAGTTTACTAAGAGGGGAACTTATTCGTAATTAGCCTTAAAGCGTGGTACTAAATTTGTCCTGTGACTCCAGTGTGAGACGGACTGCATTTCAGCTGCAGTAGCCCAGCAAAGGCTCCAGCACGGAGGAAGAGAGAGAGAGCACAGCTGAGGCAGAGAAAAGGAGGGAGGGGGAAGAGAGAGAGAGCACAGCTGAGGCAGAGAAAAGGAGGGAGGGGGAAGAGAGAGAATGCCTAAGCCAGAAAATAGACGTTGAAAATGAGAAGATGCATGTAATAAAGAAACCGAAAAGAATAATAGTGATTGATTGAGTTGGAAGTGGAAAGGACACCCAGTTCTGTGCACAAGAATGGGCAGTAGTTGAAACAACTGACTTAACAAATGCGGTAAAATCTTTTCTGCTGGCATGCCAAAAAGAAAACTGAGGCTGAGGAAGTGAAGGTTAACATTGCGGGAGAGAGAGAGAGAGAGAGAGAGAGGGAGAGGGAGAGGGAGAGAGCGTGCAGTTGGGAGATTGGTACAGACAGAACAGAGAGAAGAGAAGGCAATACTAGGGAAGTATGGATAACCAGCTAACAGAGGAATACAAAAGGTGGGATGGCAAACGGCAGGAGCCAAACTAATTCAATGAAAGGGCTGAGCTTATCAGTGTGACGACTGCTCTGCAGAAGATGGACATTTAAAGGGGAACTACTTGGCTTCATTGGCTGACTGTGCTGGACCGTGTCTGTTCAGCCAATCCAGTGTTGACCCTGTCCATTTCCTCCTCAGATGATGGGGAACAGCTGTGATCGAGGTACACTCTCTTATTTCAGATCATATTTTCAACATGTAATCTGCCATGTCTGAAATGCAATCAGTTAGTTGTGCCTGATTTCATGTGCATACAGACGGCACATCATTGCAATTGGCATTGTGTGTGAACTTAGTCAATGGGCTGAGGCTGCCTGCATCGTCAGCTCCATCCTGAGGCTTGTACTTTGTGTTGCTGTTCAGCTCCATCCTGAGGCTTGTACTTTGTGTTGCTGCTTAGTACCTCATCCAATGTCTAAGCACTGCAGACATTAGTCTGATTCCACTGCTCTATCCTCTGTCCAGTCCTCCTAGCCTTTACAAGGATGTGCATGAAGTTTGTCGGCTTGTCTCTCTCTCCCCCCTCTCCCCCCAGAGCTCTGTCTCTCCCCCCTCTCCCCCCAGAGCTCTGTCTGAATTATGATGCATGCAGCGTTTAAAGCTGACCAGCAAGTAAGCCACGTGGTTGAGAATTTGATATAGCACTTTGCAAAGTAGCTTTTTGATAAATGCTGACTCCCGCATGCCTGTGTCTCACTGGTGCTCCAAAGTGAAAAATGATGAATGAATATCCCGATAGACGGTGTCCAGGCCTAGCAGAGACATAACTACAATGGTGGAGCCCTCACCTTTAGGGTGCTATGTGTGTATTGGATTGAGACATTATGAAGAGGAGGAACTGTATGATGACTTGAGCTTTTACTGAGACCATTGCATGCACTCGATTCTCGGTTTACTTGGAAAGGATGCTAAATTTAGCTTCAAATCAATGTCTGCCTGGATATTATCCAGAGATGTCAGTATGACAGAAATGTTTGCTGTATTGTTGAAACAGTAGAGGACTCAAAGAAGCAGACTGGTCCTCTGAGGACTTGGATTCCTCTTTCAACTGCCCTTTTTCAGTCTGACTAGCTACAAAATGCCAGTACACCAAACATCACTACTGGTGACAAGGCTTTCTTGGGCCTAAGCTAATTAGATAACAGACAACACAGACAATTCTGTCCAAACAATTAAAGGGTAGGTCTACAGCTTCCTGGACAGTAACATATTTGAAATTATTGGTGAATGTATACAAACATATCAATTAATAAGGTTGAAACTTTTGTTTTGATAAAATTACATCAAAAAGTGTTGTCCCAGTAAACAAAGAACTCCAGAGAAAGAAAAGTGGGTTCTGTCCATTCCAGCCCAGAATTATTATTTTTTTAATTATTATTATTATTTGTATTATTTATACAGCGTTGACAACCTGAGACAAGTACATTTTTTTTACTCCAAGAACCTAATAGAAATATAGAAACAAAGATACAGGTTTTGACTTGCCAAGAAAATTGAGAGCACAGGCTATTATATCATGACTTGCTTTAGATTCCATATTGTTTATGTGGTTGAAGAGACATTTATTTTGTTTTGAATTTGACATTAAAGGCACTGAAGACATATATAATATGTTTGTTATTTCCGGATTCGTTTGACTTTTATTTTTACTATCTAGTTTTATTTTAGCATCAGTTAAAAGTTAGTGTGGTACATAGTCTATTTTAAATTTGCTAAATTGATCATGTGATATCGGTTGTATTTTGGATGGAAAGTAAGATAGTGTAGCTCGTTTGACAGGGTTGCTTGTACGGAGCCCACTCCTGTGTTTCATGTGCAGCCCAGATGTTCTCTATGCTTCTCACCATCAGCCCGGCTTGTTGCTTCCAAACGGTCATGTTGTTGCTGTTTGCATCTCTTGTCCATGTAATTCCCTTCAAGAAGGCTATGTTGAGTGAGTAATTGTTTGATTGATTGATTGAGTGATTGAGTGGTGGAGTATGTCTTGTCTAATATTTAGTCTCCTGTCTTCCTGGTCTACAGAAGTATCCTCCGAGAGGTCCCCGAGGAGGAGAAGTATCTCAGGCCTGGGGGATTCAGAGAAGAGTATAGCAGGGGACAACCCCACCTCCTCGCCATTCAGAGTGCCGGTAAGTCCATGGAAAAGCTGCTCTAAGGAACTGAAGGTGTGGTTCATCCTGATGCTGCCTTCTCAACCTCATTGTGATGTTGTCAGGTATAGTCTGCCAAACACCCTGCCCTGCTTAAAGTAGCACTGCCAATTCATCACTTATTACGCAAGGCTGTGTCTTTGAATGAGGATTAAATAGTTCCATTGCAGTCTGTTGCCAACGCCCTGTTAAACAAACCATGACAATGCTAACCATGGAGTCTCAAATTGAACAACTATCTTCTTCAAATGAGATTAGCGTTAGCCAGCGTGCTAAATAGCTAACGTTCAATCCAAACCAAAACAAGGACGGTATATCGGACACCAATTCAAAACGCCCAAAAATATGAGATATGAAGTTATAAAAAAATATACCACTTGAACAAAACATAAGCTACTTATAACTACAGTATAAAAAATATATACAAACGTGCGAAAAAAACGTAAAATCTGTGAAAAAACTAAATAGTATGATCTCCACTGTGCTTAGTCAGCCTGCTAGGTGCCATAGAAACCATGGAACTGATGGAAATGCTTATGATTACTTGTTATCAGGCTCTCATATACCTGTGAAGGAATTTTGTCCAGCTCTTGCTTTATAGCATTGTTGAAATTGAGCTATTTTGGAGGGTTTTCTAACATGAACTTCTCGTTTAAGGCTGTTTCCCTTTCAAGACTGATAGATCTCAACAACTCTTTGTGTCAGCTCGACTGGAATCTCTTTTGACTTCGGCCTAGTGTGTTGCTTGTTGACACCTTGCGTCCAACTTCAGTTTGCTTAAAATGCTATATAGTTTTTTTATTGAACAGGGCTAGCGTTAATCTCTGTCTGTCTGTCTGTCTGTCTGTCTGTCTGTCTGTGTGTGTGTGTGTGTGTAATTCAATTGAATCCGGTAAGTAAAGTAAATTTGGTTCATAGATCAATTAGGTAACTAAGGGGGCAATTTGTTTTTCACAGGGTGGTTGTTAGTGTTTGATTACTTTTTTCCTTAAAGCAACTAAAGGCAACCTTTTTATATTAGCCTGTTATCAATACATTTCTTTTGATAGCACATTGTAACGTCTATGGGCGGTTCATATCAGTCCTCAATATTTAAATACAAATACATATCAAAACAACTGTAGAAACCTGAAGAAATATTAGGTAGGCATATGAATATCAGAAATGTCCCAATTCATAATATCAATGTAAATATCAATATGATCCAAATAATCACTTTGGTTTTTGTGTTGTGGACCATCCCTCGTTTTCTTTTCTCCCTCTGTCTGGATCCTGATTTCTATGCTTCATCACTCTTTCCTACTCTAGCACTTCCTGTTTCTATGCTTCATCACTCTTTCCTACTCTAGCACTTCCTGTTTCTTTCATCTGGCCAGTGTTGCCCCTGGTTACGTTTCACTGTGATGTCATGGCAGCAGCTGCACAGTGTTTGTTTTCATTAGCAGCTGAGGACAGGTTAGACGGTTTACTCAGCTTAACCTTATTATGAGCGAGCATCAGTTTGGCCTCATTATTTGAACATCAACAGCAGACGCTGCACGGTCCCGAAATATAGTCTCCATAGTTCCAATACTTTCAATCAGAACGAAGAGGAAAATTCTATCATTTGCATTTTCAATTGCATTTCATATTCACATGCTGTGAAGGTGACAACATGTTAATGTCAATCCAGAAACATCACCCCACGGTAATGAAATCTCTGGGTTACATTCCCACTTTCCATATTGCAGTTATATTTATATTTTGACTGCTAAATGCGCCCATACTCCTGTGTCTTGCAGGGTTTTTTCAGCAAGCGTCTGAAAGGCTCCATAAAGAGGACAAAGAGCCAGACCAAGCTGGACCGCACCTCCAGCTTCCGAATGCCCTCCCTGCGACCTTCAGACAGTGACAGGTAGGCGCTTCACCCAGCAGAGTGTGTGGGGGACGTTCCTGTGCCTCTGGTGCAGCTGAAATGTAGGACAATACATACAAGCATACATAGAGCTGACCACTGTTTTTGTTTAATTTCACGGTTATGCTGGGAAAGGAGGCTGTCCAATTATAGAAGTGTGTGTGCGCGTGTGTGTGTGTGCGCGTGTGTGTGTGCGTGCGTGCGTGCGTGCGTGCGTGCCAATAACATCTTGCATTCATTTGTACAATCATATGATCCTGTTTGAGATGACCAAGGTTCTGGTTTGTACTTATTTCTGATCTGCAGTTGCCATCCATTATTGCTGGGTGTGCTGTAGAGAAACATCCAACATGGATTCCTGGATAGTAGGCTCATACCTCCTCAGATAATAGTATTACTGTAATCACTCCAACGCTCCAGAAGAAGTAGTCTTTGTTGCCTTTTCTTGGTTTCATCACTTTAGGGCTAGGACAAGAGTTTGACTTAAAAACCCTACAAAGTTCTGTTCTAACCCAGGCATGGCCTGTGTGCCTGCCATCCAGCTGGGTTGGCCAGGCTGCTGCAGAGACTGGGCACAGCTATCACAGATATTAATATCAGGCGCTCGGATGGATTTCAGCTTAGTTCGATTTTTTTTAAGTGAACAGGGCCCGAGCCTGCATGCTGGGTTTCCCCCCTAATGCAGTGAACAGGGCTTGAGCCTGCATGCTGGGTTTCCCCCCAATGCAGTGAACAGGGCCCGAGCCTGCAGTGAACAGGGCCCGAGCCTGCATGCTGGGTTTCCCCCCTAATGCAGTGAACAGGGCCCGAGCCTGCATGCTGGGTTTCCCCCCTAATGCAGTGAACAGGGCTTGAGCCTGCATGCTGGGTTTCCCCCCCTAATGCAGTGAACAGGGCCCGAGCCTGCATGCTGGGTTTCCCCCTAATGCAGTGAACAGGGCCCGAGCCTGCATGCTGGGTTTCCCCCCTAATGCAGTGAACAGGGCCCGAGCCATGCTGAGTTTCCCCTAATGCAGTGAACAGGGCCCGAGCCTGCATTCTGGGTTTTCCCCTAATGCAGTGAACAGGGCTTGAGCCCATGCTGGGTTTCCCCCTAATGCAGTGAACAAAGCCTGCATGCTGGGTTTCCCCTAATGCAGTGAACAGGGCCCGAGCCTGCAGATTCCCCCTAATGCAGTGCTGGCCTGTTTCCCCCTAATGCAGTGAACAGGGCCCGAGCCTGCATTCTGGGTTTTCCCCCTAATGCAGTGAACAGGGCCCGAGCCTGCATGCTGGGTTTCCCCCTAATGCAGTGAACAGGGCCCGAGCCTGCATGCTGGGTTTCCCCCCTAATGCAGTGAACAGGGCCCGAGCCTGCATGCTGGGTTTCCCCCCTAATGCAGTGAACAGGGCTTGAGCCTGCATGCTGGGTTTCCCCCCCTAATGCAGTGAACAGGCCCCGAGCCTGCATGCTGGGTTTCCCCCCTAATGCAGTGAACAGGGCCCGAGCCTGCATGCTGGGTTTCCCCCCTAATGCAGTGAACAGGGCCCGAGCCTGCATGCTGGGTTTCCCCCCAATGCAGTGAACAGGGCCCGAGCCTGCATGCTGGGTTTCCCCCCTAATGCAGTGAACAGGGCCCGAGCCTGCATTCTGGGTTTTCTGGGTTTTCCCCCTAATGCAGTGAACAGGGCCCGAGCCTGCATGCTGGGATTCCCCCCCTAATGCAGTGAACAGGCCCCGAGCCTGCATGCTGGGTTTCCCCCCCTAATGCAGTGAACAGGGCCCGAGCCTGCATGCTGGGTTTCCCCCCTAATGCAGTGAACAGGGCCCGAGCCTGCATGCTGTTTCCCCTAATGCAGTGAACAGGGCCCGAGCCTGCATGCTAATGCAGTGAACAGGGCTTGAGCCTGCATGCTGGGTTTCCCCCCCTAATGCAGTGAACAGGCCCCGAGCCTGCATGCTGGGTTTCCCCCCAATGCAGTGAACAGGGCCCGAGCCTGCATGCTGGGTTTCCCCCTAATGCAGTGAACAGGCCCCGAGCCTGCATGCAGACTGACAATCAATCTCAAAACTCAATAGACCTGGCAGGATGAGCCAGGCTCCTTTAAAGAGATCTGCCTTTCCAAAGCAAAGCGCACGCTAAACAGTTTCTCTCCAACCGCTAACGCCACAATAAATCCACTAACTTGCTACAATAAATGTTATTCTCTTTGCAGTGTATTCTACACTTCTTCTGAGATGCAGTCACCAATGGTGTATAATTTTTATTAGTGAAAGAAAAGGTCATTATCATGCCCAATCCCTTATCTAGATTTACATAATTCAGTGTGCTGAATGCTGAATGGTGGGCGATATGTTCAAGTTTTCCAACTGCCTGCCCAACTGGCGATTGCCATAATATTTGCCCAGGTATGTGTGCCCAAAAAAACTACCTGCGATGCCAATAGCAGATCGCCCAAGCTCAATGTGGACATTTTATTATTTCCTTTATTTGTATTTATACGGGGTAAACTGACTGAGACTAGATTGATAAAGGAGTCCCCCAGGGTTTGGGAGTAGTAGGACTCAGAGACGGTTGCAGGTCGTCTTTTCAGGCCACTTATCTCCGCTTCGGTGGAGGTCATCCTGACTGGCAGCGAGTACTTTGGCAGGTGCCCGTCCCTTCCCGGACAAGTGCCCCCCATCAACAGCACACTCCAAACAATGCACTCTGCCTGTAACGAGGCTGGGGAGCCCAGTAGAGGAGAAAAAGCTTAGCCAGCTTGCGAGCAGTCAATTCCAACCAAAACAACAAACTGTAGCATTATAATGGGAGACTGGTTCAAAATGATTTCGCTCCAGTAATCTTGAATCATAAAGTTATAAAAAAAGATATATTGAGAATAAAACATTACCTAGCTGTACCAATACAAATATATTGTAAATGTGCTCAAAAATCATGAATTTAAGAAAGACAATAATATGAGCTCCACCGTGCTTAGTCTGAATCAGAGGGGCCATAACAACACGGACATGACCCATGCTAAGAGAGTCTAGAGGCCCACATGCCCTCTGCTGCTGAGTGCATTGGACATGTGCTGGGAAACTGGATCTAGGCTGGGCCATTAAAGGCAGTGGAAAAATGGGAATCCCTCACTTTTGGAACGACTTAAAGTTTCTGATCCGGTTTCAGGGCAAATCCATGATATCTTTGTAATGGCAGATACTCCAGTTAAGTGCATGCAGAGTTACTAAGGCCACACCGTCGACATTAAAGCCCAGGCCTTCATTCAGATAATATGATAAATAGGAGTGGAGCAGCAGTGATGTTCTAGAGGTTGGGTTTGGAACGAGGCCAGGAATTGGAGGTGATACGGAGGGGTCGTGATAAGTGGGGGAGGGCTCTCGGACGGATGTCAGGACCTGACAGTTTGTTGGCTCATAGTCAGTCCTACAGAGGAAGCAGACTTAACGATCAGATCCTGATGAACACATTCATGTTTGCTCTACGTCGTGTCAGGGAAAGCACTCGGAGTCACTACTACTTCCTCACACTAAAAGATTTGAACAGTAAACATACCCCATTTTGCCAATTGAATTTCAAATTTGAAATGTCATTGAATGTTTTATCTGTTGAATGTCGACTGCACTCCCAGATAGACCACTATCCAGTTGTGACATCTTAGCATTTAGCTCTCAGACAGAATGGACCGTTTTGTTAAAGGAGTTTTCTTTTTTACAATAGCGATGCCCGGCATGTTTCCTGTGAGATGTCTGTATTATGGTGAGTAAGCACATCAATGGTCTGTCTGGAGCTCTGTCAGCCTTTGCAGGACCTTGGAGATCCAATGCACAGTTATCAATTTTGTATTACATAATGGCTTTAATTGTCTGAGTTGACAGTTTTTAAAGCAAAGCTTTTATTTTCAAGAACAGAATGTTTGAATATGTGTGATGCTTGTGCCTGTTTTACTGCAGAGGCAAAAACAATGTAAGCAGACTTTGCCATCTGGTCACTCTGATACTAACCTTTTTCAAACCAAATATTACCAAACCCTTTAGATGTGGGGCTATCCACTGGGTATAGCTGTCATCTGATCAAGCCGGTGCCCACTGTGTAAGGCAGAAGGACATACGTGTAATGATTTCACTGAACGATATCTTTTAAATGTAGTTGTTTTTTTCAGCTTTTTGTAGAATTTCTAATTGTCCGTTCCAGTGGACCAGCACTGATGTTCCCTGCCGTGTTTCAGCCTATCCTCACTCCTAAACTAGTCCATCTCAGTGTGTCTGGTGTTTGTGGGTCCTACTCAGTCTCCCTCATTCCCAGCTGCCTAGCATGGAGCCGCCTGGCAGGGGGCATCCCTATGGAAACGGACTCAAGGGCCCAGCTGATTGGGCTGCATAATAACTTGTTTACCACCTGTAAGGCAAAAGCAAATAATATATAAATATATAGCATATGGCTCTGCATCGAGGCTTGATTGAGAACATTTACCTCATAGTCCTGGTTGTTTTTAGAAGCACTGATGAACGGTTAAGAGCGTTGTTACTGGAAGAGCAGGACTGGAGGAGAAAATACGGGGCGATAGCTTTTCTAGAGGAACGAGCCTGTGCCATGCTCTGGGGATACACCTTCAAGTGGCTGTGCAGTTGTTATTCGTATGTATTGCTGCTTCCAGTGGTGTTCTGCTATGGTCCCATACAAAGTGTGTCTAGGAAGAAGGATTAGAATCAAATAGCCCAGTGAAATGCAGGCTGGCTGTGGAACGTTCCAGTCTGCTCAGGGGTCTCTGCATGCTGCTTATAACACCTATCATGTCAGCTGTCCTACGTTTATTGACTTCAAAATTTAACCGGATTGCCTGTTTGTCTTTCAGGTCAAGGGGGTTGCCAAAACTGAAGGAGGCCACTTCCCAAGAGTCCCTGCTCAGCCCAGGCAGTGCCGTGGAGGCCCTGGACTTGGGTATGGAGGAAGACGTCCATGTCAAACCCCTCCATAGCAGCATCCTGGGGCAGGAGTTCTGCTTTGAGGTATTAAAGCCTAGAAGATCTCGTGCTTGACACAGTTAATGGCCCCACTTAGGCTAATTGATATGGAGCCCGTTAAAGGCAAGAGCTCTAAAAGGAAAACTGCATGGATCACATTACTAGAACACTGAAATTAAATGTCTGAAACTGAATGAATAATGTGTGGAGTTGGTTTCTTTTCCTGTTCCTCCACTACAGGTGACGTACTCAGGCGGGAGTAAGTGTTTCAGCTGTGCCTCAGCGTCAGAACGAGACAAATGGATGGAGAACCTAAGAAGAACAGTGCAGCCTAACAAGGTGAGATGGCTTTCAATTACCTATTCGTAAGTGTGCAACAGTGACTCTAGACAAGTAAATTGTAATGTAATGCAGACTGTGTTACACTATACTTCTTGGATGTCTGACAAGAACAGGCCCCTGGGTGTAAAAACAAACTGCTGTCTCCTCAGGACAACTGCAGACGAGGGGAGAATATCCTTCGGCTTTGGATAATCGAGGCCAAGGACCTGCCGCCCAAAAAGAAGTACTTCTGTGAGCTGTGCTTGGACGATGTGCTGTACGCCCGCACAACCAGCAAGACACGCTCTGACTGCCTGTTCTGGGGCGAGCACTTTGAATTCTCCAGCCTGCCCGCTGTGCGCAGCATCACAGTGCACATTTACCGTGACGTAGACAAGAAGAAGAAGAAGGACAAGAACAACTACGTGGGACTGGTGGTGATTCCCATCAGCGGAGTCACAGGCCGGCAGTTTGTGGAGAAGTGGTACCCGGTCAGCACCCCCACCACCAGCAAGGCCAAGGGGGGCGGCCCGTCCATCCGGATCAAGTCCCGCTTCCAGACCATCTCCATCTTGCCCATGGAGCAGTACAAGGAGTTTGCTGAGTTTGTCACCAACAACTACACCATGCTTTGCTCTGTACTGGAGCCTGTGATCAGTGTGAAGAATAAGGAAGAGATGGCCTGTGCCCTGGTTCATATTCTACAAAGCACTGGAAGGGCCAAGGTGAGCCATACCATATCACTGAACACCCAGTAACTGAAGAAGCACACAGGGCTACATTGTCATCTCTTAAGGTGTGCACATTGTTTTGTGTTGGGGCACTTGCATTCATACAATAATACACTTAAGTGTTCTTCATATATTAATTCATATTTAAAAAGTAATACATGAATCATTTCAGATATTTGAAACTTTGGATATTCATTGAACAAGATTTCTGTCATGTCTTGGCAAAGTTTGGAACACAAGTGTTCCCAGATGCAAATGTACCTGCTTAACACTAAACCAAAATCTGTGCACATCTGGCTGTCTGGCCGTGCGTGGGATGGTGGAATTATGCACACATTTTACTAAACTAATCTAGCAATCCACTTTTTAGGTTTAACCCAAGTTAAATACTCATGCGGGTGGCTAGTTGTGCCTCACATGTGGAGCATGAATCGTACGTGATACTATCTAGCTAGTTAAAACAAAGATAACGCTAGTATTATAACTATGCGGGCTGCTCGGCCAAAATCAGGTTACTTCAAGATTAGCCTTGTTTTCTTGCAAATATTTGACTGATTATGAGGCTATCGAACACTCCCGTGAAAGAGTTCTCCAATGCCCCTTTTGTTTAGCCTGTACATTTCTTATTGTGATTGCAGTGCTAGCAAGACGAAATCAAAACAACTCCAACTGTCTTAGCGTTGTCTCGATGTTCGTCCACGGCATTGTTCTCGTGGGGTAGGCCAGTGCCAACGTCTCAGCCAATCCAGTTTATACTGTCAAACTTCACGATCCGCCTCCAGTGAAACTAAACTTCTATTCCATGTGTTTATTTTGTCACTACAGTCTTACTGATACCGTGATTTTACGTATGTTGCTATTCTTAGAGTATAAAATATGGCAGAATATATTTGACGTTTTAAAATCATTCAAATTCACTCATTAAATCACTATTGATCGAAAATCATTTAAGGGGGGGGGAGTCGAAATTCCTCCATGTGCATCCGCTGGGGATGGATATGTACATTGCAGTGCCAGGTATAGAAAGACCGGAGACAGGGAAATCCTCCCAGATCCTCCACAATCCTCCCAGACTTTGTCAAACCAAACTCTCCTCTTCCTTGTTGACCCTTCCAGGACTTTCTGACCGACCTGGTGATGTCCGAGGTGGACCGCTGTGCCGACCATGACGTTCTGATCTTCAGGGAGAACACGCTGGCCACCAAGGCCATAGAGGAATATCTCAAACTGGTGGGCCAGAAGTACCTCCATGATGCACTAGGTGAGACCACAGTGGGTCGTATTCTCCAACTGTTCTTAAGAAGAATTCTCTTACACAGTTTTTACGAAGATTCTGAAATTCACCTGTTATCTTATTTATAAATTGTTCTTAGGCAAGACAAAATCTACAAACACTCAAGAGCATACTTGTGCATATTTGAGTGCGGTCATATTTGTGCAAGATAATTGGTTATTGTGTTTTCTTCAATTCTACAGTTACATTATAATATTATTGGATTTAAACGATATTCTTTGCTTTTATCTTTTTTATATATAAATATTTGCATTGTTTTCCAATGCGTTGTATCTTTTTAAATAAATAAACACTACACTAACACTTCAGTTCACTCACAGGCACCAGGTCTCGGCTGATGGTACACCCGAGAGTGATGTATTTCTAATAATGGCCCCGACGCACTGGTCCAGCTCAGATAACTCTTCTCTGATTAGACATTAGACAATTTTTTTGTTAATCGATTGCACTTCTCTGGATACAGCGTTCACTGAACGAGTAATAGCATCCCATTTGTTTTGTGTTATTATACATTCATTACTGATGCTTCTAAATATGACAGCTAGTTTGCTGTTCACTTTCTGCAGCAGTGCCTCCACTTCAGAGCCATTGAAGTGTTTTTGTGTTTAGCGTCTGGGGCTCCACCATCTTTACATTTACATTTGGGGATGCTTGGGTTCTATCATTTTCTCTCCTTTCAATTTCCGTGTGTGCAATCGGCCTTGCAGTCTCATGACCTTTTATGAGACTAGTGGGGGGTGTTTACCAATGCTAAGTATGAACGACTGAAAGGCGCTTTCCGACCTAACGTTCCCGGTACTTCTAGTACCAGGAACAACTTTTCAAGGAACTAAAAGTTTCGTGCAGCCCCGTGTTATCTGTGTTTCAACCTCTGGAACTTTCACCAGAGGAATAGGCAAATTAGTCCGCTGACGCTACGCCATACAAACCAATGTCGTTATTTGTGCGAACAGTAGTAAATCTATCTATCTTGGTGTTATTGTAGGCTATGACTAGGCTATATCATAGATAGACAGCTGGTACTGTAGGCCAAAGTAGGCTAAGCCTTCCCTAATGTGATTACCCACAGACAATACGAATAGCGTTTGTATCTGTGTTTTGAACGCTGCAGGAGAGTTCATCAAGGCCCTGTACGAGTCGGATGAGAACTGTGAGGTGGACCCGGGTAAGTGCTCCAGCAGCGAGCTTGTGGAACACCAGAACAACCTGAAGATGTGCTGTGAGCTGGCCTTCTGCAAGATCATCAACTCCTACTGGTGAGACCATAAACACAGTGTTCAGCCTTCCATCACAGTGCACCAGAGTCATCAGCCATTTTACCAGGTCCCTTTGGATATGTTCTAGTTTTACTGCTTTGCGCTGCATGGATACCCCATTACCACAAATGCAGACCTAGTGCTACTTCTGGACTGGTGCTGCTAGAGCCAGCCTGATAAGAACTGCTTTGCTTTTCCATGGGGTAGAGAGCCACGCCATTTCGTCACTGTATATGTATGTATGTATGTATATGTATGTAGGCATATGTGTGTATATGTATGTATGTACAGTTAGGCCCAAAAATATTTGGACAGTGACACAATCTTCATGATTTGGGCTTTGCATGCCACCACATTGGATTTGAAATTAAACAACTACAACGGAATTGAAGTGCAGACTTTAAGGTTTAATTCAAGGGGTTGAACAAAAATATATGATTAAACATGTAGGAATTGTAGCTATTTTTGTACAAACGCTCCTCATTTCAGGGGCTCAAAAGTAATTGGACAAATAAACATAACCCCAAGTAAAATGTTACTTTTCAATATTTAGTTGAGAATCCTTTGCAGGCAATGACTGCCTGAAGTCTGGAACCCATGGACATCACCAAACGCTGGGTTTCCTCCTTTGTGATGCTTTGCCAGGCCTTTACTGCAGCGGTCTTCAGTTGTTGCTTGTTTGTGGGTCTTTCTGCCTTAAGTTTTGTCTTGAGCAAGTGAAATGCATGCTCGATTGGGTTGAGATCTGGTGATTGACTCGGCCATTGCAGAATATTCCACTTCTTTGCTTTAAAAACTCCTGGGTTGCTTTTGCAGTATGTTTTGGGTCATTGTCCATCTGTACTGTGAAGCGCCGTCCAATCAACTTTGCTGCATTTGGCTGAATCTGAGCAGAAAGTATATCCCTATACACTTCAGAATTCATCCGGCTGCTTCTGTCTTTTGTCACATCATCAATAAACACAAGTGACCCAGTGCCATTGGAAGCCATGCATGCCCATGCCATCACACTGCCTCCACCATGTTTTACAGAAGATGTGGTGTGCTTTGGATCATGAGCTGTTCCAATTCTCCTCCAAACTTTCTTCTTCCCATCATTCTGGTACAGGTTGATCTTAGTCTCATCTGTCCAAAGAATGCTGTTCCAGAACTGGGTTGGCTTCTTCAGGTGTTTTTTGGCAAAGTCAATTCTGGCCTTTCTATTTTTGAGGCTGATTAATGGTTTGCACCTTGTGGTGAATCCTTTGTATTTACTCTCATGAAGTCTTCTCTTTATGGTAGACTTAGATACTGATACACCTACTTCCTGGAGAGTGTTCTTCACTTGAGTGGATGTTGTGAAGGGGTTTTTCTTCACCATGGAAAGGATTCTGCGATCATCCACCACTGTTGTCTTCCGTGGACGTCCAGGCCTTTTTGAGTTCCCAAGCTCACCAGTGCACTCTTTTTTTCTCAGAATGTACCAAACTGTTGATTTGGCCACTCCTAACATTTCTGCTATCTCTCTGATGGATTTCTTTTTTTTTTTCAGCCTCAGGATGGTCTGTTTCACCTCCATTGAGAGCTCCTTTGACCGCATGTTGTGTGTTCACAGCAACAGCTTCCAAATGCAAACGCCACACCTGGAATCAACTCCAGAACTTTTAACTGCTTAATTGATGACAGGTTAATGAGGGAAGAGCCCATGCAGCGTTGTTGTTTTTTTTTGCAGCCTTCTGAGTCAATTGTCCAATTACTTTTGGTCCCTTGAAAAAGAGGCGGCTACGTATTAAAGAGCTGTAATTCCTAAACCCTTGCTCCAATTTGGATGAGTCTGCACTTTAAGCCCATATTGATTATATAATTGTATCCTGAATATGTTTTCGTAAACAGCTAAAATAACAAAACTTGTGTCACTGTCCAAATATTTTTGGGCCTAACTGTATATATACAGTGCTGTGCAAAAGTATTTGCCCCCTTACAGATACTTATTGTTTTTGCACATTTGTCACACTTAAATGTTTCAGATTATCAAACAAATTTTTATATCAGACAAAGATAACCTGAATAAATACAAAAAGCTGTTTTTAAATGATGATTTCATTTATTAAGGGAATAAAGCTATCCAAACCAGCCTGGCCCTATGTGAAAAAGTAATTGCCCCCCCCCCCCTTGTTAAATCATGAATTAACTGATATTAACCAAATTTTTGGGAAAACTGAGTTCAATTTCACTAGCCACACCCAGGCCTGATTACTGCCAGATCTGTAAAATCAAGAAATCACATAAATAGAACCTGTCTGACAACGTGAAGTAGGCTAAAAGATCTCAAAAAGCAACACATCATGCCCCGATCTGAAGAAATTAAAAAACAGATGAGAAACAAAGTCATTGACATCGATCAGTCTGGAAAGGGTTACAAAGCCATGGGTAAGGCTTTGGGACTCCAGTGAACCACAGTGAGAGCCATTATCCACAAATGGAGAAAACATGGAACAGTGATGAACCTTCCCAGTAGTGGCCGGCCTACCAAAATTACTCCAAGAGCGCATCGACTCATCCAGGAGGTCACAAAAGAACCCAGAACAACATCTAAAGCACCGCAGGCCTCACTTGCCTCAGTTAAGGTCAGTGTTCATGATTCAACAATAAGAAAGAGACTGGGCAAACATCGTATCCATGGGAGAGTTCCAAGGTGAAAACCACTGCTGACCAAAAAGAACTCAAAGGCCCGTCTCACATTTGCCAAAAAACATCTTGATGATCCCCAAGACTTGGGAAAATATTATGTGGACTGACGAGACAAAAGTGGAACTTTTTGGAAGGTGTGTGTCCCGTTACATCTGGCGTAAAACTAACACAGCATTTCAGGAAAAGAACATCATACCGACAGTCAAACATGGTGGTGGTAGTGTGATGGTCTGGGGTGCTTTGCTGCTTCAGAACCTGGGCGACTTGCCGAAATTGATGGAACCATGAATTCTGCTCTCAACCAGAAAATCCTGAAGGAGAATGTCCGGCCATCAGTTCGTGACTTTAAGCTCAAGCGCATTTGGGTTATGCAGCAGGACAATGATCCGAAGCACACCAGCAAGTCCACCTCTGAATGGCTCAAAAAACCCAAAATGAAGGTTTTGGAGTGGCCTAGTCAAAGTCCAGACTTAAATCCGATTGAGATGCTGTGGCATGACCTTAAACAGGCCGTTCATGCTCAAAAACCCTCCAATGTGGCTGAATTAAAACAATTCTGCAAAGAAGAGTGGGCCAAAATTCCTCCACAGCGATGTGAAAGACTCATTGCCAGTTATCGCAAATGCTTGATTGCAGTTGTTGCCGCCAAGGGTGGCACAACCAGTTATTAGGTTTAGGGGGCAATTACTTTTTAACATAGGGCCAGGTTGGTGTGGATAGCTTTTTTCCCTTAACAAATGAAATCATCATTTAAAAACAGCTTTTTGTATTTACTCAGGTTATCTTTGTCTGATATAAAAATTTGTTCGATAATCTGAAACATTTAAGTGTGACAAATGTGCAAAAACAATAAGTATCTGTAAGGGGGCAAATACTTTTGCACAGCACTGTATGTATATGTATGTATGTATATGTATGTATATGTGTGTATATGTATGTATGTATATGTGTGTATATGTGTGTTTATGTATGTATATGTCTCTGCTTTCCCAGCAATGCTAGCGCCAATTTCAAGCACAATAACAGCAATGTTGGACTAAGGGGCCATGTCCACTGAACGCATTTTTTCACCTTCCAGCACCTATCCTTCATTAAAAGAGTATCTTTAAAATATTAATCAGTTGTATTATGGCTTTAATATTACACGTTAGCTCCTGTCAAACAAAAAAGGCCAACCCCAAACAGAGAGAACCCCGGAAAAGTTACTAACTTAAATTGTTGTGTATCAGAACGAAAATGGAGAAAATCTTAATGCCCTCCTTAACCTTTTCCGTGAGCATCTTGGTGTGTACACTAAGGCAATAAAAAAAATGTATAGTACAATTTTTGCCGATGCCTCTGTGATGGGCCCATATCGGTCAATAAAATTGGCCAACTAATAAATCAGTCGGGCTCTGGTTGGTTGTCCGATTACTATGATAAATTTCCATTTATGTTCAGCACTTGGAGCTGCATTTTTTTGTATGACTTGTGCTATATAAATAAAGTGTATTATTATTATTACATCATACAGTTGTCAAATCCTGCTACTAGAGCCGTGACTAGGATTTAGATTTGCTCATTATAACAACTAACTACAATAGGTGTCTAGCATTATAACTCATAACTAACTACAATAGGTGTTCAGCATTATTAAAAAGACAAAAAGTAGTTCATTTACTGCCGCCGTATTCACTGAACAAAGTTTGAGTTGGTCTTGTTGGTCACGATAATCCCACCTCCAAATCCTGGTGGAAGCGTCTCTTGGTTCTAGAGCAGCAAAGTGTTGGTGCCACTCTGGGCGAGAGCCGCTGCTTTGCCTGTCCAAACACGAAGAACTGGTTTGAGATCAGTCACTGGCTTCAAACCGGCCCTCAGTGCCTTTATGGAAAAGGGTTAGGAGTGAGGCCACATACCAGGGCTGTATACAGGGCGTTGTGAGACTATTTGGCTGTGTGTGCTAACGATGGCCGCTGTCCTGGTCCTCCACAGCGTGTTCCCCCGGGAGCTCAAGGAGGTTTTCTCGGCTTGGAAGCAGCAGTGTCTGTCACGGGACAAGCAAGACATCAGCAAACGGCTGATAAGCTCGTCGCTCTTCCTGCGCTTCCTCTGTCCGGCCATCATGTCCCCGTCACTCTTCAGCCTCATGCAGGAGTACCCCGACGACCGCACCTCACGCACACTCACACTCATCGCCAAGGTTATCCAGAACTTGGCCAACTTTGCCAAGTATGTGGTCAGCCCTTTGCCAGTGTTCTTACGCGATGAGGGGTTTTGTAGTGGGAATGTATTATGCATTGTATGTGGTTAGTGGTTGAATAGTCAATTGTTTGGGATTTAGCAGTAGTGATATGCATAGTGGGATGTGTTATTGTAAATAGCTACTTAATCTGGCATCACTAAGGATGTCCTCTGACCTACATGGCGTTGTCCCACAGTGTTTATTTTATACTTACACTAATGTTATTCATTATGCTAACGTTGCTGTGGCAACTGGCAGGTTTGGCAACAAGGAGGAGTACATGGCTTTCATGAACAACTTCCTGGAGCACGAGTGGGCAGGTATGATGCGCTTCCTGACTGAGATCTCTAACCCGGAGACCATCTCCAACACGCCGGGCTTCGAGGGCTACATTGACTTGGGCCGTGAGCTCTCCGTCCTGCACTCCCTCCTCTGGGACGTGGTGTCCCAGCTGGATAAGGTAGGAGCACTGGGCCTCGTTAAGATACATACACACCAGCAGACCTTCAGTCAACTCAGACAAGATTGTGTGTCAAGAGAAAAATAAAAGTTTCTAACATAGTTTCTTAGCTTTCTATATTTATTTGAGGTGTTAATAAGTTTCTATGGAGTGGTGTCACTGGGTTTGTATCTCTAAGCAGTGAAAAGGCCTCACTCACACAGGTGTTACCATAGTGACGTCTCAGAGGGACTGTCAGCGTGTTATTGGGCTTTGCCAGGGGTGTGCCACCTACCTTCCACTCACCATACCCATCCTACTAACCAGGAATGACCGGCAGCACACAGAACATAACAGTGGTCTTCTGTAATGCTGTGCAGACCACTAGTGTGTTTCTGTCATCCTTTCCCCTTTTGGTTTGGCCCACTCCCATCAAGCATGCTCTGTCTTTTGGAATGGCTTTGTTCAGTAGCAGCATGTGTGGTAGCATTTCATTTCTATTTTGATCCCAACTCATTTTCCCTTATGTTTCCTTGTTCTGCCTGTATGCCTTCTCTCCCCCTTTTCATCTTCCATCTCCTGTGTGCCTGATACAATGTCTCCATGGTGACATTCTCCTTCCCGTCGCCAATGCATTATGGTGGCTGTCATGACAACCACACCGCTCTGCCCCTCCTGCCCTCCATCGTCTGGGTGGCTTGTGGCCGTCTGCGGCTGCGGTGGCACACCACCTGCAACTCCAGGGTGAAAATTCCTTTCTGCAGGCTACTGTTGCCAAGCTGGGCCCACTGCCTGGCATCCTGGGGGACATAACGCGCTCCCTGGCTTGTCCCACGCCCATCCATCAGCAGCTCCATCGCTCCTCCCACAACATCAGCGGGAGCGTCTCGTCCGGCCTGCAGAGGATATTTGAGGACCCCGCAGACAGGTTGGTATGACCTAAGCACAGTTCATGTTGACCTAATAATTCCCAGAGTCCAGATACATGGAGAGCCATGGCCTTCTAGAACCTTATTGGCTGTTTGTGTTTGCAATGTGCAGTGACTGACTCAATTAAGAATGAACGGTAGGGATGGAACAGTACGCTCAACTCGTATTTTGGGCCAATAAGGTGTCTCAGTGGTTACTTAGCACTGATGCCTTACAGCAGGAAGGTCCTGGGTTCAAACCCCGGCCGATCCAGGTCCTTTCTGTGTGGAGTTTGCATGTTCTCCCTGTGTTTGTATGGGTTTCCGCTGGGTGCTCCGGTTTCCTCCCACAAACATAGAAACATGTTAGGGCTAATCCTCCAGACCAGGCACTGGCATTGAACTGGAGTTGGTCAATTTCTCCCTACGAGGCCAGGTTGCCACTTCAAAAGAGAACTCAGTTGGACTTAACTGGTTAAATTAATTATTAAACAGTTAAAATGTTTTTAAAATAAATGTAAAAAAACTCAATTCAAGTCAATCCAATACAATTCATGATACTGGGTTCACAATATAATTTTCTCAGACAGAAAATACAAAATACTAAACATTTATTTTCTTACCTTTTCTATAAAAAATATTTAAGAAACAACAATTAACATTACGAAAAAGAACAGTGGCAATTAAATTATTTAAAACAAACAACAATGTTTTATTATAAACAATAAATTAAATAATTTGAATGATGGCACATTTCAATAGCAGTACCCGGCCAATACATACAATACAAAAAGATATTGAAATAATAAATAGGCCTCTAGGTATGATATAGTGATATATCTGATATAGTGGACTTGACAACAGATGTAGTATTCTATTAGGTTTCTAAATGCATAGTGCAGTGAGGATGTCTCACTTTCTGTTAGTTAATTGTTTTAATTTTGTGAGATTTTGGCATACAGTAATTTGAAAGACTTGTTCATAGAAGCATACAGTGGATTGATGCTGCAATAAATGTTTGATGATAAATCATTGATTCTTAAAAACGCCAGCAGAAACATTTCTATTCACAGCGGCTGAGTTAACAGGGGATTTGTTACAATTCCTCACATGTTACATTTTGACCAGAATAAAGAAAGAAACGTTTCAAGGCTGCTAACTCAAAGACCCCCCCTCTGTGGTTTGTGTGGTTGCAGTGAGATCCATAACCTGAAGTCTCCAGTGCAGGAGCAAATGGAGGGTCTTCTGAAGGGAAAGCACTCCCTGCTGGCCCAGCAGTCCTCTGTGCACACCTTGAGCTTCTCAGACCAGGAGGAGAGAGAGAGCATGCTGCTGAATGGACGCAGCATCTCTCTGGTGGACCTGCAGGACTCTCACATGCTGCACAGTAGCCAGGGTCCCCTGCTCCTTCACGAGGCCCTGCCCAGACTCAGTCGAGTGGGCTCCCAGGCCTCCGTCGTACACCCCCTCAACCCCAACGGCCACACCCACCAACCCACTCTGCACCAGGCCAAGTCAACGCCACAGGACTGTCTGTCACAAAGCGCCCCCCAGGCGCGCCGGCCACTGCCTCATTCCCTCAGCCAAAAGAGGAGCCTCCAGCCGCTGTCCTTTCAGAACCCTGTCTATCATCTCAGTAACCTGGCCAACAGCCACCAAATGCACTCCTTGACTCACTCTGCCCACTCGCTGCAGCCGGACTCCAGCTCAGAGAACCTGAGCACCGCCAGCTCTCCAAACAGTAACTCTGGGGAGTTTGGCGGGGCGGGGAGCCAGGCGGGGGGGCTGGGCACTCACGTGGCGTCCACCAGCAGCCTGGAAGACTTAGCCAGCAGCCGGCGGAGCGCGCAGAGCGAGGCGTGCTCCACCCCGCGGCGCCAGGCGCTGCCCGACCAACTGCTGCTTGGCAAAGCTACGGCCGTGCCCAGGCAGAGCAGCATGGCGGGCACCGCCCACATCGTGAAGGTGGAGCAGCAGAGCCGGGCTGGAGGGAGCTCTGTGGGGGGCATGCGGACGCCACTTCTACTGCCACATAGCCCGTCGCTGAGAAGCAGTAGCAGCACCAATACGGAGCCAGTCCCCGGCCCAGTTCAGCCTGGCAGCCGATCAGGTCACCAGTCTACCGGGTCCATGGAAAGCCCAGTCCAGCCCATGAGGAGCAAAGCCAAGCAGAGCCCTCAGCAGGTATACATACACACCTTACATTTAGCCCAGTAAAGCCTATGAGGAGAGCCCTGAGCAGGTATACATACACACCTTACATTTAGCCCAGTAAAGCCTATGAGGAGAGCCCTCAGCAGGTATACATACACACCTTACATTTAGCCCAGTAAAGCCTATGAGGAGAGCCCTCAGAGTATACATACACACCTTACATTTAGCCCAGTAAAGCCTATGAGGAGAGCCCTGAGCAGGTATACATACACACCTTACATTTAGCCCAGTAAAGCCTATGAGGAGAGCCCTGAGCAGGTATACATACACACCTTACATTTAGCCCAGTCATCAGCCTGTGGGGAGCGCTCCTCAGTGTCTCAGCTTATTCTGCACTTTGAAATAGTGAATGTGACCAGAGAGTAGGGTCAGTGATTGACCAGAGAGTAGGGTCAGTGATTGACCAGGAGGTGCTCTACGGTGTTAGCAGGTGCAGTCCCCGGTAGAGTCTGTCACCATGTCCCCAGTGGAGAGGACGGCTGCCTGGGTGCTCAACAACGGACAGTACGAGGACGAGGAGGAGGGAGACCAGAGAAGGGACGACAGCAAGAACGCTGAGAAGGTAAAGGAGCACCAGGCATCTTCAAGGCCCACAAAGGCTAGGAATAGAACAGTCACAGTACAGTCAAGTGCTTACATAAAACATGGTTAATACTCCTATCAGTGACCTGACTAAAGCACTGCCAATAGAGCTGGAGTCAGTTAGTGTGTGTGTGTGTGTGTGTGTGTGTGTGTGTCTGATGTGTGTGTGTGTGTGTGTGTGTCCCTAACCCCGGCTGGTTGTGTTTCCTTTCCCTAACCCCGGCTGGTTGTGTTCCCTTTCCCTAACCCCGGCTGGTTGTGTTCCCTTTCCCTAACCCCGGCTGGTTGTGTTCCCTAACCCCGGCTGGTTGTGTTCCCTTTCCCTAACCCCGGCTGGTTGTGTTCCCTTTCCCTAACCCCGGCTGGTTGTGTTCCCTTTCCCTAACCCCGGCTGGTTGTGTTCCCAGTACGAGCAGGAGATCTCCAAGCTGAAGGATCGTCTGCGGCTCTCCGGCCGGCGACTGGAGGAGTACGAGCAGCGGCTGCTGGCCCAGGAGCAGCAGATGCAGAAGCTGCTGCTGGAGTACAAGTCCCGGCTGGAGGACGGGGAGGATCGGCTGCGGCGCCAGCAGGAGGAGAAGGACAGCCAGATGAAGAGCATCATCTGCAGGTCAGGACCAGGTTGCTCTGGGGACAGGAAGTCATTAAGGAAACCTTGATATGTCACGCTAAGACAAATGAACCACAGATTGGTGATGGAGGTGTAAGTGCTTTACGTACGCTCAGAGGAGACACTAATGCTAGGCTGCATCAGTAGTAGAGTAAGTTGAGTAATTTAGAATGGGCAAGAAGAGGATTACTCTACTTACTCTAGTACTCTGTCTTTGAGATGTTCTGTGTGTTAATGCAAAGACATTGGTACGTTGTCCTCTTTCAGGCTAATGGCTGTGGAGGAGGAGCTGAAGAGAGACCATGCAGAAATGCAAGCTGTCATAGACGCCAAGCAAAAGATCATTGACGCCCAGGTAAAGATTGACACATCAACGTCAAGAATGTATACATTTCTTTTTTGGCTATGGGTACTCAATTGAAAGTGGAAAAATGTTCCATTCAATAAGCTGTTTCCAGTTTGTTGATATCAGGGTGCCAACCTATTAACCTCGCCAGAGGCACTTAACCACAGAGAGCAGGATTCAGGTTTTTTGATAAGCAGGTCGCCTTCTTGCTCAAGGCTAATAGGAAAACACTGAATCTAACTGTGGTCCCTGTGCATGGTTTCATCTAATCAAAGCCAGGAAGTGACATCACTGGATTCAAAATGAATTAGCAATATACCACCCGTGTGGTATTTAATATTACTCAATGCGTTCAGTTTCTGTTACTGTAGTAGTCAAACCAAGGACAGGACTTTCAAATCAACAGTGGGAGGTTTAGAAATAGAAAGTAATGTCCAACATAATCGACTGCCATGGGAATCCACATCCTCCACTACTCAAAGTACATACCAGACTAACTAATGTCCACAAAAATCTGCTGGCGTCATTTCCTCTACAAGGCTCTGCAGTCAGTAAATAGTGCAGAAACAAAGGTGTTGTCATAGAGAGGTAGAATGGTAGTTATAACCAGGGAGTCAACCTCTGCATCACAAATAGCCCGTTTTAAAGTAGCACTTGTGGGCCTTCTTGTGCTTTCCGGGAAGCACAGAAACTCTTGACAAGCTTTGTATGACTATGTCCCAATGAATTCCAGGTCAATAGAGGAACTGAGGTAATCCTAAAAGGCAAGTAACAGTAGTCACTAAACCCTGGTTTTGTTGCTAGTAGCTAGTCTTGTGCAGCGAGCGCAACCACACTTTACACCCATTCTTGTCTTTCCTTCATAAGATTGGGCATATCTATTTGTATCAGATTGATGCTCCTTTTGTTTTAGGCCAGTGGTTCTCAAATGGGGGTACGTTGGGGTACTGCAGGGGGTACGTGATACATTTTTTAAATGTTGATAAAAAAAAATCAGTTATGCCTAATTCCTCAAATAATTATTCTGTAATAATTTCAATAGAAATGATTAAATGTAAATTCAATGAACCACATTTTCTATTCAATATTTTTATTTTCAAAGCAATTTGAAACAACTGACAGGCCACGTAAAAGGACTCATATCGCAAATTCCAAATGAACACCCTGAAATGCTGGGGAGCACTGTCATTCAAGAAAACAGGTCGTGTGTTGCATGATGTTTAGAGCGACAGCATCAAAGTCATTAATTTAATTAAGTCAAAGCCACTTAGTTGTTTCGCGTGAAAACATGGGTTCTCGAGATAGCATATGTTCTTACTGATTCAGTAAAGACCCCCCTCTCCTCCAAATATGTAGGCATATGTTCATAAATTAGAATCTGGAGTCACACTATGATTCCCATTTCTCAGACCAAAACTATTTAACCAGCGTAGGCATCACGTTTCAAAACAATATTGTGAATTTAAAAAAACAAAAAAACATGTTTCTTTCTTCTATACTTTCCAGACAGTCCATTTGGCTGTTTAGCTAAATATTAAATATTTTGGATAAAATGTTTGGGCACTGATTACAATTCTACTATTCTGTATTAATGCAGTATACCATTTAATTATACATTTTTTGAAAAGGTAATAAAAACGTTATTTTTCTACCAAAACGTTTTGCGCTGGTCAGGGGTTACTTGGCTGAAAAGAAAATGTCAGAGGGGTACGTATTAAAGTTTGAGAACCACTGTTTTAGGGTATTTTACCTTTCAGAATGAAGAACTGCAAAAAGTTTGTCTCATCCCTGGCGGAAATGGAAGCTTACATTAATTAGGTGTTTAAAGACTAAACATAACAGTGGTTTTGTTGACTTAAGTTGTGTTTTGTCCTGATCCTCCTCCAGGAATGTGTGTAGTGAGTTGCGCTCCCAGCAGACTTTAGTTTTTTTGACTGCTTCCCACCTTGCCCTTCTTGTTTTGCTTCCACTTTTTGCCAATCGCAAACCCACCATCCTTTACTCATCCCCAACCCAGCAAGAAATGTGCCATGACATGACTTTGTCCACAAACAAGTTAGGCAAACTTCAGAGTGGTTGTAGATGGATTTGATCTTTACGGCCCTGTGATTATAGTTCTTAGCTCGCACGAGTGATTGAGGTAATTAGCATATTCAGGAAACAATCATGGACACCAATTTTTAATTAGATATACAAACACACACACTATATATATATATATATATATATATATATATATATATATATATACATTTTTATTTTTATTTATATAGCAATTTTCAATACAAATGTTACAAAGTGCTTTGCGTGTGCAAAATAATACAATAAGGTTAATTTAAGATTGAAACAAACAAGTGAAATTAAAAGAAACATCTTTACAAAATGTTATGTCACTAGATATGAGTGTAGTGAACGATTTCTGTCCTGGCCTTGGTTAAGAAAAATATCTAAAGGATATTTCAAATGTGCTTAATTTTTAAGCTGAGCCGTAGGGCTACTTTCTGTTGGACTGTCAGTATTTGTGGCTGCTAGATGAAAATCCTGTCCTTGCTCTGCTGCTTATCATTTGGAATGTTTGAACTGCACTAAAGCTCCATCACAAGCTTGTCCTGCTCATGCATCCTAGCCTAACCTAATCCCCTCTCTCTCCACATAGGAGAACAGGATCAGCTCCCTGGATGCAGCCAACTCCCGGCTGATGAGTGCCCTGACTCAGGTAAAGGAGCGCTACAGCATGCAGAACCTGCGCAACGGCCTCTCGTCCACCAACCCCACCAAACTGTCCATCACTGAAAATGGAGAGTTCAAAAACAGCAGCTGTTGATAGTTGGTCAGGCTGTGATTTGAAGGGACATGGCGTGTCATTTTACACGCTCCATGCAAACACAAAGACACACCAAGAACCCTTGGCAGACTGACTGGACTTAAAACTATGAAGAATGTCTAGCTATATGTATGTATATAATGTTGAACTGAAACGGTTTTGTACAGAGAGGATAGACTGTCATGAGATTGTAATTTTTATGACAATTCCCATATATACACAGAAGATGAGGTTTTAGAGTGTAAATATTGTCTAATGCAGAGATGATATATGAAGTTGTACATGTCCATACTAAGTGGGTTTGTTTGAAATAAATTAAAAAGCACATTGTGAAGAGTAATAGCTAAAAGAAAAACTTGAAGTGGAAGGTCAAGCAAAACCAAACACCCCCCACCCTGCCATGTTTTCTGGCTCTTTTTGTGGCGCTGGCGATGGCCAGAGAAACCAGTGGCAAACCAGCCTCAATACTGCCCCCTGCTGGTGGCAAGCCACTGGCTTCTTGGCAATTGCCAGAGAAACCAGCGACAAACCAGCCTCAATACTGCCCCTGCTGGTGGCAAGCCACTGGCTTTTGGCAATTGCCAGAGAAACCAGCGACAAACCAGCCTCAATACTGCCCCCTGCTGGTGGCAAGCCACTGGCTTCTTGGCAATTGCCAGAGAAACCAGCGACAAACCAGCCTCAATACTGCCCCCGCTGGTTGCCAATTGCCAGAGAAACCAGCGACAAACCAGCCTCA
This sequence comes from Galaxias olidus, assembly GCA_026901105.3. NCBI lineage: Eukaryota > Metazoa > Chordata > Actinopteri > Galaxiiformes > Galaxiidae > Galaxias > Galaxias olidus. Next base: position 856,334 of record JAPMUY010009855.1, read on the forward strand.
GTACTGCCCCTGCTGGTGGCAAGCCACTGGCTTTTGGCAATTGCCAGAGACACCAGTGACAAACCAGCCTCAATACTGCCCCCACTGGTGGCAAGACACTGGCTTTTGGCAATTGCCAGACAAACCAGCCGCAATATTGTTGCACAGACGCAACGAAGTGTTGAGATATCAAAGTCGCTAGACTATGCTACCCCTGATGCGTAGGTCTAAGCTACCGCGCAGTGGGAAATTTTATGTTATTGTATATTATTATTTAGCTATTATTGGCTAAGGGTCGATATCAATTTATGAAAATATTTCTAGTAATGTTAACGTTTTACATTTTTGTGCCAAGCTTTATTGCGCTCCAACGCACTATTAATTGAGCTAAGTTAACGTAATGTTACTAACTTTATTAAATCAGGGGCAAAGTGAAAACCATTTTCTCTCTCTATCCAACTTTCCTTTTTTTAAATCAGTGAGCAGAATGAACTTGATGGACACATTCTGAAGAAGTTGAAGACAGTGGAGAAAGTGATAGTGTCATTGGGCTAAGTTATTTTAATAACACATTTTGGTCCACAAATGTATTTCTTTTTCATTAATGCTGCATATGATTGTAGGCTACTGTAAGTCTGATGGGCCAAATATGGTTATTTATAGCGGAATGTAACGTGTATATCTCAATTCACAACGAAAACGACAAGTAGGCCCTATCAGTGAAATGCATGGTCTTCTGTGGGCCTGTTAGATAAGAAAACCAACAGTGAATATTACTAGGCTGCAGCAGTGATAATTTTGCGCAGGCTATCATTTATTTGTCCATCTGATGAAGCTATATCGATTGTTAGTATATATTAATGAAACATTTATTATGTAATATATTATTTATTCTATTATTTATAATAAAAATCACAAAAAATAAGAAATCTGACTTTGTAATGGCGGTGGTGGCACGCCAGCAGCCTTTAGCTGATGCCGGCAGCACGCCATCCTTTTGCTCATGCCAGCAGCATGCCACCGGCCTTTGGCAAATAGTCATCTGTTTTAGACCCCCAGCTGTGAGAGATCCTGATAAGAAACCTTTGAAGCTTTTCATTACCTCATATTCTACTTGTTCTCTAAGTTCTGAACTTTACATCCCACTCTCTCTGGACTATAGTTATCTTCAAGAATATTATGAATTGCATGTAAATCCTTAGACATTGTAATTTACCTAATATATATATATATATATATATATATATATATATATATATATATATATATGTATGTATGTAAATTACAATGTCTAAGGATTTACATGCAATATCATATATATATATATATATATATATATATATATATATATATATATATATATATATAATGTAACATAATATTTAACCACAAGTCATGCAAACGCTAACAGTTATGTTGGAGAATGTATTTATTTATTTTTATATTGGACGTTAACAATAACAGTAATTAACTGCTTCATACCATTATAAACATAGCTTAATCGACACAAATGTATTACTATATGTATTTTTATAACCACAGCCACCCGTCAACAAAGTCCCTAAGAGAGTCAACACCAGATATACTTTGTTCAAGCAGGGGGAAACCTGAAGGTTTTAAGGCCTGCTTTAAAAGATGATAAAAATCTGTGGAGGTCTGCCTCAGGTGGTCTGGGAAGGCATTCAGCCTACAGCACTGAATGCCTGGTCACCCATTGAGCGGAGCCTGATTTTGGGAGCAAAGAGAAGCAGGTTATCACCAAACATGAGACAACGGGTGGGTCTGCTAGGTGTGATTAGGTGTTTGAGGTAAGAGGGGGCATTGCCACAGGAGCATTTGAATGTTGGCAAGAGGGTTTTCAATTTAATTCTGTACAGGACAAGACACCAGTGAAGAGAAGATAGGATTGGAATGAAAAGATGGTACTTCTGCCCTCTTATGAGGATCCTGGCAGCACTGTTTTGTATGTACTGCAGTATCTGGAGGTTCCTACCAGAGGTCCCAGTGATGAGTGTTGCAGTATTCCAGCCTTGAGGAAACAAAGGCATGGACCCTTCAGCAACTGGAAGGGTGATGGTAGGGTGGACCTGAGATGTTTTTAAGGTGGAAAAATTACACTTTGCAGAGCTGCTTGTTTTTTGTGTGAAGTCTGCAGCAGATCAAGCAGCACAATCTTCACAGGCCTTCCTCCTCCTGTAGAGTGTAGTCCTGGGGATGCAGGGTATTTGTTGGGGAAAGTAGAGGGGGGTATGGCAGGAACATGGAAGGGGCCCGGATGAGGAGGATAGTGGCAGGCCAAAGGTGGTGGGTGTGGAAAAGCAGCAGGGTTGTGTGGACCATGAGTTTGGGTCGGTACAGGAATGCCCCGTAGTCAGCCAGAATGTGGGACCATCTTGTCCTCTTTGACCTGGCTGACTGCAGGATGGAAAGTTCTTCATCTATATAGTGCAAATTGACCATTACAAGAAAGACGTAAATTTAGAACAGACAAGCTAATACAGCATGTTTACAATAGAGCATCTAGAACGACATGTTGAACGCCTTTTTACTAGAGGATGAATATTTATTCATGGGTAAACACAGAAGCCATAGCGAGAGATTTAACAACATTTTAATGAAACTAACCGTAACATTATTTAATTAAAACGGAATAATTAAAAATAACCAATTAACAAGACACATTATATTCACAGGACTATTTAATCTAAAGAAATATCACGTTTGTGTCTTACAATCGTGAGTCTGATAAACGTTTCGGTTAGTTTAATTAAAATGTTGTTAAATCTTTCGCTATGGCTTCTGTGTTTACCCATGAATAAATATTCATCCTCTAGTAAAAAGGCTTAGTCATTGATAACGTTAGCGAGCTAATGCTAATGTCCGATCGTACATCGCATTAGCTAGATAGGAGCAATCATATTGATAGTTCATTAATACTAGACGTTCCGTTCCCATTAATATTGTTTAGCATACATGTATAAATTAAACAGCATGAACAAACTTGTATCAGAAGTGACAAACAAGCAATGGCGTGTACGCCGAACATAATAACACTGCTGGCAGGTCTGGCTGGTGCCACTGGTTTGAGACAAAATTACGGTGAGCCACAGGCTAGAGCGGCTGGCTAGAGCGGCTGGCAAGTGCCAAAGGCCAGTGGCTTGCTGCCAGCGGGGGCAGTATTGAGGCTGGTTTGTCGCTGGTGTCTCTTAGTCTGGCAATTGCCAAAAGCCAGTGGCTTGCCACCAGCGAGGGCAGTATTGAGCTGGTGTCTCTGCCAGTGCCACAAAAGCCAGTGGCTTGATAGCGGAGGCAGTATTGAGGCTGGTTTGTCGCTGGTGTCTCTCTGGCAATTGCCAAAAGCTAGTGGCTTGCCACCAGTGGGGGCAGTATTGAGGCTGGTTTCTTTGGTTTAGCTACTGGCTTGTGCCAGTGTGTGGCCATTGACAGTGTATGATATACCCATCACTAAAGTTGAAAAGCTAGAAAGAAGAGTTAGCTTTTATGCTAGGAAATGGTCAGGGGTGCCAAGATGTCTTAGAAACCTGGCGCTCGATGGGAAATGTGCCATGGAGCTGCCGCTTACCGGGTTTACAGAGGAATTTAAGTGCACCAAAGATAGATTATAAATGACACTTACAGAATCCCGACATTGTGTAGTAAGAAAAACAGCACCCACAGTAGAAACAGGACGGAAATACTAGAATCCAAAAGAAGCAGTGCTGCAGGCAAAAGCGTCCCAACATACGGAAATATTAGGGCAAGTACAACATGGACGAGGAGGATTTGGACTTGCCACAAGTAAACAGAGATGGTCAAAATCAACGCAAATTAGTGAAAGAACAGATATGCAAGCAAGATGAAGCAGTAAGGACCGTTAAAACTGTACTGAGGTACTACCAACACCTACATATTTTAGCCAGTGGGTAGGTGAGGATCCAACATGCCCCCACTGTGGGGGGACAGCTAATCTCAGTCACATTATGTCTCGGTGCAAGACTAGCAAGGAAGATATAGGCTACCTGGCGCCACAATCAGGTACTAAAGTGCTTGGCTGCAGAAATAGAGCATAGGCGCTCAATAGTTAATGCCCTGCCCATTGGAGCAGAGGGCGACACGCACCGCATTCGCTTTGTCAGGGAGGGAGTTCCAGGAAGCAAGTTAAACAGGCCAAAACAAAGCTCAGGGCACCTGAGACCAGCATGGAATGGGAAAATGCTAGCAGATGTCGACCAACAATGGAGAGTCCCATTAGAGATTGCAGCAACCAATTTAAGACCAGACTTATTACTCTGATTCAACACAGCAAACTGTGTAAGCCTATTTTGTAGTGCTAACAGTCTCTTCACCTTTTTTGCTTGGACATCTGGGCTGTGTGAGAACAGGGCCAACAAATGTCTGGCGCAAGATTGATCACTATTATGCTTCACTAGCGCTCTACCTAGGTGGAGAGACAGGGTCAAGAGGTCATTCTACCCTGAGTCGCATGGCAAGATGTAAACCAGATGTTGTTTGTACCATACTATAAACCCAATGTGCAGAGATAAGATCTCTCTCTATTCTTACTTTGCTAACCTAACCTAACTAGCATGATCTGAACTCAGATACAATACATCTGTGTAAACTCTTTTATCTGCTTATTCCTCAACTATGCATATTGAACTCCCATACAAATATCATCATAACAGTACTTCTTTTTGAATATCTGGCCCTGTCGAGAGCAGCTATAGAGGGACGTGGCTTTGAGACGTAATTGCTCACCGTTAAGCCTTCTGGAGGTGTTGTGGGCTCAAATTTAGAAACATCAGGGATGGAGGGTGTCCACTTGAAAACTATGTCCCTCAACCCAAATCCATTCTAAAAAAATTTTTTTAAGTGCTCATCTTGGAATATGGCATAATGGATATTATAACATCGTATCCTGTGTATTCTGAAAACAATCCAGTTTGTAACAGTAGTAATGCAATACACAAAAAATACTGTAGAATTCGATAATACACTGAAACAGCTGGAACTGCTGCCAGTAGTTACTGTAATTTGTAGTGTGCGTTCTGTATTCTACATTGTGGGTCCTTGCTGTAGTAATAATAAGTAATCGATTCCAATTAATAAAGTAAATCACTGGCAGCAAGGAAATGACTAAACATGCAAATATACATTTTACAAATGGAATTACCATGAGAACACTGTTTAAAAGATCCCCAGAGGGCATATGTTCAAGTGTAGGGGAGACCGGGGTTGGTCGTCTCACTCAATTTTTATGGGTCCGAGGAATGCGATTTCGGACGCAGCGACAGTCTCAAGGTGACCAACCGGAAGGGGAGGACTCTATAGCGGAACTTTACGTCCGGAGGTGGATCCCTGCGTCCTGTGGCGCCATGTTTAGGTCTGCAGTTGTACTATTGCGTCTAGCGGCGGCGTGGTAGAATAAGTAATTCGATTGAAAATAGGTCGTTGGAGTTGGACATTGTTTTACGCCTATAGAGAACACACCGACTAATATACTAGCGGGTAGGTTGTGAAAAGGCTTATTGTATCATTTTTATTCCACTAGTACTTTCTTCGTGAAACCACATATGGTTGCTAACAAGCCGTAAAACAGACTTGACAAAGCTAAAGGCGTTAGCTCATGCAACCTTCCAGTTGGCGAGCTAGTCTAGAGAATTTGGAAGCTAGGTAACGAACGTTAGGTTTCTTTAACTGATGTGCTTAGCCGGTGTTCTGACATTTTGCGCCTCCCCTCAGAATGAGCTTCCCGGTAGCACATATTATCAAATACAACTGAAAATTCTAAACAAATACAACTGAAAAATTGCGCCTCCCCTCCAAATGGGCTACCTCAATTGTACAGTATGAGGTAGCCCATTTTGACAAATTACTGCTCAGAATGCGCTACCCTGTGTTTGGAAGTAAATGCATACTTTTTTAACACATTAAAGCCCTGCAGCCCATTTTAACAGGGAGAAATTACTGCTCAGAATGCGCTACCAAGGAAATGCGCATGCGCAGTTTGCAAAGGTAGCCCATCCTGAGGGTGAAGCTCAAAATTTCAGAACACCGGACTACTTCGTATTGGTTTGCTATCACTATCTATATCGAATGTAATATTTTGCATTATCCGTATTTCATTCAGATTCAGATTTCATGCACACTTCCGCACTCATACGATAACTCATAACAGCTAACTTGATAAAAGATCACTTGGCTTTTTATGCTGCGAACAAGTCGTTTGAAATGTGATTCAGCAGGATAATAATGGTTTTTGATATTCATATTTCCATTGTAATGCTGATTTAGTTGGCTTCGACCACTTGCGTTTGTTTTCATTTTAATTTGGTGTTTGTTAAGGTTGTGCAGAAGCAAAGTTACAATGCAACGTTATTGTTTCGCAGATTGCAATAACTGTCCGTTCCATCTAGGCATTGTCCAGCAGGAGGACCGCCAGTGCATCATGGCTGATATTAAAAATTTCCTCTATGCTTGGTGTGGCAAGAAAAAAATAACACCCACCTATGACATCCGAGCAGCAGGCAACAAGAACAGACAGAAATTTCTGTGTGAAGTAAGTTATCCAGGCTTCCACTCTGCATTCATGAGTTGATCCTTGCCTTTTTTAAACATTTAATTAGTTATTACATTTATTCATCTGGCTTGTTTGTGCTATTTTAACCTATGCCTCATCTCTTCCTAGGTGCGTGTAGAAGGCTTCAATTACACTGGAATGGGAAATTCGACCAACAAGAAGGATGCACAATCCAATGCAGCTCGTGACTTTGTGAATTACCTGGTCAGATTGGGTGAAATTAACGCAGCAGAGGTGCCAGCACTTGGGGTCAGCAAGATGAGTTCATCCTCGATTCATGATATTCTGTATCTATTTCCATCATAAACTGTGTCTTGCACATCAGAAGCCTAGCTTAAAACCCTTTCTCACTGATGTATCTGTCTACAGGCTACTATACCAGACTGTAGTGAACGTGATGGCGGGGTTCCTAGTGGAAGTGGTACTGGAGGCTTTGGAATTCTCCCTGCCAGTGGCCCTTTGCCACCACATCTAGTTGTCAAAGCTGAACAGGAAGGTAAGTGGTCATTTCAATTCATGACGTGATAAACTTGTGTTTTCTATATGCTATGTACTCCTAAAATGGTCGTCTGGTCAGATTATTGTGTTTATTGAAGCTAATCATTAATTCTAGAATATATAAATTATATTGTAGTGAGTCTTACAGTGAGTCTTGAGTTGCATCGCAGTCACCATCTAATCTTTTATCAAATATGAATCACTTGCATCTGCAGAGTCCAGCGAACCGGTCCCAGGTGTGACTGGCTTGGGATATTCTCGAGAGGGCAATGTCAGTTCTCAGTGGGGTGGTGGAGATGGTGCTCCATGGGATCGTGGAGCTAACCTCAAAGACTACTATTCCAAGAGAGACGAGCAGGAAGCACAAGCGGTAAAACATCCAATCACATTGAAACATTCTTCAGATGCAGACCACAGCTTATATTTGACACTTGTATTCAGGCTCATGTAAACCATTGCTAAAGTGATGTCATGTTTAAAAACATAAACACCTAGGTTTGGTCCTCTTCCCACTTTCTGACGGTACATTGTATTTTGCATCACCTGTGTGTACCATTGAGTTGAGCCTACCATTCTGGAAAAAAGTTCAGATGGCTATGTTCAGGTTTACAGTTTAACCCCAACTTTGTCCTCAACTAGACCCTGGAGTCGGAGGAGGTTGACCTTAATGCTGGTCTCCATGGTAACTGGACACTGGAGAATGCAAAGGCTCGTCTGAACCAGTTCTTTCAGAAGGAGAAGAACCAGACTGATTACAAATACAGCCAAGTGGGGCCCGATCACAACAGGTCAGGAGAATTGGGCATGAGTCATCAGGCTTCGTTTTAAGATTTTGAAGCCTAATATTAAAGTCACAAAGACAATATGATGGAAGTGCTCAGCTTTGGCTGTAAGTGTGTGTGGGTGTGGGACCTCTATGTTTTTCTGCTTTACTGCAAACTTGACAGAGACCTCCTTTGTGTATCGGAACACCAGGGAAATCTCACAAGAACTTTGTTTCTCATTTGGGAGCAAATGTACACAGTCTATGTGTCCCCCAAATATGATGGTTTAACCATTTAGACGTAGTCAACCGAATTCATAAGTTGTGGCAGATATATAGGATGCCAGAAGTCACAAGCATACTGGTCAAAAACATGTGACTTCATTTAGGATGAACTAAAGTTTTCACATGGTTGCATCGCCTCAGTTGAGGATGGAATGGGCACAGTATTGTTTGGTTGTGACTTCTGGTGTCGCTGTCCCACTGTAGGACAGAGGCAGTCTGTCTGTGGAGAAAGCCGGAAGTCTGGCAGGAAAACATAGGGGCTTCCAATTGGTTTAATGACTGAGTGGACTTGACTGCTAATTGTCATGAGGTTGGTTCTATGGTCATTTTACTGAATATCTTAAAAAATCTATAAACATAATGTATTGCTTCTTGTGGAGGGGGGTAATGCCACCTTGCACATGATGGGTGTTCTCATTTCTCTTTCTGTAGGAGCTTCATTGCTGAGATGCAGTTGTTTGTGAGACAGCTGGGTCGAAGTAGGTATCTAATAAAGGATGTTGTTTTACGCTCATTAAAACAGGAGAAAACATGTCAAAGGAAATGACTGTCATTTGTGGAGACTTACATTTAAGTTTTATCTCCTAGAAATCATAGCCCGTGAACATGGTTCTAACAAGAAGCTGGCAGCCCAATCCTGTGCCCTCTCCATCGTTCGTCAGCTCTACCACCTTGGGGTTATTGAGGCCTACACTGGAGTCACCAAGAAGAAAGAGGGAGAAATTGTATGTTGAAAAGCAATTTAAATACAAAATGGTAGTTCCCCATCTTCTGTTGCCTGTCCTAATTGGTCATATCTCACATGTTTGGTTTGGTCTCCACAGTTAGACGTGTATGAGGTCAATGTGCAGGAAGATTTGAAGCCCCAAGTGCAGAGATTGGTAGAAGAACTAGGTGTTCATATTCCACCACCGGTATGCTTCTTTATGTTTATAAATGTTGTATTATTACTTTTGAAAGATGATACGTAAATGCCTTTAATTCTGTGCTGTGCAGAGAGACCAAGTGAACCACTTCCTTCTCCCAGCCTCAGGACCCTAGTGCTCCAGTGTCCCTGATCCAGGGCAAAATGGCCGTGTTTGAGCCCTCTCAGAGACAGAGTACTGCCGGGGTAGTGCCCTGGTCCCCTCCTCAGGTCAACTGGAACCCCTGGACAAGCAGCAACATAGATGAAGGACCATTGGCTTTTGTGAGTCCCCCTTCCCCCTTGGCTGTCTGTATTCGTCGAACAGAATCACCTTTCTTTAATTTGTTTTTCTGTCATTACTCCAGTGCACCCCAGAGCAGATCAGCACAGACCTCCACCATGAGTTGATGTGCCAGCTGCAGGAAGACGAAAACCTGCAGAAGGTATGTATCCACTTGTATGTATGTATGCCCTGTCCACATTGCCAAATGAGTCCCTGAAGTAAAGTGTGTGCATGTATGAAAATAGGATATTGGGCATAAAATACAAATAAACTGGATTTGTTTCTCAGATGATTGGTGAGCGAGACCAGCTCCCGGTTAAGAAGTTTGAAGCAGACATTATGTCTGCTCTTGACAATAATTCTGTGATCATTATTCGCGGAGCCACCGGCTGTGGTAAAACCACCCAGGTCCCCCAGTACATTCTGGACCAGTACATAAAGAACAACAAGGCTTCTGAGTGCAACATCGTGGTCACCCAGGTAACGCTCTGCAGAGAAACACCGTCAACCTTTTCATTTACACTGCATATTCATACTTCATCGTTACTATAACGCAGGGTCTGAAATGAATAACCCCCCCAAGGGCCAAATACAGCTAAATTTTCTCATTGCACCAATAACCAAAGCTTTTGCGTTTGATTTGGTGCAATCTTCAGTCGTATAAAGATGATTGTACTTTTGTAGACACAGTAAGGAACTTAATGGACTGGACTATGACCTGTGTGTCACACACACCCTGTAGCGTCTACAGAGCCACCACTCACTCTGTCACTCTCTTTCCCTCCTGCATCGCTTGTTTGTGAACACAAATATTTAGTAGATTTGCCTTCATAATAAAATGAATATTAAAATAACCTCTACATTTCCCCACCTTACCAGGGAAACAAACCGATTTTCAGATCCTGTTCTGTATTTACACCATATCCTGTTTAGAATACTGTTGCCCCTCTGTTTTAAGTTCGGCTGTTGTTGTTCCCCTCTCAGCCTCGACGGATCAGTGCCGTGTCCGTCGCCGAGCGTGTGGCCTATGAGAGGGGGGAAGAGCTAGGGAACAGCTGTGGTTACAGTGTTCGCTTTGAGTCCTTTCTGCCACGGCCCCATGCCAGCATCCTCTTCTGCACTGTCGGTGGGTGTCTGGGTTATGTTAAGGGAAGCTTCTAAGAAGCAATTCAACTTTGGATTCAAAAGCCTAATAAAGGAATTATTGCTGGAACCCATTTGTCTGTTTTCTACTTGCTGTGTTTTTGGTTGTGTTGCCAGGGGTCCTACTGCGGAAGCTGGAGGCCGGGATCAGAGGCATCAGCCATGTCATCGTTGATGAGATCCATGAGAGAGACATCAATGTAAGTTCTTTCCAGACTTCTTCAGTTGCATTTACTGCATGAATAGTGTTGGGCCCATATATTACTGAACCTGTCTTCAAATAAATACAGTGCATCCGGAAAGTATTCATACCCCTTTACTTTTTCCACATTTTATTATGTTACAGCCTAATTCCAAAATGGATTAAATAAAAAAATGTTCTCAACATTCTACACACAATACCGCATAATGACAATGTGAAAAAAGTGTTTTTGAATTTTTTGCAAATGTATTAAAAATAAAATAGCACATGTACATAAGTATTCACACCCTTTACTCAATACCTTGTTGAAGCACCTTTGGCAGCAATTACAGCCTCAAGTCTTCTTGAGTATGATGCTACAAGCTTGGCACACCTATTTTGGGCAGTTTCTCCCATTCTTCTTTGCAGATCGTCTCAAGCTCCATCAGGTTGGATGGGGAGCGTCGGTGCACAGCCATTTCAGATCTCTCCAAAGATGTTCAATCGGGTTCAAGTCTGGGCTCTGGCTGGGCCACTCAAGGACATTCACAGACTTGTCCCGAAGCCACTCCTTTGTTATCTTGGCTGTGTGCTTAGGGTCGTTGTCCTGTTGGAAGGTCAACCTTCGCCCCAGTCTGAGGTCCAGAACGCTCTGGAGCAGGTTCAATCTTGGTTTCATCAGACCAGAGAATTTTGTTTCTCATGGTCTGAGAGTCCTTCAGGTGCCTTTTGGCAAACTCCATGCGGGCTGTCATGTGCCTTTTACTGAGGAGTGGCTTCCGTCTGGCCACTCTACCATAAAGGCCTGATTGGTGGAGTGCTGCAGAGATGGTTGTCCTTCTGGAAGGTTCTCCCATCTCCACAGAGGAACACTGGAGCTCTGTCAGAGTGACCATCGGGTTCTTGGTCACCTCCCTGACCAAGGCCCTTCTCCCCCGATTGCTCAGTTTGGCCGGGCAGCCAGCTCTAGGAAGAGTCCTGGTGGTTCCAAACTTCTTCCATTTGCGAATGATGGAGACCACTGTGCTCGTTGGGACCTTCAATGCTGCAGACATTTTTTTGTACCCTTCCCCAGATCTGTGCCTCGATACAATCCTGTCTCGGAGGTCTACAGACAATTCCTTGGACTTCATAACTTGGTTTGTGCTCTGACGTGCACTGTCAACTGTGGGACCTTATATAAACAGGTGTGTGCCTTTCCAAATCATGTCCAATCAATTGAATTTACCACAAGTGGACTCCAATCAAGTTGTAGAAACATCTCAAAGATGATCAGTGGAAACGGGATGCGCCTGAGCTCAATTTTGAGTGTCACAGCAAAGGGTGTGAATACTTATGTACATGTGATATTTTTTTATACATTTGCAAAAAATTCTAAAAAACCTTTTTGACTTTGTCATTATGCGGTATTGTGTGTAGAATGTTGAGAAAATCTTTTAATTGAATCCGTTTTGGAATTAGGCTGTCACATAATAAAATGTGGGAAAAGTGCAGGGGTATGAATACTTTCCGGATGCACTGTACATTTTTGTTGAAAAGATGGTGATGAAAGTAAAACCTATTTAAACCAGTGGAACGTCCTGTAGCAACGGTGCTGTGCATTGGAGAACAACACATACTAAAGAGGACATGAGACCGTATTGAGTCAGATGCTATTGGTGTGGCTACTTGTCTTTTAGACTGATTTCCTCATGGTGGTCCTGAGGGACGTGGTCCAGGCCTACCCAGAAGTTCGTGTCATCCTTATGTCTGCCACCATTGACACCACCATGTTCTGTGAATACTACTTCAACTGTCCGATCATTGAGGTCTTTGGACGCACCTTTCCAGTACAAGGTAAGGGTCTGCTTACACTGGATCAGTTATCTTGAGCTGGTTTACATCAAACAAAAGTTTAGATAACAAAAAAATGGCAATGGTCCAGCCTAGGCTGTGCGAAGTGACCAAAATCTCATCCCGATACAGGTAATTTCATATCCTGATAACGATACATATTACGATGTAGCACATTTTCTGTTAAGTTCAATGAATAAATAGTTCATATACAATTATCACATGGAGAGGCCTATTTCTTACTACATTTTTGCATGATATATATGACAAATAAAAGATACTTACTCTTATTTGATTTTTATTTAGAACTTGTATGCAAATAACAAAATAATAATAGATAACAATTTAACTCTTTTCAGTTGAAGATTTTCAACACTTCAAAAAATGAAAACCAAACATATAATACTCTTTAGCAGTAATGAGTGAATACAGGCATAACATTTATTAATTTATAAAACACCAAATGTAAACATGGAACACTATCAAGTTTAAACTATAGCAGCAAAATAAGGCTCACTATATAAATATAGAAAACATCACTAGTAAACAAAACCCTCCTTCAAGTTTGAATTAGAGCATTATATGAAAACAACTAAACTGCCGCAGACAAAATAGATATTTGGCAACAATGCTTCAAAATATTTGCCTGGTGTTGCCGAATCACGAAACTCGTTTCTCAACCATGTATATTTGCACCATATGTGCAGATGTACGCTGCAATGGCACCTTAATTTGCGCAATGCACTTCCATTTGCGCAATTCTTTGCTGTTTGGTGTGCCTCGTGCAAAAGCCTCTTGTAACGCCGTGTTTTGAGCACTCAACAGGTTTGTTGTTTCCTGCATGCATCCGTGTCGTGTGAATACGCAAAGCGTTGTCCAAATGACAAAACAATATTGCCGTAACGAGTGTGATTTGCGAGACGATTAAATGAACAATAGAGCATTATACACAACGATAGACGAGTTCCTATCGTCAAACGATACATATCGTCCTATCGCACAGCGCTAGTCTGGTCTAGCTTACAACTTTGTGATGCATGTTCTTCCTTCCACAGAGTACTTCCTAGAAGACTGCATTCAGATGACCAACTTTGTCCCTCCTCCCACAGACAGAAAAAAACGGGATAAGGATGATGATGGTACAGGGGGAGATGACGATGTACGACATGACATGTTCACCCACTCCTGGAAACCCTCTACTTGTCTCTGAATTGTTAGGTTTGATTTTACACCATTGTTCGTTTTTGTCTTTAGGCCAACTGCAACCTGAGCTGTGGCTCTGAGTACAGCTCGGAGACCAAGCGCTCCCTGGCTCAGATGAGTGAAAAGGAGACTCCTTTTGAGCTGGTGGAAGCCCTTCTCAGGTATATTGAGACCCTGCAGGTGGCTGGGGCCGTGTTGGTCTTCCTGCCTGGCTGGAATCTCATCTTCTCCATGCAGAGAAACCTTTTTTTTTTTTTTTTTTTTTTTTTTTTTTTTTTTTTTTTTTTTTTTTTTTTTTTAGAGATGAACCCCCACTTTGGTAGGTTTTTAATAGGGATTTCTTCAAATGAACTTTACTAAGATGTCATTTGCTCCTTAATCTCAAAAGGCATCTCATCGTTTTCACTGAGCAAACTATCAACTCCTCCTGGCATACCTTAAATAATATACTCCCCTCTGGGGTTGATTCATCTGCGCTCTAAAAGTAGTGGAAAGTAAGTTGTTGTTTTTTTTGTTTTTATTTCCAGCAAGCAACAGATACCGAATTCTGCCCCTTCACTCTCAGATCCCCAGGGAGGAGCAGAGAAGGGTGTTTGAACCAGTTCCTGACAACATCAGAAAGGTCTGTGCTCTAAGCTGCACTCTGAGAACTCTGAAAATCTATTTGTGGTGATGCGTTGGTTTTAAGGTACAAATAATTGATTGTAATTGTGCATTTAGGTAATCCTTTCCACCAACATTGCCGAAACCAGCATCACCATCAATGATGTTGTTTATGTCATTGATTCATGCAAGTAAGCAGATTGTCTCCGCAGTTATCTTAAAGTCTGTGTTACTTGTTTGTTATAACTAAAATACTATGATACCCAATGCCTGCCAAGAGATTGGAACATTTGCATAATTTTTAGCCAAAAATCCTATGATCAGCAATATGACTTCACTGTAGACAATACAACGTCTTTAAAAGAGCAGACTTGTGTTCCAAAAAAGGGGAAACACTCACCCCTCTAAAGTGCTTTGTACACTTTCCCTTTGCCAAGATAATTTAGTCTTCTGTAATGCTTCATGAGGTAGAGGACTTGCGGGGGTTCTGAGGCTACAGAGGTACGCCTCTATTTGACCTATATTCACCTTAGTGTTGTCAGCAGTTTGTGGACGCACAGCCTTGAAACAGGAAGTGGGGGTGGATGATCACTCATTAAAGTACAGCTACATTTGAATTGACCAGCATTAGTTTGTCCCAGGATGTCATTATGTAGGTGTTGTTTTGTCACTCCAGACAGAAAGTGAAGCTGTTCACGTCCCACAACAACATGACTAACTACGCCACCGTGTGGGCCTCCAAAACCAACCTGGAACAGAGGAAGGGCCGGGCAGGACGCGTGCGGGCTGGCTTCTGCTTTCATCTCTGCAGCCACGCTCGTTTTCAGAAGTACGTCTCCTCAGGAAATGCAACGTGTCTGCTTTGGGGAAGACATGAAACATTTAGTTTTCTTAATTTACAGCCTGCAGGATACGTCAAACATCTGGAATGTTACCTCGTTATTTATCTGATCGTTTTTTTTGTATTCCATATGAAAAGTAAACCCATTCTGTGTGTCTCTTCACTAGGCTGGAGACCCACATGACTCCTGAGATATTCCGTACTCCTCTGCACGAGGTGGCCCTAAGCATTAAGCTGCTCAGGCTGGGGGCCATCGGCCACTTCCTGTCCAAGGCCATTGAACCCCCTCCTTTGGACGCCGTCATTGAGGCTGAACACACTCTAAGAGGTACAGCTTTCTCATTCTCTCTCATCTTGTCTGTCTCTAGAGTTGGTGATACTGGATATGGGTTGATCCACTCTCCTTCTTTGCAAAATACATGCCCCTGTCATTCAGGCAAGGAGTAATGTTTAATACATAGACATACTGGATCTGTAAAATACATAGACATACTGGATCTGTCAAATATACGATAGTGTGCAAGAACACTCTAGGTCTGTATTCCTGCTGCTTCATTGTGAATACGAATTAGGTAGAAAGGTTAAGACATTTCTGAAAAGGCATTGGGAATAAATAAAGCTGTCCTAGCTTTGAAGGCTGACAGGAATGTCTGTAAACTACTGATTTGAAAAATGGATAGATCCTATCCAAATAAACTGAACATAAATGTATTAAATCTCACAACTGTAAAACGTATAAGATCTCAACCTATATATATTTTTATTCATTTATTTTTATTTATTTTACCAGAACTGGATGCTTTGGACAGCAATGATGAGTTGACCCCTCTGGGAAGGATCCTGGCCAAGCTGCCCATTGAACCTCGCCTGGGGAAGATGATGATCATGGGCTGCATATTTAAGTAAGTTATGAATTAAGGGAGTATAGGTCTTCAAAATCATCTTGTATCATTGTGATGTTATTTTCAGGGACAAAGATAATTATCAAATGGTGGGCCTAGGCACTACTGGTGATACTTGATTTTTTTTTTTAAATCACTGTTCCTACCGAGAAGTAACATGCTTGTGCTCTGCGGATGCTGGTGCTTTCCTGGCCTATGCATCCAAACAGTTCTTATGGAAAGTTACCATACCAGTCATTCTACACTGAAATACTCTAGTCAGCAGTGCTACGTCGCCACGTCAGAAAATGCACCAGACTTCACTGCCCTGGCCCCATCATATGAATGTGGTAAAGTTAGGAGTTGGAGAGCGTAACTTTAAGGTGTTTTCTTTTGAAAGATCCTTCTCCCTATTTTTGTCCATTGAGTGCCTTTTCCCTCTGCCAGTGATGAACACGCTCAATCACAAATTAGCTGCAGTCTGCAGCAAATACGATTTGTGTGGTTTTCAAAAGTAAATCTTACTGTTATTGTGATATGTGTGGTTTTCAAAAGTCAATCTTACTGTTATTGTGATATGTGTGGTTTTCAAAAGTCAATCTTACTGTTATTGTGATATGTGTGGTTTTCAAAAGTCAATCTTACTGTTATTGTGATTTGTGTGGTCTTCAAAAGTCAATCTTACTGTTATTGTGATTTGTGTGGTCTTCAAAAGTCAATCTTACTGTTATTGTTGTGACTTGTGGCTCAAGTAAAAGACATGAGAAGAGTCTGGAACAGATTCTCCAGGAGGCAGCTACTAGAGGGAATAATTGTTCTGGTCCTATCCTAGTCATCCTCTCGGTCCTCTTTTGCCCTCTAGTGTTGGAGATGCATTATGCACCATCTCATCTGCCACTTGCTTTCCCGAGCCCTTCATAAACGAGGGCAAGCGGCTGGGCTTCGTGCACCGGAACTACGCGGGAACGCGCTTCTCAGACCACGTGGCCCTGCTGTCAGTATTTCAGGCCTGGGACGAGGTCAGGTAGGTCTATGTTCAAAGATCTATTTCAGGCTTTGTCTGGTATGCTTTATGCAAGTATGCAGAGAAATTTATATCAGTACATATTATACAAATAAAGGTATTCAAGTACTAATGAGATGGTGATGATGTTCACATATGTGAAGGCTGAGTTGCACATGCTACATGGCAATCAACTTTGTTGAATAAAACAAGTATGCACTTGCAGAGGAACCCTGACCAGAAGAACCCTGTTCTGTCAAGTGGGATTTAGTTGGACTTGATTAGAATTAACCCTGCATTTAGTTGGACTTGATTAGAATTAACCCTGTATTTAGTTGGACTTGATTAGAATTAACCCTGTATTTAGTTGGACTTGATTAGAATTAACCCTGTATTTAGTTGTCCGCCTTCTTTTCTTTCAGGATGGGTGGCGAAGAGGCCGAGACTAGGTTCTGTGAACACAAGAGGCTCAACATGTCCACACTGAGAATGACCTGGGAGGCCAAGGTTCAGCTGAAAGAGATCCTCATCAACTCTGGCTTCCCTGAAGGTTTGCTATGTTTACACAGTAAACCCATACAGAAACATGACAGATTCAATACACATTTTTCTAAAACTTGCGTGGTCTGACTTGCATTGGTTTTCACTTTCATATTTATTTTTGCAAGACGTATATTAAACTTTGGATTCAAATTGCCATTAGTGAATCAGTCATCAGTGAAACAAATGTTGTAACCCGTCAAGAGATTTTTCTTATCTATACATTAAGCAACATTTTGTCTGTTACCTCGTAAGGAACAGTGAGTTACTAAACAGTCTTGTGTGCATGTAGTAAAGAAGCACACAAGACGCCTACCTGCAGAGCCAGTGTGCCTATTTCACTCTGTCATTTATTATTATGTATTGCTTGAATAAGTAAAGAGCAAATGTGTTTTAACAGCTCAGGTAGTAATTATAGTAATTATTTGCCTTAAACTCAATGGCTTGAAATGTGTAAATAAGTGAACTAAATGGGCTCAGTTAAATGTAAGTAAGATTGTTTTTATATCCATATGTAGTTTAATTAAATGTCTGACCTTGTCTGAAACCTCCTTTTGTCTGTAGAGTGTCTATTAACACAGACGTTTAACAACGTGGGGCCTGACAACAACCTGGACGTGGTGATCTCTCTCCTGACCTTTGGCTCCTATCCAAACGTCTGCTACCATAAGGAGAAGAGGAAAATACTCACCACAGAAGGGCGCAACGCTCTGATCCATAAGTCCTCAGTCAACTGTCCCTTCAGCAGCCATGACATGACATACCCGTCTCCCTTCTTTGTCTTTGGTGAAAAGATCCGTACTCGAGCGATCTCTGCCAAAGGAATGACACTCGTCAGCCCACTTCAGTTGATCCTGTTTGCGTCCAAGAAAATCACATCAAATGGACAAATTGTTGAACTGGATGATTGGTGAGTGCATCGCTAGAAAATATACATCTGACAGCGTAGTTTGCCAACTGGTTTCAAACATTAAGCTTAGAGAGTTTGGTCAGCTTTGCTCGCCTATATTTAAGGAAAGTAGGCTTTTCCCATTCTGTTTTTTATTACCTTTGTATGCATGTACAAAGGTGTAAGTCATAACCAAGAGAGAATGGTATGGAGACTGCATTGTAACATATGTAGTCCTTCACATATCCCATACATAACCAACCTTTAAACCATCAGGATCAAACTGAAGATTCCTCATGAAATGGCTGGTGGTATTGCAGCTCTGCGGGCTGCAATGGAGGCTCTGGTGGTGGAGGTCACTAAGGACCCTGAGTACATCAGGCAAATGGACCCTATGAACGAGCACTTGCTCAACCTTATTCGTCTGATCTCCAAGCCCTCTGCAGCAGGACTTAATCTCATGGTCAACAACCAGCGGTATGTTAAAGAGCACTGCATCACATGACTAGTCATAAGCTCTCAGGCTAATACTACCCACTGAGAATGGAAGGACTCAATCTGGAATAGCATCACTTAAAATTAATACATATCATGTTTTCCCCTTTGGCAGCTTTGGCGATGGCCCACGCCCCCCCAAAATGGCACGTTTTGATGGAGGAGGAGGAGGAGGAGGAGGTGGTGGAGGTTATAGGGGAGGTGGTGGAGGATACAGGGGAGGTGGTGGAGGATACAGGGGAGGTGGTGGAGGCTACAGGGGAGGTGGAGGCTACAGAGGTAGAGGTGACTACAGGGGAGAGGGTGGCTACCGCGGGCGTGGGGGTTACAGAGGTGGGAACCGTGGAGGGTTTAGAGGTTACTAGAAGAGTACAGGATGGTGATCTTGTAGAAGTATTTTGTGGTGTGGGTAAGGATGCACATTTAATTGACCATTTTGTCGTCTGAAGCAAGTCTTTTTGGTTTTGTATTGATATATTTAGTGTCTTACACAATTTCTCAACCTGTGGATACGAGTTGAATTACCTGTTGAAACTGGTTTCATGTGTACATCAGATAGACATTTTGCATATTTAGTATTTGCAGCCTCAAATGTAAAGTGATTGAGGTTTAAAAAAATGCTGCCAGCATTGTGTTCTTGTTTTGTTTAATTTAATTGTGCTCAAAGCATTGTTAAACAGGTTTTTTACAGACTTCCTTTATTAAATAATTTGAACAAATGAAATGTATTTTCAACCGGTTGTATCATACATTACTAAAGGCTTAAAAAACATGTTGCAAATTCATAATTTGTTTAATGAAAATCTAGTTTAGCCTTTTTGTAATAATTCGAAACAGATCTTGAAAAAAATTTGACATCAAGTAAATGACTGGATTTTTGTTCAGCTTTCCTACATTTTTAGGGAGAAAAATAAGGGTCAATTTATTTGTATCTGTTTAAATATTTCTATTAAGAACCGCCTTTCAAGTTGATTTTGTAAATTCTACATAACATTAATCTGCTCAATTCAGCTAAATGGAACCGCAGACTAACTCATGACTAAAATATTTTATTAACTGATTCTATCTAAACAAATGTCAATGCACCATTACTTTTGGCGACAACTGTTCTCTATATTTAAAAAAAAATTGGATTTACAAAACATGAACTAACTTTTATGCATCACAATATAAATATGTTGCACTTAACAGCTAATAAACTATATCAATGGTATTATTTCACCTTGGTCAGTATGACAGGCATAATTGCTGAGTCAAGAATTGGCCCAAGCCTTACGAAGCAAGCCTATGTTCCCTGAAGTGTTTGATTCCAGCTTGTTGGAGTTCATCTCCAAACTGAGCTCCTGCAGAGCCTTGGCCACAGGCTCGTTCTGATCTCCACTTGCAGTCTTCTCTAAACCCTCCTCACAGGCTGGATGGCTACCGGGTATCAAGATAGTCACGCCGTACCCTTGATTGTCATGAATGTGGTTTTCTGACATCTTGAGCTGAGGCTTTGGCAGAACCTTTTGAGAAACCAAAATAATATAAAACGTGTTGAATAATTCTTAACTACATTGAGTTTTTAACCTATCTGAGATGTGATAAACAGCTATTAAATTGCCAAGCACAATCAAAACCTTTTGTATTACTTTTTACAGTGCTCCAAACCATACCTTAAGATTGATAGCACCCTGTGAGCCTTTTGATGCCTGGTTGCAGCACTGGAAAATGTCATTCCCATGTAGCTCTGCAATACTCCCTGGAAATAGCTCTACACCTGCCCCCTTAAACAAAATAAAGCAATGCAAGCAGTTTTAACATCATCATAATACTATTTAAGATGTTAATTCTCTGTAAGGTTACGGTCTCATTAACCCCGTTGATTGACTACAGACACTATTGTTACGTCTAATGGAGAGATATCTAACAGGTTGAATAGAGGGTCAAATGTCTACCTGTGCTCCAGAGAGCTCACAGTTTCTCATGATTAGAGAGGCACCGGTAAGAACAAGCACTCCAATGCCTTCACACATCAGGACACAGTTCTCCAGGGTCATCTCTCCTGCCTCCACCACCACTATGCCGTCACAGGTCCCCTTCTGCACCAGGGTCATGTTCGAAAGAATCACCTTGGAGGCTTTGGATGCCACAAAGTTATCTTGGGACTGGTCAGAGACTAGCACTATCTCTTTCCTATCTCCTTCTCCTTGTAAGGGCAAAGGGAGTGGAGGCAGAGAGACATAAGATCCATCAGAGACACTGGCCACTAGTTAATTATAGTGCACTTTTAAAACCCACAAAACACACAGAGGAAAAATCTGGGTTATTCAAAATACTCGCGTAAATTCACATCTATGCTATTTAAAACATTAGGTGAAAATAAAAAAGTAAAGCTTAAGTATTTATTCTTTACCCCTAATACTGATGTCGTCAACAAGGGATGCAAGCGCTAGTGTCTGGTAAGTACCAGGGAAAACCACCACATCGTCTCCAGAGAAGCTCGAGTTCAAGGCAGCCGACAGACTGTCATGCTGTTGAATCAGCGTGTTTGAAGGAAAGTTCTTAATCTGAGGTTACAAGCAAATGAAGAGTCAGACTTGGATTGACCTCTGAAAAATAAGTTATTATTTTGGTGACAGCTTATTAAACCAAAATGGATCTGTTGGTGTGCTGTTATTTGGCCAGGCTAATAACTTCAGAAGTATAAAAAAACAAAAACCATGTCGGTTGTCATCATCTTGGCCACAATGTGGGTCACTGGTTTTCCAGACGCCCTGTGTCCTCGTCTGCGTTTGTAAATCCTCGGGTAGAAGGGGCCATGGCTCCTGAGATCATTACAAGTAATGGCTCATTGTCATTATCAAGGACCAAATGATGCAGACAAAAACCAATTGTAGTTTTTTCACTTCACACATAATTGGGCTTAGAAGACCCAGAGGGAAAGTCCACCTGAGTCTCATGTCCTCCCAGAACTTCAGAAGCCCGCAGAGCATCAGCATCTCGTAGTATTTTTTCCAGCACTCCACAGCTTCCCCAGGAAGAGCCTCTCCACGGATGTTGGTCTGGAACTTGGTCAGCTCCAGCCGTTTGCTCCGGTAATCCTCCAGTGTCTTACGGTAGCGTTCACTAATGGGACCGGGGATGGTGCCGTCCTGAATGTCACAGTACCTGCCAGACAGAACAACTAATGAGAGATAGCAACTGGGCGTAATGGTAATGGTGAAACTTTGATATGAACTCAGGAGGTGTGAAAGAATCGATAGATGGTGTGGTCAGCATAGATAGATAGATGGTGTGGTCAGCATAGATAGATGGATGGTGTGGTCACCATAGATAGATAGATGGTGTGGTCACCGTAGATAGATGGATGGTGTGGTCACCGTAGATAGATAGATGGTGTGGTCAGCATAGCTAAATAGATGGTGTGGTCAGCATAGCTAGATAGATGGTGTGGTCAGCATACATAGATAGATGGTGTGGTCAGCATGCTCGTGTTAACACTTACAGTTGTATGCGTTTCTCAATGAGTCCTACATACTCGTCACATTCCTCTTCATCATCCCAGTCTCTCCAGAGAAAATCATAGAAAAATCTGCCCAGTAGAGAACATGAAGGCCCAATCTTTTTGCATATAAAATACTTGCAGACATAAACACTTAACAGAAAGCTTTTGGTTTTCCTTATGTAATGATCAGTTTAAGTATATATCAGTATAACCTGCAATATTTACCTTGCATGTTCCAGAGCCTCTGCGATAATATCAACTTCGGTTCCCAGCCCTTGTAGTGGGTAGACATCCAAGATGGGCACTGAGTAGTCCTGTTCCCTTAAAACATCTTCAACAAGCTCTCTTGGCAGGTTGGCAATGTTTGCAGAGAATGGCTCTGCCACAGAAACAGACACTCGAAGTGGGAGAATTTGTCCCTCACATGGTGTACAGTTGACCTATTTGGATGTTAAGTGCAGGTTAGTTAAGCTAAGTCTGTTTGTTTAAAGCAACTATAGGTAACTTTTTTTATATTAAAGGATTAACAATACGTTTCTTCTGATAGCACATTGTAATGTCTATGGGAGAATAAAAAATGTTTTGGTTCAGATCAGTCCTCTTGAAGTCTCAATGTTTAACACAAATTTTGTTTGCCACTGGGCACGATCTCCCACGAAACTGTGACAAATTGCTTTATGGCACAAGGAAATGCGTCACTAAATCAAGAAGATGCCCATACTTGGAGTATAGTCGTTGATTGTGCAAGCGATATGCAGTGACTACGAGCATTCTGCATGTCTTCGTGTCTTGCAATGGTTAGGGAAAGAATTACACTAAGCAAACGGTAGAAGTCGCCAAAATCATCTCCAACAGATAAACTGCATCTAGTAACTTTAAGCATGTTTCATAAAAGTCATCTTATAATAAACAAGCACTACATTGCTGTCTTTTCAACTATGACAAATATATAAATATAAATATAAAGCCGGAGTTAAGGTTGGAGTAACTAAAGAGGGAGACAAGATTGTCTGAGTGAGATTGTTAAGTTACCTCAACATGTACACCAACAAAAGGTAAGTCTCCAATATCACAGTTTTCCAAAAGCACTTCCGGGGCAGTTTTCCATACAGCAGTCCAAGAACGTTTAAAGGCCAGTCTTTCCAACAGGTATAGGCTTATTGCTTCATCCACATCTTCTGCCTGAAAAATGTGTGGGCACAAACATACAAAATGCGTAGTCATATTAAGCATAGACCCTTTCTGTCTTGATATAGATATGTTTTACCATTGATTGATGTGTTAACAAAAAATAAGACTGAAGTTATCAGTTAAGTAGGTAGTTTTCCCACTGGTAGTAAGAGAGAAGCATTCCTGTGCTATCCTTACCACATAAAAATAGTATGTTGCCGATATTAACAATCATTGTAAAACCACAAAATGACTTTGATCTTCTATTGTCTGTATAACATTTAACATTACAGACTAAAACACATACAGGTCAGATTTAAATAACCAGGGAATTTAAATAAAGTACACCAATATAACGTTAATAAACGAGGGCACCTATGCTCACTACCTAAGTTACTTCTCTCTGACCAAGTGTGCCCACCTTGGATTCGTATAATATGATGTGTATATTATAACTATACAATATCCAATGTATTAAGCAAATACATATTACCCAATAATCAAATATACAAAATCATGTTAAATTCAAACACTGGATTGGCCTGTTGAGGACATTTCTGATTTCTGCCTAAGCAAGTTGTTATATTAAATAAATATTTAACGTTAATTCTGTACGCAGGCAAATATACTACGTTAGTCTAATCATCGATAAGCAAAATATGGTGCCTTGATCCCAGAATATTCTCAGTACTATATGGCTATCATATAATATAGCTAGTCCATTAATATCAAACTGGCTATATGACATAGAAAAGTAGTCGCTGGTAGTGGCGCTCATTAAATGAAAATATCCATATAGTCTGTTATGTTGGCAGTAGGAAACATTAGCTACTTCGCTAACTAGCAAACAGAAACGCCTTAAAACTTACTAAACACTGGCCAATCATCTGATCGCAGAACAAGCTAACTTGCTCCTCACAAGAGGTGGCTTTGTTTGAGATGAAAATGTGCGGCAATTTTTTTGCGTATTCCTCACAATCATCAATTTCCTCATAATCCTGATTTGGAGCCAGAATTTTTCTTCTACTCTGAATTTTCTTCCTGAGCTTTTGTGGAGTAAGATTAGCTCTAAAGACACTATCAGAAAGCTTTATGCCGTCCTCCTCAACGCATATTTTGGGGCTGTTGCTTGGTACATTTAGGTGAGGCTCAGTCTCGCTTGAGCAGTCTTTAGTTTTCGTTGTTGGTACAGTTTCTTGATGGATATCTTCAATTGGAGAACATGTTGCCATGGTGGTCTTCTCTGCTGCTTGATATTTCTAACTAATCTGAACTTTTGTTTTATCTGCTAGCAAGCGAACTAGTTTGGCTATACGTTAACCTATCTTAACTAACTAATTGTAGGTGATATTTTTATTTAATGGCTGGCTAACTGTATATATATATATATTTTGCTTGGCTGGCTGCTGTTGAAACCCAACGACTGACTCGAGTTCGATTCTCCTCTAGCTTCATCGCTCGCGAGCGTTTGGTAATGCGCGGGAAATAATTGTTCTGGATAGTTCCAGAGCTGTCTCTGTCAACGCTCTGGATATTTCCAAAATAAAACTCAAACATTCAGTCCACTCAGTATTATTGCTAGGACAATGGCATGGCCCTTTTAAGAGTCTCTCGAGAAATTGGTTGAAAGATGTTTTACATTTTTTTTAAATATTTTGTGATATGATATGTGATATCTTATGATTTGTTGTTACTTAGTAAAGTTGTATTGTTTACATTGATTGCTAAATTGTCAGTTTGTCTAAAAGTGAGAGTTTGAGGGGTAAAAACATTTGTTTTTTATTTTGGTAGTCCTTACGTCCATGTAGCAACTGTCTTTAAAATAATCTACATTTCTCTGATCTGACTCGGAGACTAGGAGACATCCATACTATACTAATATACTAAGCAAGGAAATGAGGCAAAGAGTAAATACGTCAGATTATACGAACATAATTGAAAGGAGAGCAACAAAAAAAAACTAGTGTGTTGGTACTATATATCTTTATTTGTAGAAACCATTCTTGGATTTATGGTTATAGTTACAATCCTTTAAAAGTTCAAAGACAAAAATATTATGATTAGGTTAAGTGACACTGATCAAATAATAATGATAAATATGTGAATTTTAATTGCTCAAACTTCTCACTAAGATCCTAGAGTAAGATCCTCTATTTCCTCTGGGTTTTTTCCAAATTAGTCTCCTTATGCTTCATCTTATTTGACATAATTCTGCTGGTTTTCTAAAGGCAGCTTCTCATTACACCGTGTTAACTTTGACTGGAGACATCTGATCTTTACTTTAGCCTAAACCTATTATGGTCTGCCTACAAAATATTTATTTCTGTAATTGCTAAGTGTAAGACAATAACAGTCTCATCTGCATGCCTATCCAACTGATGTTGATTGTGGCATCATATTTGACTCCTATCCTTCACTTACTTCAACACTTACCATTTGCCTATGCGACCTCTGTGACAAGAAATGTGTATATTTTTCTGCCCATTGTTTTCAACTTAACCTAACTAACATATTATCTGCCAAACTAATGCATCTGGGTTTTTTATCATATGCCACTGTCTAGATCTGCATATAACTGGAACACAAAGTTATGACAAATAATATCTAAAAGGCCTGGCTCCCTGCTAAACTAATCTCAACTATACACTGTTGGTAAATAAATTAAGATCAAGCCTTACAGATCTCTCAACTGACAGATCTGACAGACAACAGTTTGTGTCTTTAGAAAATTGCTGTTCCACCCCAGCCCCTGTATCGCGAGGTGTCCCTCAAGGCTCTGTCCAAGGCCCCTTTCTTTTTGTTATTTACACACTCCCACTCGGTCAAATTCTGCATCATTTTGTCTTAAAATTCCACTTCTACGGAGATGACACTCAAATTTACATGCATACTGAACCCACCGCCACCTTCCCCTACTCATTAGTTCCAAACTGCCTCTTGCAAGTCAATGGCCTGGTTAGCAGCTAACATCCTTCAATTAAATCAAGAAAAAACTGAGGTGAGGCTCATTGGCCTAAAGGCTCTGACTGAAAAACCAGGGGAGCTAGATATGAACTTTGATGGTTCCAACATCCATTCCAGCAATGCCGTCAAAAACACTGGGTCACCTTTGACCCTTCCCTGTCATTTGAGCCTCATATCCGGAGCATCACAAAGTCAGCTTTTTTCCACCTCAGAAACTTTGCTCACCTTCGACCCATCCACACTGATTCTGTTGCAGAGACCCTCATTCATGGGTGATCGTGCTTTTAGCTGTGATGCACCCCAGCTATTGAATGCCCTCCCTGCTGATGTCATAGATTCATTGGAGCTATTTTTAAGAACAGGCTAAAAACATCCCTCTTCATTCAGGCCTTCAAGTAACCATTTGTAATTCTGTCTGATTGTGTCCTGATTTTAGGCCTGTTTAGTTTTTACTTAATTTAGCTCAGTGTTTTATCTATTATCATGTGACGTGTCTTTGGGTGTTTTGTAAATAATAATAATAACAATAATAATATTATTATTATTATTATTATCATTATTATTGTTATTATTATTATTATTATTATTATTAATAATAATAATAATAATAATAATAATAATAATAATAATTATTATTATTATTATTATTATTATAATTATAATTATAATAACCTACCTACTTACCTGAAATAACTAATTATTGGACCTAAAATCATAACATTGATATGGATCATGTCAGTTGACTAGTGGTAATGAACATATCTTATTTCCCCAGAAGTTGAACTATCCCTTTAACCTTTCAACCTTCTAAAAGCAGGCGTTACATCAATAGTTTAGACCTGCTGGAACAAACCCAATCTCTAACTTTGACTTGCGCGGTAGCTGCTAGGGTGTAGTCGGATATGCTTCTCTTCCTTCTGAAGTTTCTCCATGGCGGTGGACACAAAGCAGTAAGACCGTGGAAGTTTGTGGAACCGAAAGAGGGGCGCGAGAGTGAGGAAAACATTTGGGAAGGAGTATAAAATAAGTCCGATCATTTTCCGCATGGTTGTACTAGTTTTGTCGGGATCGCGGTAACTGCTTAGTTACACAAAGTTGCAATTTAGAAAGTGTCGGGGGTCCGTGTAGTTGTAGTTGAAGATAGCTGTTCAAATAAAGGACTGAGCATGTTCTCATTCAAAAAGATTTTGATTGCATTAACTTGTTTGGCTGTGTGCAGTCAAGGTGCTATGGATGAATGCACTGATGATTCTAATCGGCCCCAGCGATGCATGCCGGAGTTCGTTAATGCTGCTTTTAATGTCACCGTGGTTGCTACCAATACTTGTGGATCTCCACCAGAAGAATACTGCGTCCAAACAGGGGTAACAGGGGTCACAAAGTCATGCCACATATGTGATGCCAGGGATCGTAGACAACACCACAGTGCGGTGTACCTCACCGACTACAACAACCAACAGGAAACCACCTGGTGGCAAAGTCAAACTATGTTAGCTGGCATCCAGTATCCTAACTCTATCAATCTCACTCTGCATTTAGGTAAGTGGGGTGTGCAATATTAGATCTCCCTGTTGTTGAGGCTATGTGACCATTTTTTCTGTGTTTTATGTTGTATATTAATACATTGTTATACATTTAACAATCACTCTAAAAGTTTACTGTTGATCCCTAGCCAAAGTGTAAGCCAATTTTTGACTTCCTGGCCTGTACAATGTGTTAATGTTTATACCTATTCAAATCTTTCAACATACCTTTAATGGTGAAAAACTGTGTTGTGACTCAAGTTTAACTTAAGCTATGTAGGTTTTCTGTTTTAAACTGGGATTCACATTCCTGAGTGGTTTAGTCATGGTTCTGCTCTAGTAAACCAACTAGCCATAAGACCTTTCAGCAGGCTGTAGAGACACCGGCATTAATTATTAAACTAAATATGATGGGTTAAATTATCTTGCCAGTTTTATTTACTTGCTTTTCTTTTGCCAGTTTTAGTTAGTTTATCAATGATCTATAAACAATAAGGTTAAAACACTACTGGAGTGACTCTTTTTAGAGGACAGACTTAAGAATGTTGACACAATAGTGCAAACCTCCAAAACATTCTAATGGTCCTCAGGACTTGCACTTATGGCATGAAATTCCCCTTACTTGTTTCCTATAACTACGACAACATTTTAAATGATAGCCGTGCAAACAACTGTAAAACGCTAATATGTTATGTGACGCCACAATGAAGTCCTGTCTAGCCCTATATGTAGCCAACTGGGACACGAGGTAGTGGGGCACATTTTACTTATAACTTATAGAAAATAAATTCTGCAGTCCCCCACAAACAACCATTCTAAATTAGTCAAAACAATAATTTACTGTACGCAACCATTTACCATAAATTCTGTCTATTTGGCTGCTTCAACAGGATTTTAACAGTTTACCTAATTTTGCATTGGATTCGTCGACCTATCTTTAACTTTTTGCAGAAATTAAAGTGAAAACATTGGAAATAATTAGGAATTGTTGGATTTTTATTATGCAAAGAACAGAAATGTGGCTGTGCATGATTGGAGCTAGATAAATTTGCTTGGAATTATGTAGAATGGGCACTCCACCTGATGCCCAGGTGTGCTATGTAGGTAGACAGGACAGTATGTATGGAATCACATAGCACATAGTAGACTTATCGATTATACTCATTGAACTCGGGTTCAACCCTTGTTGAACCCATTCAGACTGCATGTTAACCAGTCAGCTAGCTGGCTTTTGACTGGTTAATGTTACCTAGCCAGCTAATAGTCTTGGACCTGGGTCGAGTCTGGAGTCCGGGGATCACCCTTTTTCACCAACAGTCGAAACGGGTTATAAGAGGCAGACCTACTCTATTGTTATACTCTGCTTTATAGTTCTTTACCGGGCAAAGTACCTTTCTGATTTTAAAGCATATTGTACCAGAGTTGGCCTGCCTGTCTTTTTTTGGTTTGGTAAACAGAACTACAGTATGTGTCTTAATTCCCTTTTGAATGCTGATAATGTCAGAATTGTTAACAGCATATTATTATTTTCATTTATTTGTTTATACAATGAGAAACAGTCTCCTTTTCAGCAGTGCCCTGTACAAGGCACGTAATGAAAAATCTGGCAAAAACAATCTTGGTTAAAAACCAATATGTAATTTGAAGAATAAAAATATATTTAAAAAATCCTATAAACTAAATAATATGAGCTCTACTGTGCTTGGTCTTTCTGCGAAGGTTCCGTAGCAACCATGGAACCATAATTAACAAGGTGAATTTTTTAAGATAATGCAGCATTATAAGTCCATTTCTTACTTTTCTACATGTTTCATCACATTTGACAATGGCAATTTTAAAATGTGTTTGTGACGCAGATTGAAATGCAGCACGTGTGGAATATTTGCCAATACAGATAGTCCTAAAAGTTAGCTACTAATATCTACAAGTCAAACTAGCATACTATGAGGTCTAGTATAGTCTTTTGATGGCAGGCCATATGTTTAGGTCCTCTTTGATTAACTGTAATCTCTGTCTCTTGATAGAGTGGTTTTGTCAGGAAGCAGGCATGCCTGAACATGACACTACAGAGGTTTGAAAGATGTCCAAGAATGGCAAACAAGTTGACTTCAAAAACATGAAAGGGGGTACAAAGAACTAAAAGATGTTCTGATGGACAGATGTAGGTCTATGTTAATGTGGAAGGCAGACTATCTTTTGTTATTCTCCAACCAAACACTGAAGGCAGGATATTAAGTTTCTTAACTCTGGTGATTATTATAGTTATTTCCGGAGAGCCTATTCATATTAATGTGCCAGTTTGATAATAAATCTACTATCTCTCCGTTAATTGGCAGTCTAGGAAGATATAACAATTAGAGAGACTTCGCCTTGAGGCGTCTCATTTTAAATGTTTTTGGAAAGTGGTCAATCTCGGAAAATGTTATTGTTCACTGGCCATGATTTATAGGTTCTGCAAATTTGATTCATTAGGCTGCTTTGCATTGTGCAACAAAAATCTGTTCTACATGACTTTTTACTATCACATTTCAAACAACAAAGAATATTTGTAAACTCTTGTGCATGTACGTATTATTTTGGGGAAAAAAAGCTTAAGGCAACTACACCTATACTAAGGTTTTCTAAAAGCCAACTAAACTTCTACAATGAATGTAATAGCTGCAGAATTAATACATGTGCCTTTTAACAAGATAGCCATTGGATTGTTGTTTATTGATAGTCGATTCAAATATATACAATAGGTTAATGTAAATGAAGACTCAAGAAATAAAAAAGAAAAGGGTTTCTTACTGAAAACAAGCTCTTTGTAGATTAGTGTGGCCTACCATTCTGACAAGACTGAACATTCACTCCTACACTGAAATAGAGGACCAAGAGATGCATTTATACATAACCTGTGACTTTATCAATAAACAACAATCCAATGGCTATCTTGTTGAAAGGCACATGTATTAATTCTGCAGCTAATACATTAATTGTAGAAGTTTAGGTGGCTTTTAGAAAACATTTGTATAGGTATAGATGCCTTAAGTTTTTTTTTTTCCACAAAGTTTACAAATATTCTTTGTTGTTTGAAATGTAGTAGTACAAAATAGTCGTATCGAACAGATGTAATATACCCTAATGAACCTATACTAATTCACAGAACTTATAAATCATGTCCTGTCCTAGTGTTCTCTAATCTGGTTTACAAGCCAAGTCATAGCTTTGCCTAACGCACAGGAAGAGTTTTGTCTATCCCATAGATGAGATTACGCACAGTGTGGGAAAGTAAAGAAAAAAAAGGACTCTTTCTCTGGCCCCTGGGATACTCATGTTCATGTAGGCTTCCCCAAACACCACAAAATACTGCCTTTTTTTCCTCTGGAGGGGCCAGCTGTTGCAGATTATACCAATCTGTCTGAAATTTGACAGTGAACTGCGAGAATCATCTGGTTAAGATGTATTGTTTTTCAAGTTAACCAAATGTTTGACATGTGCCTTATTTTGAGCAGGCAAGCTATTGTAAATAATGCTATAAAAATATTACACACATTTTTTCAATTAAGTACAAAAATAGAATATATGAAGAAATGGTTAGAAACTTGGGGTGGCCGGCTGTTCCATTTTAAACTAAACCATCAGTTTTTTAGGTAAGTAGATAGGTAAATGTAGCCTTGTTTAGCAACAATGGATGTAAGCCTGTACATCGATCAAAGGGGAATTTCACCCTACCTTTTCACTTAATATTTTGTTTTAAATGTTAATTACAGTACATCTCTGCATTAAATAACAAATTCATCTCAAACTAGAGGATTTTAAACAAGTTGTTTTCATTTTTCAAGCGTGGCATTCACAACACTCAGAAATCCTAGAGAATTATATCACCACCCTCTAAGAAATGGGGCGTGTCAAATGATTGGTTGATCATACTTTGGCGTCAGGTTGTAAACAAACAGTTGGCTAGCTAGCTAGCTACGTTTTCGGAACATGGACGGCCCCCTTGCTTGCCTGTAGTCTTTTAAAAAAAAGAACAGTTGGAGGAGCGTGTCTATCTTCCAATGTAGAGAACAAAACACTGTTGAAATATGCCAAATGGCTCCTTAAGAAGAGGACAAACATATCTGTTCCCATGTAGGTTTATACAGCGATCGTGATTGTACCTAGTCTTCATGGAATGCAAAACTGGAAAGGTACCTTCATTTTTAGGATAGAAAATCCAAACAATACACCCTCTGATGTCATTGGGTGTGCTTTCTCAAAATGCGCTTCATCAGTGTTTGGAATACAGAACACCATTATGACACTTCTCTCACTTGTCCAGTTGTTTATAATGAGAGGAGACTAATGAATTTGTTGTTTTTGGGTGAATTTCCCTTTTTTTTTACTTTTAAAATGTAGTTGTTTGGAAGTAAACAAATATATTGCAAGTGTTTACGCATTTGATTTATTTTGTTTCCACCAATAATAATCATTGATGTGGACTTGCAAGGAAGAGCTCAGGAATTGACAGCCAATAATGAAATGATGAATAATAGGACCGCAGACCAAATCCGTCAGATTGAAATTACCAGTCACTATCGCCGTTTTGTTAACATGTTTTCCCAGTCTTCAAGTTACCCAACGTTTCCTAACTAGCTTAGAAAATCATGGCATTTACCTTGTTCCTCTTTGATTGAACTCACTCCCTATCCACCCTAGGCCCCTCAGTCTCCCAGACAGCACCACAGTCTTTAGATCAGAGGCATGGTTCAACACTCTCCACCTTCCCCTCCTTAAATCCTAAGGCCTCACAACAGTCTATTGTATTTCCGTCTTTAAGTGTGGGGGAGTATTCGGTAGGATTAGTCTTTTTGTCTGGTCATTTCTACCCATCTGGCACTGTGGCCTTGTCTTTTAAAAGTACGTTTTCTTTCAGAGGCATTGTTTTCCTGCTATATCATTCATTCTCTCACATACAGATTTTTATATTTGAAGCTGCCACTCAAGATTCACCTTCTGTTGAGATCCTCAAGAAGTCTAACTATAGTGTGGGTTGGCTATCCATTCATCAGTGTTTACTTTGAAGTCTAAACTTAACGTTCTTGTCCCTCTGAGCTAATTAAAAGTCCAGTGGAAGGGTCTGGGGACAAATCAAAGGCACTTTGGATATTCACACACTTTCATATGGTTCGTAATAAAACAAAGAAGTCTCTATTAAGCCAAGAAAAGTGAACAGAAGATGACCAACCGCATATTTTTAATTGAGGATGAAGTTGCAAAATATTTTTTTATCATTTTGTATCGGTCAATAGAGGAATAAAATGTACTATTTGGATTAAACTGAATATTGACAGATATTTAGATTATTTCTTTGTTGTGTAAACTAGCTCCTGGCTATCATTTCACAAATTATCTCACTGTGATCCTAATGATTATGCTTCAAATTTTGTTCTCGCAGGCCAAATTTATGCTACCTATGTTGTTTGGCTGGCATAGTATTGTTTCGGCATGTAGGGTTATGTCTTTGGTATTGGCTAATAACAGAAGAAATTTTTTTTTATTACATTTGGCCAAATTGGAAATAAAAGGGCAGATTTATTTTTAAGGGGGACCCTCATTGGAAATGCAGGTCATTGTAAGAAACCGGATAGTGAAAAAAAGTTTAAACTAAAGTACCAGTACTTATTCTGGAGTTAGGATTTTCTTTCCACCCCTGTTGGTAATATTTTTAGTAACAAGTTAGTTTGGTAACAAGGTTGCTTCCTATATAAAGGAAAAGTTTGCTATTTAGGATGTTTTAACCTTATTTCCTTGTCTACTGGAGTTGTCTCAACTCATCCAGAAAGTTTCTTTGGATGGTTCTTTTAATTCTTTTGTTTTTGGATGGTTCCTGAGATGGTTCCTGAAATGCGCGCTAAGCCATCACCTATAGGTTTTCAGTGGAAAGATTAGTATTCAAGCTAAAGGAGAAAACGTAATTACTCACAGACAGTTTGAGTTCACCATGTTCCTTTGATAAAAACAATGTTTGGAAACCTTTTTGTGTGTGCCCTTATTATTTACATTGAAAATTTGTTGACGAAAACCATCAAATGTTTGGACAATAATTTATTAAGATTTAAGATATAGCTTAAATGTAATCAGCTATTTTTTTTTTTTACATTTAATCAATGTATTTCATGTAACTGGAGGCTGTTAATAGGTCTTACATTTGATCTACTTTGGAAACCAAATAGTGTCACACTTACAGTTGTCAATATTACCTGCAGGACAATGCTGACTCAAAATATTTGCCAGCAACCAAACATCTGACTGCTCTGAACTGACGTGACTGGCACATCAGCCCTTGCAAACCTAAGGCTGTGGGAATCTCTCATTTAGTCAAAATTCATCCCACAAATTGTGTTTTGCTGTGCTCAGGAAATGAATGAATTCCCCCAGGGAAAGAACTTTCTATTATTATAGACAAGACACTTGACTTCTGTGAAAGCAGAGAGATGCATTACACAGACAAGCAGACGCTTGCAGGATAATTTTAGCCGGTTTGGAGAGTGGAATGAATGTGAGGGTAAAATATGACTGCTTTCAAAGCACTCAGCAAGGAATAGTAAACAGGAAATTAGGGGTTTGTGTTAGACTTGTGAACTGATTTATACATACAGGAAAGGCATATCTTTTTCACTTGAATAAAAAGTACATACAAAGTTTGAGGGTTCCGGGTGATCCTTTGTTTATGTTTCCCATATACATTTTATAATTCTATAGTTTGGGCTAATAGTTTATTTTCATTTTTTATGTTTTTCAGTTGTCTACTTACAGTTCCTTGTGTAGTATAGCTTTCATTATTGTAGAAGCTTGATCCTTTTGTTTGATGATTTAATGTGACTTGATTTACAACAAACTACAGTGTTTAGAAAGTAGATGTTGAAGTGGATGTCATACTTCAAGCTAAATTTTATGTTTTAGAACTCCTAACCATAGAGAATGAGTTGGTTCTAAATGTTTCTGCTAACCCCAGTGCATAGAAAGCTATTTGAAGAGAAGGCCTGGGGATGAGGTTTGACATTACTTCATTAACTGTTTATGCAGCTGTTAGGCTACAGTACATGTCTGTCATCCATGTGAAAACATGTATTTGGGTGTAGTATTCATGATAAAACCTTGCTCACTCATTGAATCCATTACAAATACTTCTTTAATTATTTGTCGTTTATGACTGTCATGACAATGACAATGATAAATGACGTACAGTCATTTTGAAGGAAAAATGTAGCCAAAACGTGCCTTAATGACAAAAACCAGAGATTCATTAAGGGGGACACTGAATGTGTCATAAACAAAGGAAGGAACTAAGGGCCAATATGCAGAGTGACAAAATGTACTTTAAGAATCAGGTAGAAAATCAGTTTTGCTTGGGGAACCCCTGATAAGCGTAGGAGAGGCTTAATGATGGGATAGAGGACAGGACGACACTTCTGTGGACTGCGTCTCCTTTGGGAATGATCTTAACCAGTTGTATGGTAGATTAGAAGCTATGGACTTCAAAGACAAAATCAACACCATTTGTGCCAACACCCCCATGAATCCAGCAGTTCATCTGTCTGAGGAAGAAGTTGGCAGCTGCCTTTCACGGATCAGGCCCCATAAAGATCCTGCATCTGCATCTAAGGATGCTGTCCATACCATGACATGGTTGCCATCTTGGGGTGAAACGGGACTTGGTTTACTGAATTAGAGACTTTTTAACTGACTGCCAACAGGAGGTCTGTGTTAAAGGTCTTCTCTCTGATGAGGTAGTTCTAAATACAGAGGCTTATCAGGGCCAATGAAATGAAACTGCAGGACAGTAATGCCAGGCTACTTAAATACTCTGACATCTACAGATTGGAGACCAAACTGTGAGCAAGTTGATATTGGGCTGTTTTGGTAACTTTGTATAGAACTTTGTGTTGTTTTCAAAAAAATCTTTACATTGATTGTTACTCTTGATTGATCAGTACGTTTTTTTCTGATGATGTTGAAATGTTTATTGTTGTGCAACTTTTCAGAGGACAGTTATTTAGCTGAGACTCAGCAATGTACACCATTCAGATTGCAATTGAGGGACAGTGTGAGCAAATTGGGCCTGGTGAGTCCTGCTGTGATCTTTTGTTTCCCAGGGATGGCTGCTGGGCCTTTTCTGTTTGTTCCTGTCGTTCTTGTGTGGTAACGACTACAGGTTGGAAAACCGCCTCTTTGGTGGCCCAGTGTTGTAAACTAATTAGGCCATTTCTTAACTGTTAAGACAAAGGAAAAGAAGTGTTTATAAAATAAAATTTAAACAGAAACTTTAAGTTTTTAACCTTAAAATTTCTAACAGGAACATTTTCTTTTACATATTTTTGGACAAAAAAAAAAAAAGGTAAACAGCAATTGTGTGGAACGCTGTTGGGGTCCTCAGCCGTTGCCAATTAGTTGCCAAAACCCCATGTTTTTCACAATGGTAACCAACAATGAGTCCAGCCTTTCATCCTGAATAAAAAATGACTGGACAGCGTCCTATTTCATTAAAGAAACCCATGACTTTCTATTCTCTGGCCCATCCTGCCTTCTCCTGAGCATCCTTTTTGAAAGAACAACTGACGAGCACCCACCACCCCTACCATATATAAATTTTTACCTCCAACAATTGTCCACTAACAAAATGACGATGATGATTATTATAGGAGGAGGTCAGAGAGGTAGGGAAGTGCCAGGTTATTTAAGACTTTTAGGAGGTGTAGTATTTTTAAATTAATCCTATATTTAACCGAGAGCCAGTGGAGGTTGTGAAGGACCAGGGTGATGTCATCACGGCGGCAGGGGGAGCAAGCAGCCAGCGGAGTTTTGGACGTGTTTATTATGTACGGAGTTTATTGAGGATTTTGTTAGGAGATTCATAGAGGAAGCTATTGCAGTAGTCATGTGTGGACGTTGAGGGCATGGATGAGTGTTTCTGCAGCGGGAAAGGACAGGGAGAGTAGGGCCGTGGATGATTCCATGGTTGCGGACCTGGATGGAAGGGGTAATACAAGAGCCATTGGTGTTAAGTGAGAAGGTCTGAGGGAAGCAGGTCAATGATGAGAATTTCAGATTTATTGCAGTTGAGATTGAGAAAGTTTTGTTGCATCCAAGATTTTGTGTCTGCAAGGCAAGTGGAGTGGGTGGCTGAGCAGATGGTTTTGGAGAAGAGGTAAAATTGAGTGTCATTAGCGTAACAGTGGAAACGGAGGCCATGGCGACAGAGCATCTGTCCAAGAGGAAGGATGTACATAATGAAGAGGAGGGGACCAAGCACTGAGCCCTGGGGGGACACCATAGGTGACTGAAGATGGGTGTACATTTTTTTATGGAGATTTATTGACTTCTGTCGCTGTTGCTGGTTATGTACAGGGAAGACTGAAGGCAGAGGATCAGGATGGAATGGCTGATGGTAGATTTTCCGAGACAGCTCAATAGCAAATATTTGAATATTAAAATCGGTGAGTTGAAAAATGAATTGCGATACTTTGGGCACTATCTAATTTTAATTTCTCTTGTTCGACTTCAGTAGCTGTAACAAGGCGCTAAGACAGGGGTGGGGAACCTCTAGTCTCTGGACAGTATGAGGCCCGCAACACTTAACTATTTGAGCTGGCCCCTCAGGCAGTATCATATGTACTTTCATTAAGCTAAAAAGGAGTTAATTACATTGGTGATGAGTAGGGAGAGAGTGGGGTGCAGGCTTTGATGAGAAGGGAGGGGATAAGGTCCATGGTTCAAGGGTTCCGTCGTTGCTATGGCGCCTAACAGGCAGACTAAGCACAGGGCAGCTCATATTATTTAGTTTTTCTAAGTTTTTATATTTTTTGTGCATTATAATTTACATTGTTTATAGGTATAGATTGGTCACGTGGCTTAACTTTAAATTTTTTTCTGCCCAGAGATTGCCTGTTGATGCTCAGAGGAGAGTCGCTCCTGTTTACTTGTTTAATAAGGTTACATTTGTGAATGAGTAACTCTCACATCACAAATATTTGGTCACGCAACCAGTTAGAATATTTAAATATTGTATTAGCCATCACTAATGTTAAATTTGTTTGAACTAGAGGGCATGTCTTTCAATAAAAAACTTCGGGGCATAGAGCAGGACCTCTCCTTGAGCCACTCCCGACCCTAGTTAAAAACAAAGCAACGTTACCTATAGCTTCCTCATCGACATGAC
This sequence comes from Galaxias olidus, assembly GCA_026901105.3. Lineage (NCBI taxonomy): Eukaryota > Metazoa > Chordata > Actinopteri > Galaxiiformes > Galaxiidae > Galaxias > Galaxias olidus. The sequence continues at coordinate 894,568 of JAPMUY010009855.1, forward strand.
GCGTATATTTCTTCTAATCTTTCAGCAATATTAACTCTAAAATAACTTCTGAAAATATATTTTAAGTTGCCTCAGCTGTACAGTTGAAAACAACAACATTAAGTGCGACATTAACATTTTTGCAAATGTATAAATAAAGCTTTGAGGGGAAAAATCACGCTATATTTAACAGAATATCCACGCATCAAATTATATTGTATTACAGTGCCCAGATTCCTCAAGTACACCCTCGCCCTCCCTTTCTAAATAACACTTACTTTGTACTCGTCATACATCAATCGGTAGGCCTACATACTAACTTAAAATAAAATACATCTTTCTGTAAGGCTATAGGGTGGTAGAAACATGGTAAAACCATTTTGTTTTGTAAATAAAGACCTGCATTTTGTTAGTTTAATGCAGTGTAAGTGTGTACAGGGGATATATCCTGAGCTATAGTGTTGCTTGCGCTGAAGTCTACAAATGCTGTACATATGGCTGTGGAAGTGTCGAGATGAACAGATGTTTAACGTATCCCTCAAGCAGTTGGGTAACTTCAGGGCAAAATGGTCATGCCCACGCATTCTAAAGTCAAGGCAGTCATTGTTCATGTCAACAGTAAAGAATGCAGTACAGTCATGGGAGGAAAGGGAACTGGACCATGATGTGGGCTGGAGCGTCCTCTCACACATACACACTCCACTGCAACTGTAATCCCCCATCCTCCACAAGTATCCCTAAGGCTGGGCCCACGTTTCCCAAGAAGATCATTTAGCAAAGTCACATTTTAAAAACACCATGGGAGTTGCTTCATTCTTGGCATTTTGCTCTTTTCTCATATAGCTACTGCAGTAGTTATGTAGAAGGCTGCATCTGAAAAACAAATATCGAAACATCATATCAAGCAAAATGTACTGAACTTAAAAACATGCATTAAATGTAGAAAACTCATGGCAAAACCTTTCCTATCTGTATCGTCAAAGTAGGTCGTCATTACAGTTTCCAGATCAGCTGGTGGAATAACGTGAAGTTGTCTTTTCTCCTTACATGTCCATACTTGCAGTGCTAATGCTCTGCTCATGTTTTAATGACCGGTTCTACCCTTGGAGTAGTCTAGTCCAACATGTCACAAATTTCCCACTGCTCTCAAAAAGACCAGCGTGACATTGTGTGTTTAGTTTACTCGATTATAGAAGGCTAAATATTAATCTTCTGTTTACTAGTGCCTACTTTGCTGATGGTTGTTTAATTGTTTTATTATTGTTTGTTTTAGAAGTTGTGTGGGGTTGGTACTTCAACTAAATTAAAGTTATGGCATCATGACAATTTTCTATGTAGGCTAATTCAAGCTTGTTTCTAGCTGCCTTTTCCTTGATAATTTGTCTTTCTTGATTCTCCCAATGTTTTCGTATCAACAAAAACTCCTCCCACTAATTGCATTAGTTCTTTGTGCTCTATCATTACTGACTAGAATTATTATCTGGCCCTCTTTGTCAGCCCTTCCCTTGAGTCATTCTATCAAGCGGAAGTGCATTCCAGCAAGTTCTCTCCATGCACCCCCTCCCCCACTACCACAACCCACTCAAGCAGAGCCTGCTAGAAGAGTAGGCAGGTGCACACATGGTTGAAGTCCTCCACAAGCTCTTCACTGTCACTCAAAGTAGGGTCTTTTCCTTTCAAATCTGCGCTTGGGCCTCCCATGAAAGGGGTCAGTGACTTACAATAGTAGGCTTACGTCAGCCCAAACTAATGCCAGTAAATGTAATATTATCTGACTTTCTCGTTTTCTGATTTGAGGTTAAACATTGTTTTTATATATAATATTATTGCAACACAATAAGTGTTTTTCAGTACATGTCTAGTTGCTTAAATTGTTCTTCAAATGTAAAAATAAATTATTGTTCAACTGTGATGTTGTTGGTAATTTTTTCATCTAGAACAACACAAGAGGCCCCCATGGCCTGGTCTTTTGTTTGCACTCTGAACTGAAAAATGATTTTGCTTATCAAAACACAAGTAGGTCTTTGAGGAAAGCCAGAATTCCTCTTGACCTTTTGCTCTGAACAGCTTTGTAGTAAAAAAAAAAAGTTTGACTTTAGACCTAAACCCATGGACTGCTGCTACTGATGAGTCTTAAATATTATCGCTCTCAGTCTCTTTCAGTTTTGTACAGTGAATGGCCCAAGTATTGTGTATGCAGCAGTATAAAGTGTTCAAATGGATTATGGAAGTGGAAATTGTAAATGTACAATCAGACCTCTTATATTTTCAGTCCAAAAAACCTCTGTTTACCAACTCGGTTTTGTGATACGCTACAATTCTGTGAATTTGACAGTTACTACAAAATAGGGCCTGAACCTTCCTACAAACTTTATGTTCAATGGCAGGTTAGTAACAAGGTTCCCCGCTGAACCTACGTTTCTATGCTTGTGCAGACTCCTTGTACTGTGACCCCTGTATTGAGAGCTAATCACTTCAGCATCCAGTGTGTTCCTGTAGTGGGCTGACAATGGCCTCTCTTGTTTGCCTCTTTCTTTTGCCACTCTATTGCTGGCCAACAGATGCTGTTTGTCTGTTTTTTTTTTTGAGGATGCGGGGGTGGTTTTAGAAATGAGATGTCAATGACAGAGCCTGTTGCCATTGTGTGAATCTACCACTAACCACCGTCCTCACAAGATGGTCTGTTCAGAGAAGATTTAATTTGACCTAAATACCATAATGAACGGTCTGTGCCTTTTTGATACTGGTGGCCAGTTAAAAACAGTTGTAAAAGTGAAGTAGGTATTCATATGTCTGTTTGTTTTTGTTCTTAAGAGATTTGATTCAGTCATATAGCTTATGCTAAGCCTTATTCAAATGTTTGAGCTTACCTATGCAGATATATTTTAAATGTCTCTCTCCAACCCAGCAGGAAATTTGTTGGTTATCATGTGTTAAACTGGTCAAAAGTCTGCAAGTTAACTTTCATGGTGTAACCAAATATATAGACTACACCAACTAACTTGCAGCTGACTCATTTCCGTGTCCGTGAATATTTCTCTGTTTCCTTTTGTGCAACATCCATATTATCAGTCAGCCACATGACTTCACCTATATTTGCACTAAACACAATGGGTCCCTGTACAGGGCCGTATTTAGCAGAGCTGTTTGGAGAACAAATTCTTTGCTAAAGCAAACACAAGTGCCCCCTGTAGCCTTGTTGGAAGATGTGTGTCGTGTGTAGCCTTGTTGGAAGATGTGTGTCATGTGTGTAGCCTTGTTGGAAGATGTGTGTTATGTGTGTAGCCTTGTTGGAAGATGTGTGTTATGTGTGTAGCCTTGTTGGAAGATGTGTGTCATGTGTGTAGCCTTGTTGGAAGATGTGTGTTATGTGTGTAGCCTTGTTGGAAGGTGTGTGTTATGTGTGTAGCCTTGTTGGAAGATGTGTGTTATGTGTGTCATTTATTCACGCTAAATGAATTGTGTCCAGAATAATAACACTTCCCCTATGTACTTTGGTGTTACACGCTCCACATACACATGCGCGCACACACAAACTGATCGTAGCATGCTCAGACATGCTAAAAATGCTAAAATATGTCTGGTTGCTGGCAAGAACTATAACGCCTTTGAAAGCACTGCTGGGTTTAGTATAACATGGATTTTATAAAACTACAAGCCATAAGGTTTGAATAATAATTTGTCTCATGTTTGTTTCTTTTCTTTTAGGAAAGGCCTTTGACATTACATATGTACGCCTCAAGTTCCACACCAGCCGCCCAGAAAGCTTTGCCATCTACAAGCGGACCCGTGAGGATGGGCCATGGCTGCCATACCAGTACTACAGCGGTTCTTGTGAGAAGACCTACCAGAAGACAAACAGGGGTTTTATCCGCACAGGACAGGACGAGCAGCAGGCCCTGTGCACGGATGAGTTCAGTGACATTTCTCCCCTCACTGGAGGCAACGTGGCCTTCTCCACCCTGGAGGGCCGACCCAGTGCCTACAACTTTGACAATAGCCCAGTTTTGCAGGTGAAACAATGTTTTTAGATTTCTAGTTTCAATCAGTGAGGGAACAGAATGTGTTTTTTTTTCAGTTCCAGCTGCCCTTTCTTTGGCCTATATTTTCTCATCATTGCTGTGGATGAAAGACTACATGCGTGTTTTGATAGGTTGGTCTGTCAACTTCAGATGTTTTGGCATGGCAGCCGGACAGACTCTGGGATAGATAGTTGCTGGACAGTGTGAGATCTTGACCAGTGCCAAGTGTTGCAACATGTTGCTAGGTGACACCCCCAGATTTCCCACTACAGAACGAATTAACTTTGGCTCGACAGAGATACAGCTGGAAATGTTTCCTGTGTGTTGCTTGCTCTCTCAGTCCTGCTCCCCCATCCCTCTGTTGATTTTTCCGCTCTAGAGACAGGTGGTATTTATGATTCAACAAAAATGACTATGCTTGCATTTATACCAACGCACTGTACTGTAGTGCATAATTTATATTCATAATTTAATTATAACCGAAATAATACGCTCCTTACAGTAATTTCCACAATAATAAGTAGGGATTGTGCATACGGTTGGGTTCTAAATAGTGCTGGGCGCACAATGCTACAGCACTACCCTGCCCTTTGGTGGTGCATCATAAGGCTCTCTGTTTTAATAGTTAAATGCTTTGGCTTGTTTAATCAATTAGCTAGTGTTACAAGAGGTCATTTAATATGAGCCTATCCAACTTTATTTTCTTAGAAACAAAGCTGCGTTTTCGGAACATGAAGCACGGCCCTTTTGCTTGTTGTAGTCTTTCAGAAAAATAACAGTTGGAGGAGCGTGTCTTTCTTCTAATGTATAGAACAATAGACACATTGTTGAAATCTGCCCAATGGCTCCTTAAGAAGAGGACAAACACATCTGTTCCCATGTAGGTTTATACAGCGATCGAGATTGTACAGATTCTTCACGGAATGCTAAACTGGAAAGGTACATTCATTTTTAGGATCGAAAATCCAAACAATCAAATTCTTTCTCAGAATGCGCTTCATCAGTGTTCGGAATATAGAACCGTTATGAAATTTCTCTCACTTGTCCAGTTGTTTATAATGAGAGAAGAATAATTAATTTGTTGTTTTTGGGTGAAATTCCCCTTCAGAGACAAATAGCCTACTGTTAGCCTACTTTGCACTGTAACACAGCATTATTGGTAACATTGGAACTGAAAAATAGGAATTGCATTTACAGAGTTAGGTGCAAGTGGTTGGACAGTACAAAGATGTGTGAGCTAGTTAGCTTAGATCATTACAGGTGAGTTTTTCGGCCGCAGTGTCTTACTAGTAACCCTTTCACACAGACCCGTGTTGGACCCATTCACACCACACATCGGTCCCGGGAATGACCCGCGCTGACACCTTTCACACACACAGCCCGGGTCGACGAGTTACCTTGCTGTACGTCACTGCTGAACAGAGTTGTTGCGTTGCTACGTCATCGAAAGTGGCCATTTCTACCGTTGTTATTTTTTTTGGTCGATGGAGTGGAGATCACGGTACACAGTTGCTATACCCACTTACTAGTTAATAAAATGATTCATCCAGCATCGTCAACTTACAGCAGAACAAAGTCACTTCACCCACATCCTTTGTTCTGCGATGATGGTGGTTGAATATAAGCCTTGTATGACCCAGCGTTTTCGGGTCCGATGTGAAAGGGGTATAACTGACAGCTGGATCCCATTTTCAAGTGCAATAGGAAGCTAAAAGTTGTTCTATTTTTAGACTAGTCAGCTAGTCGATGTTGTGCTTTTAGATTAGACAGTCAACTAGTAAACTGGTCAAAATGCCCATCCCTAAAAATAGGTTACTCATTACTAAATGTGCTTATCTTCCACTTACTCCCACAAGCATTCAAATAGAGACCACATGACTTCTGTAGTTGTCCAGTTTTCTATTGTTTAGGCCGAGCCAGGAATACACTGCTGGTTACTCCAATGGCCTAACAGGCTGCTTAATATGACTAGATTATATAGTTGGTCCTTTAGATGAATAGAATATTAACAATGTTACCTTTATTTGAAAAATGGATTATAAATATGTAGTTTTATGTATAAAACATGCATTATTGATTATTAAAACACAAGGTGTATTAACCCAAACATTTTGATCATAATAACATCATTCACGCCACGCACACGTATTGCAAACCAGCACCAAAGTCCAATCCTATATAGTATATTATTTGAAATTTAGATTTTTCATACTTTTTCACATATGATTCTCTACCTCTAGCAAATGAGCAGATTTAGCAGTGGTCTTCTAGAACATCCTTATTTGACTTGTGACATATATATATATATATATATATATATATATATATATATATATATATATAGCTATTTATACCATGCATAGGACTCTTTTTTGGAACTGATACCTTTCCCTGGCGTCAGACGTCTTTGTAGCATAAATAGCAGTATTTTGGTATGTCTCCCGCTGCCTTTAACAAACATTAAAGCCAACATATTAGGCCACCCAACACTGCACACAATAATAATAATAATTATTATTATATAATAATAATAATTATTATTATTATAATGATAATTATAAAAATTATCATAATAATAATAACTTGGAGCTCCTTTCTAAAAACCAAAACAAATGTTGACATACAAAAACAATTCAAAGAAGTTAGAGATTATAAGATTAAGAGCAGTAAAAACAGTCAAGGAGTTCACTCATAAACCTGACAGAAACAAAAATGTTCTGCCAAATGCCGCAACCCTGTTTATAGGAATTCTAATATGTGTCTGCTGTGCCCTGGGTTAGTCTGGAAAAACATAGTTGCTGTGCAATCACTAATACTGTGATTCTGTCCAATCCAACACTTACCTTGACATACCTCAGGCAGATATGACTGCAAGTTCCCTATTTGGTCTAGTATCTCTTTCTTGCTCATCTAAATTCATTCTGACCTTAAACGCACTACTCTGTCTGAATCCTGCAACTTTGATATTAAAGATTTGGCCTATGATTGATATTTTTTCAGCGCCTACCTTTTACAACTCAAGTTTACAATGACATTTGTTTGACATTCAAGAAGCAGCCAACATTTACGTATTTACTTAACTTAGTTTTTTGTGTGTGGAACACAATCTTGCCGTTAGTTCACAGTGTCTTTCTGTGTTCCAGGAATGGGTGACGGCCACGGATATCAGGGTGACCCTGAACAGACTCAACACATTCGGGGACGAAGTTTTTAACGATCCCAAGGTCCTCAAGTCCTACTACTATGCTATCTCCGACTTTGCAGTGGGAGGACGGTGAGACTAGCTTTACCTTATCGTTTCCCTGCTCAAATCTTTCAGCTAGTTCTGTCTCGTTTTTCTTTCCTGAATGAAAACATGAGGCCTTTTACCTTCTTACTATGCTAATGTTTTATCTTAATGTTAACATCCAACATCCCACAAATATTTACACCCTTTTTAATTCTAACCAAGTTTTTTTTTGTTTTTTCTCTACTTAATTAAGTTGAAATAATTTGTAGCTATAAATTAACCGATTACTAGAGGGATTTTGGGTAAGCCACTAATGTCTCAACTAATTTATATTAAAATATATTAATCCAATGCCCATGTGAGTGCTCTCTGTCGCACACATGAATCCTTCCTGAAGGCACAAATGGGTTTTAACAAGTTTTAAACAAGCGTTATGACCCTATTGCCTTGGCAGTGTATTTTCATACAAAATCTGTTTGAAATGTGAAGCAGATTTCCATTACACAGATGCATTCCTGGCATTCCTGTTTGAGAGTGCTGGATTACACAGACAGACCACAAAGCAAAGCTCCCAACATGACAGTGGGAGTGAGTTCAAGGAAGACCGTGGTGGTTTGTGCCGTTGTCTGACTGTGAAGGCCTCAGCCTTAATCGTTCACCATATTTACCATATTTGCCAGGTCTACACAATGGGTCTTGTTTGGCAGATTAAAAACAAACCGTCCCTTCCTTTCCTTCATAGGCTCGTCTAATACTGAAGTCTTGCTTCCTGTTGTCACTCTTTCCAGGCGGCTTTTCCAACAAACACCTGAAACAATAGCTAAACGTGGCTGCCAATGCAAGTCTTCTCATGTTCCGAGAGGCTATGCTCTTTGGAGGGGTCTCTCCTTTGAGATGTATTCCTTTTCTATGTGGGAAATGCACCAGAGTTACAAAGGGTTCAGAGCAATCACATTATTGAGAAAGCTACTATTAATCATGCAATCTTTACTTTCATATCAATATATAAAGGTTCTGTACTGGCATTTATGGGGACGTTTACAGCCGAAATTATTTGAATACTTTCTTCGTAAACTAACAGTTTAATCCAAGAAGAATCTGTAGGATTCTGTCACAATGCTAATTGTAGTGTTGTCTGTTAGATGCATTGGTTTTAATGCAGTCAAGGGCGCTGGTGTTCCCCAACTGCGTTTATTGATGCTAATAGGATTTCTGAGTAAATAAAATCTGATTATTTTGGGGAGCTAATCCATGTCAACGCTCTCTCATACAAACTGATTAGAATACCTGTGCTGAAAGGTATCAGCCGAAATGTTTTAAAGCCTCACCATATAAAAGATTTACAACATTATTTTTTTATTTATTATTTATGGTAAATAATTAGTCTGTTTAATACATTCGGTACTGTCTTTAGTCGTTTGTACCTGGCCCCAAAACTAACAGTACATTTTCTACAATACCAGGTGTAAGTGTAACGGCCATGCCAGCGAGTGTCTGAGAGAGGGGGTGGGAAAGCGGCTGTGCAACTGCAAACACAACACTGAGGGGGACGACTGCAACGTCTGCAAGCCTTTCTACAACGACCGTCCCTGGAGGAGAGCCACAGCTGACAGCCCCAACGAGTGTCTGGGTGAGTCATTTACTGAACTGAGCTAAGACAAACTGGAAGCTCCGTTTCAGGATCTCATCAGAGAGTCTTTTTTTCTCCTCCCCCTCTCTTTTATCTTCCTTTTGAGCCTTCCAGTTCAGCTTCAACTCCAAAGCACATCCAATTTCTGAACTGTGGTTGGCTGCTTATGTGTACATCCCAGCTGAAGTGCTCGAACAGCACTGGAAATGTCAGGTCAAATTTAAATTTCAGTCTGGAGGCCCTCAAAGTATTGTTGAAACCAGCAAGATGGCCAAATGGAGACAACACAGATGAATCCCATAGCATGATCTCTGTGCATAGTATTTCCTGCTGACGAAACTGTACAGAGACTCATATCCTACTGAAGATGTATGACTAATTGGATTCAGAGTGGTTCCCCACATTCTCACACTACTCTCATATCTCCCCTAATCACTGGCTATGGTCAGACTGTTCCCAGAGAGGCTTTATTGAAAACAGCTGAGAGAGGAACTATAGTCAAACATCGTTTTCACACGGAGCCAAACATAAAGTCTTCTCCTGTGAATGTGTCAACGCCTTTGATTCAGACCGGGGTATTACTCTTCTCTGCCTGATTCTCATTTATGTGTGCTTGATGTAATTGTTCAGTGTAGGTAATTTCCCATCACATTACCTATCTTTTGCAAAGGGCAACCTTCTAAAAATATGACAATACACTTTACATGGAAGTCAATGATGGTATCTTTGGTTCCAGCTTGCAACTGTAATGGGCAGAGTTCTGAATGCTACTTTGACCCTGAACTGTACCGTGCACA